>JAVXUP010000639.1:0-387318 GCA_033070095.1 Escallonia herrerae | reverse complement strand
TTGGCTTCCAGGTAGGCAACGCGGGAGACAGCAAGGACGGCGTAAGGGCCGAGGGCAAGGCTCCCCAGACAGGTCGTGAGGGCTGGCAGCGCTGCGCAGGCAGGGTGACGATGAACAGGACCGACAGTCTACAGTCCGTGACAAGGGGCGCAGCGTCGAGGGTCCGTAGACGGGAGCCAAGTGTGTTTCTCTCACTAGAATTCCAGAGAGAATGTCGTTTTAGAGAGAAAGTGAAAAGTCCAAATGAGAAAAAGATCCTTGAAAAAGCTCCAAAGTCCACTATTTATAGGCAAAAATGTGCATGTGTCATAAGTTGACATGTGTCACCCCCTGGGAACGACACGTCGCCAGGGGGCCAAAGCACTGACCCTCCGTTGGACTGCCGGTCCCTAAGTTCGTGCTGCCCTGCCCTTGCGACATCTCTCTGCCTGTCTGAGGAGACTGATCATGCCGCGGTAGCATGGTCAGAGTAGCCCGTTGCCCCAGCCTCCAGTCCAAGCCCTTACTGAATCCCACAGGCCTGGCAGCGGTGGGGAAGACCCGACGCCCAGCTGCCAGGTGGACTAGGCAAGATGCCCTTCCGAAGACCTGCTCCCATCTCGGAGTGACCCGGGGGTCATAGTCCTTAGGGGTGCCGACGCGAGCCCAGTGCCAGAGCACGTAGGCCAGACGCAGGCACCCTGGCGGATAGTGTCCCGGAGGAGTCGCCTATCCCGCTGCGAAGCCTCGGCGGAGCATAGCGAAGTGTGAAGACCGATGGCTTTGAGGTTGTGAGCCCATCCCGTAAGCATATAACATGATTGTGGCGCATGGGCGCGGTTGAGTGCGGGCGACGAGGGTCGCAGAGTGATCTCCGAGCAACAAGGGTCGTTGCGTGGATGGCGCGCGACCGTGAGCGACGGTTGTCATGGCGACAGAGCGGCCACAAGTGACGGTCGTCGAGACTACGAGCGACGGTCATCGCGACGAAGGAGCACGACCGAGGGTGACGGTCGTCGCGACTACGGCGGAGCGCGATCGCGAGCGACGGTCTTCGTGACAATGGAGCACGGTCAAAGGTGACGGGCGTTGGGACTATGGTGGAGAGCGGTCGCGAGCGACGGTCGTCGCGACTATGACGGAGCGCGGTCGCGAGCGACGGTCATCGTGACTATGAGCGAGCGAGGGTCGTTGCGGCGACGGAGCACGGACGAGAGCGACGGTCGTCGCGACTACAGCGGAGCGCGGTCGCGAACGATGGTCGTCGGTCGTCAAGGCAGGTGGCTGACCCCCCAAGGGAGGCCGACCCCTTGGTGTGGCCGAACCCCAAGGGTGGCCGACCCCTTGAGGTGGAAGGCACGCCGAGGTCGCTTCACGAGCGGTTCACGTGACTTGAGCATGCGTTGCTTTGACCGGCTCTCAAGCGTTGAAAACTTGACCGCTGACTGGGCGATGTGTCATGCAAAGTGGGTCCCTTAGCGGGTCCTGGGGTGCGACCAGAATAGGGTATGAACAAGAAGTTATGCGGTACGGACCGGAACATCAATGACATGTAGTGGTTCCTGGTGGCATCTCCGTTAGTACCCTAGCTGGTTGCGCACTTCGCAACGATGGAATTCATGACCTGCAATGCATGTTCCTGACTCATGTTCGTGTGCACTTATGCTCGGTGACTTATTTTTATTGGTAGTCAAATAAGATGTCAAAATTATTGTAAAAATAGTAAGTGAATTAAAAGCATAGATAAATTTTAACAATAATAAGAAGTCCACGTTAGAACCTCAAATTCGATGTATAATAGGTGGATTAGAAGTCTAGATTAATTGTAACAATAATAAGAAGGCTAAATTAGAAATCTAAAATTCAAGGTATACTACTTAAAGACATTAAGTATAGATTCAATGTAACCTTAGATGTAACCGGGTAGCAGAGAATTATGGTGAACAACTCGGCTTTTATATATTTATATTGATTATTGATTGATATTGATGTTGATTGGTAGTCAAATAAGATGTTGAAATTATTGCTAAAATAATAAGTGAATTAAAAGCCTAGATAAATTTTAACAATAATAAGAAGTACACGTTAGAAGTTCAAATTCGATGTATAATAGGTGGATTAGAAGTCTAGATTAATTGTAAGAATAATAAAAAGGCTAAATTAGAAGTCTAAATTCAAGGTAATGTAACCTTTGCACTAACCAGATAGCAGAGAATTTCAGTGAACAACTCGGCTTTTATATATTTATATTGATATTAATTGATATTGATTTGTATTTATATTGATGATTGATATTGATATTGATGATAGCAGAGATGCTTCTAGTAATGATTTTAGCCCTTGGAGATTACCTCCAGCTTGATCACATGCCGTCGTCATCTATGGCAAGTCAACAAATTGAAAGAGAGGATAGAATTATATGGAAGCTGAACAGGAATGGTACATACGTCGTGAAATATGCCAGGAATGAGATGAGGACTAAGAAGGCCATTGCGCCTTGCTGGAAATTGGTATGGTTTCATGGCAATATCCCTAGTGTGCTGTTATCTTGTGGATACTTTGTCATGCAGGTCTGAGAAGCAAGAGTAAGCTTAAGGCATGGAACGTCACTTATGAGCTAGCAGCCGATCCTCATTTGTTTGGGGCTGTAAGTACACTGCAAAGTTGTGGAAGAAGGTATTTGATTCCCCGTTAATCTCTATCTAATGCACTTCTTTGAGGCAGTGCTTGAATTACATCATTGGTAATTTTCGAGGTAAGCGTTTTCAAGCCAAACTTAAGAAGCTAGGAATTGCAGTCACGGTTTACAAGATTTGGATTGAGCAAAATACGAAATTTTTTTATAACAACGAAGCAAGAATGTGGATCAGATTTTGAGATGATAAAGCAGTTAATTCAATGGCGTATAAGAAAGTGGAGCAAGATGACCGACAACAGTAAAAATCGAAGCCTTTGCACAACCTGAAGATTTCATGAAGGAGTAATGGCACAGGCAGAGAGGCAAAGATGTTCATCCCTGTTTTGTACAGTATCATCTCACAGGGAGGATTAGCCTTAGTATTTTCTTTTGTTGGTTGAGGATGTATTGAAAGAATGATTTTGTTTAATAATACTTTGGACCTTTCACAAAAGTAAAAAATAAAATAATCACAGGAAGATTGGAAAAACTCTCTTAAGGGATCAGAGTGGCCTTCTGCTATATGCAGTGGATAAATCTTCTAGCAGACTTCAAAATGTAGGTAGGGTTCACTGAAATGCAGGTCGCGTGTGAACTGATATTAAGTTACCTTGTCAAGGAATAGACTCAACAATGTGGATGCCCTCGAGAAGTAACCAAACACACTTCGCCAACGGTTAGTCAACTCTCTCTTGAATAGCAATTAGCGAGCTTCAACCACTGTGATTGTGGTGTCACAAACCGAAACCGCTCCTACACCAGCTGAAGACGAGTCTGTGCCAGCATTCGCTGTCTTAAAAATGAATGCAGGCTGCTTGGGAGATGACAGAGTCGTTTCGTGGCACAGCATGAACGCAACTTCAGACATCGAGGGTCGATCATTTGCAAACTCTTGTACGCACAGGAGCCCGATGTGTATGCATCTCAGGACTTCGTGTGCTTGGTACAACTCGCCCAGCGATGGATCAGCTATTTCCAGGGCTCTGCCTTCTCTCCATAGATCCCAAACCTGGAACAACGTATAACATCTTTTAGTGGTTGAATTAAAGTGCTATTGTAGACCTAGAGAGCAATGTTAGACATTGGAAAAGAGAAGGAAAAGAAAGTTGATACTATGTATCCCAGCAAAACATAACTAACGCTCCCCACAATTAGTTCAGTTGGCTTGGAATTGAGCGAAAGATGAGCGCAAGAGGAGTAGGGACTCTGCAGAAGCAGTGGCGGTGTGTGCGGTGAGATATGACGGGTGAAAGTCATGATATTCAAGCTGGATAAGTTGTACAATAGCATTTGATTTCTAACGAGATATCTTGCTTGTAGTTGTAAGGAGTCACTTACATGTCCAATTAAATTGACCGTATTCTCCTTATAGTAGCTGCCATTTTTTCGGCCACTGATGATCTCCAATAACAGAACTCCAAAGCTGAAAACATCAGATTTTGTTGAGAAAAGGCCTTCCATTGCATACTCTGGCGACATATAACCACTGCAATCAAAACACGAAGTGAGTCACTGCTTGGTTTTCTACCTCTCTCTATCTCTTTCTCCTGCTCTACCTTATTCGTAAGTACATGTGGTACTTACTATGTTCCAACGACTCTGTTTGTGTTCGCTTGAATTTGGTCCCCTCCAAATATTCTAGCCATACCAAAGTCTGATATCTTTGGGTTCATGGCAGCATCTAGTAGCACATTGCTGGCCTTGAGATCCCTATGAATGATTCTTAGTCTCGAGTCCTGATGAAGATATAACATTCCTCGGGCAATCCCCAAAGTGATTTCAAAACGTTTCCTCCAGTCTACTAGGGAGCCTTTTTCTTTATCTGGATCAAAAATTGTAAGTTTCAATCATTGTAACTGCATCTGCTTTTAGAGTTCTCAAGCACGTCTAATTGCCTCTTAGAGCAGAGCTTCAGGTAAACGGAATGAACTAGTGATACAAAACGCTGTAACTGGATGAAAAAAAACTGGGAAGTTTGCATACCAAAGATGAAAGAGTCCAACCCTTTGTTTGGCATATACTCGTAGATTAACATCTTCTCTTCTTTTTGAATGCAGCATCCCAAAAGCCTCACAAGATTTCTGTGCTGGAGTTTTGCTATCAGTGTAACTTCATTCTTGAACTCTTCTACCCCTTGCCCTGAGCTCTTTGATAGTCTTTTGACTGCTATTTCCTGTCCATTGCGTAGCCGACCCTGATAACAGATGTCCTCATCTCAGATTTCAATCTTTACTTGCATTATTGAGTAGCATTCAAAATTAGCAAACTGGAAAGAGGCTATATAGCTGTCACAATTTACAAAGGTCACCTTATATACCGGGCCAAAACCACCTTCTCCAAGTTTATTAGCAATAGAAAAGTTTTCTGTAGCAGCAGCAATGATGCTTAGAGAATAGAATGGTAAATCTGCATTTGTTCCAGTTTCATCAATCCCCTTTCCTTTTGGAGAGGCTTCCAAGTTTGTTGAAGTAGTGTTAGGACTAAATAGCAGTTCATCCTGTCTTTTCCTACCTGACATTTTGAAAAGGATTAGATGTATAAGTGTAATTATGATTCTTTTCCTTATAAAGAGTAAAAACTAAAGAAGCATTACAATGGAAATGAAAAGGGTTAATCAAACTGGTATATCAAATGTGTCAATCTTTCTGTAGTTACGATCTTTCTGATTTCGGCTTTGGACCGCCTGATAATGGTTCTTTGAGGAATAATGTATTTACCTCTTCTCTTCTTCACCAGCATGTAGACCAAGCAAAGTATGAAAAACAGGGCAACAACAGACGCTACTACAACTGCCACCACCCGCTTGCCGCTAAAGCTCCTCGACACTTTTGCATATTTAGCTGAAAAAGCAAAACAATCTTTTAGCCGATAAGTTCAGAAAACCACCTTTGATGTACTTAGTTGGTCATCATGTTCCAGACTGCAGTCCACGCTCTAATACTAGCATTCGGTAATTTTTCGAGGAACCAGTAAACTTGGAGACGAGTAATCTATAGTCAATAACACATAATGCTGATTATAACTCGTGCTATGAGTTTTCCCTGAAGACAAATAGATACTTCGTAAGCGGATAGTATCACACGGATTCAGTCATACACTCACCAAAACGTAAGATTTTTAGTTATATCAATGTCATTTTCCCTTGTCCATTTTCTACTGTTGAAAATGGTGCATGCTAGTAAACATGAAAACTTCTCTCTCTATTGGTGAACCTTTCTTTTCTTAGGCAGCTTAA
Organism: Escallonia herrerae; assembly: GCA_033070095.1. Taxonomy (NCBI): domain Eukaryota; kingdom Viridiplantae; phylum Streptophyta; class Magnoliopsida; order Escalloniales; family Escalloniaceae; genus Escallonia; species Escallonia herrerae. Next base: position 381,427 of record JAVXUP010000639.1, on the reverse strand, counting down.
GAAGACCATAACTTTGTCAATGTAAACTTGGACTATCTAAATCAATCTTGTATTTTAAACTTGTTTATGAATCTTTTGAAAGAAGATCTACCGACCTCTAAGATATGGCATACCTAATTCAATTGAGTCCACACGTACAAACAAATATTTGCCCCCATTTGGGAACTGCTTTGTATCCATCATGTCCCCATGCCAAGTAATGTACCAACTTCCTACACCACTAATATTAGCAGCACTATACCCCGAGCATGAGCAGTTACTCAAACAGAACTCCTCGCATGCTTTCGCTCCCAAGTTCTTATCCACACGTGTGACAGTCGACGTGTCGGGGACCTTGACACGTGACACCTGTACAAATCCCTCTCCATTTCCGCATGTGCGTCCATCACGCTTCCTGACACACCCCTTGGAACCATCTCTTAAGGACCAGTCACAGGCCGACTTGGGCTCAAATCTCGGGAGGCACGTGCACATAAACTCACCCTCTCTAGTGTACCGGTCACAGTCACCAAAGGCACCACAGTGGCCAAAGTAGTCACATTGGTCTTTGGGCGCGGACCAAAACACGACCCATCTGCGATAGCCCTCATGCCACGTGAATCTTTGGACCATCCCGGACTCATTTACCACCATTCTTGAGAAAATCGAGGCATTGTGCAGCCTAAACATCATGGTGACCTCATGATTATCAACATAATTGACACTAAAGATGAAATTTGGTGACATCCGAGGCAAACCACTCCATCTAATCCCATTCCAGGGTCCGGCCCGCCATAATTTGACCGAGTCCCTGTACAAGAACAACTGCGATGATCCAACAGGATCCATTTTGTACGAATACTCGTCGGTTCCAGGGTCATTGCCTGACTTCCAAGATGTCAAGACCCGGCTCAGACCGGTCCTCCTGTCCAACCCAAGTTTCATGTTAGGAAGCATGGTATTTGTAGGATAATCAAAGCTTTGCCAGGCAACAAATTTTTTGCCACCACCTTGGAACAACAGCAAATTTCCTGAATCCATGAGCTGAGCCGAAGAAGAGTTCGTGATCGTTGTGGATGAGGCATTGGTCGACCATAGAACTTCTTGGTTCTTATGATTTAAGATTAGGTTTCCGGTTTTATCGATAGACAGAACTCCAGAGGTGTCTGTGATTGAATATGTCTCTGTTGGCAACCCAAACTACGGTTAGCTCTGACACTTTATTGTACCAAATACCCACGTACCGGTTGGTGCTAGAATTTCTGGGACTAAAGAATCCAAGTGCAAAGGAGCCTCCACTAGAGACTAACACTTCGCCGTCTTTGAGAAGTTGGTTTTGGGTGATGGTGTCATAGGAAGCTGAAATTTGGAGTAGAAGAAAGATAAGTAAAGAAAACAGGCACTCTTTTTCATGATGCATGATTTGTTCAGTGGCTTTTGAAACACACTTGTAAAGTCCCAATGTGGCACTTATACATGATTTGGTTGCTTACCTTCAATCCCAATATGACACAGATTTTATACTAGGTCACACTAATCACCAGTCAAAAAGAGAATGAAAGAGATTTTGAAGGTCTATAACGTGTGCTTGAGAGAGAGTGATTGATTCCAGCATAACAAAAAAAACCTTTTTTTGCAAGTCTGCTAGGAAGACTGTCAGTGGAAATTCTGCCAAAGACTTTGACCTAGCGTCCAAGTCATCTGATGGGTTGATGCTTTGCGCGTTCACAGACTTTTACATGTTCACCATTTCTATACTTTTTATTATTCGACTTCTCTCTATATATTTTATCCTTCATCAACTCACTTCTCTCTACTTAACCACTTTTTTCCCCTCCCCCTCTCGGGATAGAATGGAAAACTTATATAATACGATTTATATCCTAAATAAGCGTGTAATCAAATATGATCAAATAATTTGGGACGAAGGGAGTATAATTTTCATGTATATCTTATTTTAAGATTAAAATACATAGCAAGTCTTTTTTTCAACTTTTTTCTATTTTAAGTTCCAACGTTTGAGTATTTGTCTCAAACTCTGCTTAATCTTAACCGTACTTTCTTTTTTCTACTTTTTAATTAAAAAATCTACAATGTACTCTAATTTTTATAGTTAGTGTACTCTAAAACTCTCTTTATTTTATCTAGCACGACCTTGTTCTTCTTAGTAGTATATTAAGGACTTTTATTTTTAATATAGACTTATATGATAATACCAAACCTACTCATCTAAAAAGTCTATATGCTTGTGTGCCTATGTGTGTCCTTTTGAAATCTATACCGCAAAATAAATGTGTGAAATTGATATCAGATAATGGTAATGAATTAAGTAATTTTAATAATTTTTATAAACCTATGTTTTTCACCCTAAATATATATATATATATATATATATATATATATATATATATTACAAATTTAATATAAATACAAACTCAACTAAAGTTTATCAAGAATAATTTTAAATCATTTATCAAATAAAGACTTGTATCATCAAAATAAAAAGGAAAAAATATTATCCTTGACATAAGGTTTTGAGAGTTAAGAAAATTATAAGCTTAGTTGCAACCATGACCTTGACATTAGGGTATTATTACATGCGTGTCCATTAAGTGGAATAATAGCACTCATGTCTGTCGATGGAACGAAAATACTGAAAGATGAAAAGACCAGAATGCCTATCACATAGGAACACAATTCCTCAAATGTCAATCTTCGTCCCTCCATCTCCCCATACAGCCCCCCACCACCATCACCCCTTTCACTTCTTCAGCTTCAACACGCGCACACACATACACACCCCCACAATCAACCACAACCACAGCCACAATCACGTCTCTCCTTTATCGTGTTCTTCAATTTTCTCACATTTTTTCACCTTCTCACTCTAATCACTTTACAGCAAACCATCACGATTCAAGAAATGAAAATACGAATTTGGGGTTTGAAATCTAGAAAAAGAAGGTGGATAAGATTGTTATTTGTGTCAACCCAATACTACGGTAGCCGCTACCATTAACCACCATCAGAGCAGCCTTTCACTACCACTATTCAACCTACCACTGCATCTAATCAGTCCAACATCGCCTGAAATCCACCATTTACGAACCACAATCACCATTAATCAGCCTTCCATGACCCACCACACCTCTAGTTAACAGGCCCACACACATACACACACAGCCAATGTTATAGACTTATGACTGATTGGTGGCTTTGAAATTTGCATGTTTATGTTGCTGCCCGGGATGTTTATGGTGGTGGAGGTGTCTGGAGGTTGGGATAATGTGGAGGCCAACGTTTGCCACGCTGGGATAAGGCAGGTGAGGCTGAGCTAATTTGCCAACTTTCAGGCTGAGTGCTTGCCAAGAAAAGTGAGGTGGCGAAGTGGGGAGAGAATTTAGATTGAAAGCTTAATTTGAAATTTTAGGATTAGTAAATTTTTATATTTTATATACCTTATAGATTAAAATGATGACAGCATTCACATTTAAAAAATACGTATTGATGACATAATAATATGATATCTCGGGACACAGCAGATCATAGAAAGACAATAATAATATGAAGGATATGTTGTCATGCAAATAAGGGTATTCGAATAACTCTAACACGAATATAGGATTATGTATTTGTCACAAATTGAGTTATAATGATGTAGCGATTCATATGCATTTAAATTTTCTAAAGCACCACTTTTATGATAAATTTTTTACACAAATATGTGTCTGCAATTGAAATTTAGAATTAAAATTCAGTTATATAATAATTTTAATGTACGAATGTGTTTGCATTGAAATACATATACATGTTAAAGAGTCAAATGTGCGACTTTAATAAGTAGAGGTAAAAGAGGAATGAAACATCAAAATAAACATGATGAGGTGTCGCAAAATTGAACAACGATGATGTCACATAATTAAAAGAGTAAAAGGGAAAAAGAACGTTAAAAAAAGCTTATGTCGTCTCCAAAACGCACAATGTTTCGTATATTATATATTATATATTTATATGATATGATATGATATATAGATTATTTCTGAATTTTACGTACATCTATAACAACAACTACCATTTGGTAATATTTCGAGGAACCAATAAACTTGAAGGCGAGTAATCAATAGTTAATAACACATAATGCTGATTATAACTCATGCAATGAGTTTTTTCTGAAGACAAATAGATACTTTCTAAGCGGATAGTATCACATGGATTCAGTCATACTCTCCGAAAAGTAATATTTTTAGTTCTATCGATGTGAGTTCCCTTGTTCATATTCATCTGTTGAAAATGATGCATGTTATGAAAACTTTTCTCTGTTGGTGAATCTTTCTTTTCATAGGCAGCTTAGGAAGACCATTACTTTGTCAATGTAAACTTGGACTAACTAAATCGATCTTGTGTGTTAAACTTGTTTATGAATCTTTCGAAAGAAGATGTATCAATCTCTGAGATGAGGCATACCTAATTCAATTGAGTCCACACGTATAAACAAATCTTGGCCCCCATTTGCGTTTGCGTACTGCCTTGTATCTATCATGTTCCCATGCCAAGTAATGCACCCACTTCCTCCACTACTAACATTAGCAGCACTGTACCCCGAGCACGAGCAGTTACTCAAGCACAACTTCTTGCACGCTTTCGCTCCCAAATTCTCGTCCACGCGTGTGGCCGTCGACGTGTCGGGGACCTTCACACGTGGCACCAGTACGAATCCTTCTCCATTTTGACATGTGCGTCCACCACGCTTCCTGACACACCCCTTGGAACCATCTCTTAAATACCAGTCACTGGCCGACTTGGGCTCGAACCCCGGGAGGCACGTGCATTGAAACTCACCCGCTTTAGCGTATGGGTAACAGTTACCAAATGCACCACAATAGCCAAATTCGTCACATTGCTCCTCAGGCGCGGACCAGAACGCCACCCATTTGCGGCCGCCCTCTTGCCACGTGAGTCTTTGCAATGTCCCGGACTCGGTTACCACCATTCTTGAAAAAATCGAGGCATTGTGCATCCCATTCATCACGGTGACCTCATCACGATTGTTAACGTAACTGGCATTTAAGATGTAATTAGTACTCATCTGAGGCACACCACTCCATCCAATCCCATTCCAGGGTCCGGTCCGCCATAACCTGACCGAATCCCTAGCCAAGAAAAACTGGGGTGACCCAACAGGATCCATTCTGTACGAATACTCGCCGGTTCCCGGGTCATTGCCTGATTTCCAAGATGTCAAGAACCTGGTCAGACCGGTCCTCCGGTCCAACCCAAGTTTCATGTTAGGAAGCATGGTATTTGTAGGATAATCAAAGCTTTGCCATGCAACAACCTTTTTGCCACCACCTTGGAACAGCAGCAAATTTCCTGAGTCCACGAGCTGAGCCGAAGAAGAGATCGTGATCGTCGTGGATGAGGCGTTGGTCGACCATATAACTTCTTGGTTTCTATGAGTTAAGAGTAGGTTTCCTGCTTTGTTGATAGACAGAACTCCAGAGCTGTCTGTAATTGGGTTGTCTCTGTTGGCAACCCATACTACAGTTTGCTCTGATACTTTGTTGTACCAAATACCCACGTACCGGTTAGCGCTAGAATTTCTGGGACTAAAGAAACCAAGCGCAAAGGACCCTCCACTAGAGACTAAAACTTGCCCCCCGTCTTTAAGAGGTTGGTTTTGGGTGATGGTGTCAATGGAAGCTGAAATTTGAAGTAGAAGAAACGTGAGCAAGGAAAACAGGCACTCTCTTTCATGATGCATGATTTGTTCAGTGGCATTTAAAACACCAGTGCACTAGTCTTATACTAGTTCACTAGGGGTAGAATTTCTGGGACTAAAGAAAACAAGCGCAAAGGACCATCCACTAGAGACTAAACCTCCCCCCCCGGCGTCTTTAAGAGGCTGGTTTTTGGGTGATGGTGTCATAGGAAGCTGAAATTTGGTGTAGAAGAAACATAAGTAAAGGAAACGGGCACCCTCTTTCATGATGCATGATTTGTTAGTGGTTTTTGAAAAACACTTGTACAGTCCCAATGTGGCACCATGGGTTTTAATAGCCATATATATTTCACGTCGAAGACTGGAAAAAGAGAGTTTGAAGGTCTATACGTGTGTTTATGAGAGAGTGGTCGATTCCAGAACAATAGAAACACCTTTTATTGCAGGCTTGCTAGTAAGATTGTCGGTGGAAATTCTGCCAAAGACATTGTCAAAATGTCCAAGTCATCTGATGGTTGCAGTCTTTGACTGACCTCCAGGTCCAGGAGTATATCCTGTTTTTGTCGCTAAGAATCGCGAGTAACATTTGACTAGTTTTGGAGAAAAAAAAATCATTTTTAATGACTACGTTTTGGGGAAAAAGTTATTGAATTGTAGAGTTGGGAGAAATCTATTCTGTTTAGTAAACTTTTGAGTGCATGTCATAGACCAGTTTTACTTTTGTTCCTTCCAATAGAAAAGGTCTGAATAATCTATAATGCAGACCGTAACTGGTACAGTTAATTTTTCCTAAAGACAATTAGATACCTCAAAAGTAAATAGTACACAAAGATACATAGTCATACACTCCTCCGAAAAGTAAGATTTTTAGCTTTATCAATGTCATTTTCTCTTGTTCATTTTCCTTTGTCAATTGTTTGAATTGCTCTCAATCTGCAAGGAAGAGTTTTCTTCGTTGAAAATGATGCATGCTAGTAACCATCGAAACTCTGTTGGTGAACTCCTCTTTTCACAGGCAGCTTAAGAAGACCGTAACTTTGTCAATGTAAACTTGGACTATCTCAACCATACTTGTATCTTAAATTCTTTCCTCAATCTTAAGTAGTTGAAACAAGATATAGCATCAACATCTAGGATAAGGAACATTAAAGTTAGATTGAAGGAGTCCAAAATAGAGAGGAATTGACTACATACCTAACTCAACTGAGTCCACACGTATAAACACGTCTTGGCCTCCATTCGCATATTGCCTTGTACCTATCATGTCCCCATGCCAAGTAATGCACCCACTCCCTGCACCACTAACAAAGCACGAGCATTTACTCAAGTACAACTCCTCTCCACACTTTAGCTCCCAAATTCTCGTTCACGCGTGTGGCAGTCGACGTGACGGGACCTTCACATGTGGCATGTTTACAAATCCCTCTCCGCTTCCACAAGCGTGTCCACCGCGCTTCCTGATACACCCGTCACTATAAGAAAAAGGATCTTTAGCGACAGACTTTTAGCGGTCGCTAAAAGTCACTTTCACCAACACTACAACAAATATGAGATGGCCCTACGAATATGCCAACGGTGCTCTCGGCACCGTCACCGTCAGTATATGTGCATGTGTACTAACGGTAAAAGCACTACTGTCGTCTTATAACCTAAATTAGAGTAAAGAAGCTTTTTATATCTTGATATTTTGAATTGCAATCTCAAATTGGATCTCTTCGCATCTGTTTGCACCCTCCAGCCCCGCTCATCGCCGCCGTAACTATCCACCAGGTTTCAATTCTCCTCATCTTTCTTGCTATCGATTCATTTTGTTTTTGCTCTCCACTCCTCTCAACATCTTTTTGCTCCTCTCTATCAATAATGGTATCTTTTTTGGAAGAATCTCTTTGATCTCTACCTACTAGGTCACCGCCGATCTCGATCTACCACGTCGCCTCCATCACTAGGCTTAATTAGGGCTTTACTTTTCAGATTTCACTTCTAGAAGTCTCATGCTGCACAAGTGATAAGGTAAGGTCTTAGAATTTTACTTTCTTCATCTTTGTGTCTCTAATTTAATAATTTCCTTGGAAATTTTTCTCTGAACAATTGGATTATTAGATTGGTTTTGGCAGCAATTTAGGTTCTTAGTTTGTTATCTGTTCTCTCTCTCTTTTTTATGCCTTTAATCTGATTATGGTACTTAAAAAATCTGATCAAGGTCTTAGATTGGTTTTGGCAGCAATCTGATTAATGCCTTTAATCTGATTAAGGTCTTAGATTGGGTTTGACAGCAATTTGGTACCTAAAAAAAAAATCTGATAATGAGTTTTGTGAAATATGTAGGTGACTATTAGCTTAGAATTTTACTACTTTCAGTGTTGCACGTGATAGCTTGCCCATTAATTTGCAAACTTATAATCTGTCCTCTTCTTTCTTAAGTCATTGAGAGTTATACATGCATGATATCTATGTATACCACCACGACTATTGAATTTCAACCATTAACAAATTATGCAATTGTTAATATGTAAAATCCTTGTCTTGTTGAAATTTTTGTTGTTACAATTGCTGAGTTGAAATTTTTGTTGTTATGCATTATATTGTCCAATGCATCCTTGGGCGGCATACTCTGATTTCTGAATATACTTGCTTATTGGGATGCTTAGGCACAAGAGGATTGGATGTTACAGTGTGCACTCATTGTTGAGAAAACTGCACGGTGTACCATTTGGAAAGTATGCAAGAGATGCTTTGTAGCGTTAGATTAGATTAAACAGGTTAGAATCAAAGACAATTAGTTGCATAACCAATATCGTCTCGTTTTTTAACAAGATTGTGGTAAAGTGAGATCTCTTTCTTTTTTCTATTTCTCTTTCTTATTACCATGGCGATGATTGATACTTAATTAAAAAAGAAAGGACGAAATGTATAATCGTGAACAAACAAGTAAGTTGAAACAATACGATACAAATGCTTACACTGATTTAGCACTAAAAAGCCTCAAAATTCAGCGTGATTAACAGCTACTCACGACTTTTTGTTCATTTTGATGTTGCAACAACATCCACGCTTTACCGAGACACTTGGCCTATATCATTGTTGGCAATAGCAAACAAATATACTCTTTTTGATCTGTAATTATTATCAAATTATTGTCATGCTGATGTTCTAATAAATTGAGGTAATAATGTTCGACTGTTGTAGCAGATACTTCACTTTCAATTTAGATCCAGTCATGTTATTGTTGACCACCCATATAGAAGGACTTTGGCTTAACCTCAGTTGGTCAAGCTCTCTGCCAGACTCCTCTTGTGAAATTACTGTTAGGAAAAAGCAATGGTGATGTCACTCACTAAGACGTCTATAGAATGCTCAAGATCCTTAGCCTATAATCCCCTACATTAATCTTTGATAGAGAGTGCCGATTAAACTGCCAGCCATAGAGAATCTGTGTTGGGGTTGAGTCGATTGGATTGAAAAAAGAGGATCACAAATAGCAGCTTCTAAGTTTCTTTTTCACAATTGGAAGTAAATTATCAATATGGATTATCAAAAGCTGGTCTAAAGTATGAAAATATGATACTTATAGTGATTTATAGGTTTGGACTGTGCAAGGAAGATACAAGTCAAACCAATAATCTTTGACAGTTCTTGGCTACTCTGGGAGCCATTGCTTTGTCCAGTGGTGAAGACCTTGAGCTGCCAAGCGTGAGGCTGCAGGTCACTTTCCCACCTTCTCTCTCTATTTCCTTGCGGTTTAAAATCTTGGTGGCTGATAATGCCGTAGTGCATTAGTAGACAGTTATGTACATCCAAAGCACTTTAAAAACTACTACATTGGTATTTCTTTTGTGATGCAGATTGGTTTTAGTACGCCAAAAGATCGTTGAATAAACAAGAATTTCACCGGCCCCAGCTCCATTTAGTTGCTACGCACAAACGGCCCTGACAAACGAAATACTCCTCTTCTTGCTCCGTTGACATGTTATCAGTTGAGATTTATATCGTGATGCATTTTGTGGTTCACTGTAACATATATCCCTTTATTTGATCAGAAGTTTGTCATTGTTGGGTTGTGATATTAGAAGAATGCAAAATCTTGAATAGCACATATGCTAATTACAGGTCGGTTGTAGATCTTCATCTAGTCACTAAGGGTGATGATGTGGCAGCATCATAGTTCAAGGAAGCCCATACCACTATGGCTGTGCGAATCCAACAGTCATGAGCTATGTACCATAGGACTACGAATTGTAGTTACTTGTTTCCCTTGCATTAGTAGTCTGTGTGTGTGTGTGTGCACGCGTATTACTAAACTATCTATTTATGATTTTAGGGGGTTGAAGCTCTCTAAAGGTTGTTCAAGATGTAAAGGATAAGCTTTTTCCTTGAATTAAATGCACGATAAAACTTTGGAGCAACAAGCATGTCATGGATGATGCTAAGGGAGCATTCAAAAATACCTTGTATGTTATATTCACTGGGGAGCAAAAATTTCTTACGTACGTATGTAAAAGAAATTCAATTCTTAGAATAAGACTTGAAGCAAAGGCTTCTTAGATTATGTTAACCTCATACAAAATTGGTTGGGGTTCATTGAGATTATTAATGTTGGTAGGTGGTGTAGTTTACGATCGCCATCAACTTTCTTGTATTTATTGTTTACAGTACTTCAAATGTGGGGACGTGGTGATCATTTCAATGATTACTTTCTTTCGTTTCTATTTCTTTTGAAGTTGGTTCACGTGTGTTTGTATTTAAGTGCTTTAAAGATGATGTTCCACTATAAGTTGGTGCTTGGCAGGGGTGTAGTGGTAGCATAGAAATGATTTTGTAAATATTTTTTTTTGATAAATAAGGAGCTATGCCTACGGTATGTAGGTATGTACTGTAGGCATAAGTTGGGAATAAAAATAACAATACAACTAAATGATATATCTATGGTGAGGGTATGCCCGTTGGTATAGGTCCAAAGCACCGTAGGTATAGGTCTATCCCATCGGAACTTAAGCCAACGGACTAGTACTATTGGGAGAGCCTATGTTTACGGGACTACTTACTTAAGCCAACGGACCTATACCGTAGGCATAGCCGGTTTTTCTTGTAGTGCAACGAATATCATTGTCGGTAAAAATCCGTCAATAAAAGTTTTTACCAACGGGGAATCCTGTTGATTTAACCTTCCCGACAGATATTTATCGACGGTGTTTTAGCGACGGACGTTCAGTTGCTAAAAGATTTTAAAATATTTTAGAAATTTTATGTTCCGTCGCTAAAACTCCCAAAGGGAGCTTTTAACGATAGAATTTTCCGTCGCTGTCGTGAAAAGTTTATGAAAAATTGACTTTTAGCGACAGACTTTCAGTGACGGGATAAGTCAGTAGCTAAAAGTACGTTATAAAAGAGCACTTTCCCCTTTCTGTCTCTCTCCTTGTCTTTCTCACTTTCTCTCTACTCACACACGATTGCTTCCCCAGAGACCTCCCCCGACGACCCCTTCCTTCCGGCGACAGCCCCTCACGATGTCGTGCCCCTCCACAACTCGCGTGCCCTTTTACTACCGGGCCACCACCGCCCGGTAGTAGTGGTGGCCCGACAAGTTTTATAGGATGATTTTATAGAATTTTTCTAGAATTTTTTTTTACCCTTCTTTTATTATAAGTCAAAATAACCCCTAACTCTAACATAAACATATGTTGCAATAAAATTGATATCCTATAAGAAGTAAAAACACCCTTATCTATAGAATAACGCCATTATCTATCCAATAACACTCCAATCTAACATGGGTATTTTACGAGAAAAAAAGTTATAAGTCAAAAATGCTTCTAAAATCACTTGGGTATATCCAATAACACTCCAATCTAAACTCCAATCTAACATGGGTATATATATATATATATATATATATTGGCGGTTGTTTCAGTTGTGATCCGGCCATCCACAAGACAACGTGAACAGTCGAGATCTCTCTCTCTCTCTCTCTCTCTTCCTGCTTAACTGCTAATCTTATAGGCGGTTAATAAGCTTTACAAAAATTCCCCCAAAACTTTGCTTTGACTATTCTTTCTTCCTCTTCTCTGGTTCATTTACCATCTCTCTCTCTCTCCTCGATGACATTGTTTCTAAGGTCTCTGTGTTGTGTGCGCGTGTGTACGTGTGTTTTACTTTTGTGTTTTGCCTGTTGTTAGATGCTTTAATCTTGAATGTGTTGCTTCCTTTTTCTCGCTTAACTGGTACTTTTCTTTTCAGTTGATTTTATCCTTCTCTCATTCATCTACCTTTTAGCTGGGTTGCAGTGGTGGTGTGCCAGGGGGCGACCTTGATGGGCTATGGGTAAGTTGTGTTTCGCCGGGGGACAGCGGCGGTTGGCTGGGGGACGGTGTGCTTGGCTTTAGGGATGGCGGCGGTTGGCGGTGGGACCGTGGTAATTGGGCGGAAGTGCAGTGGTAAGGCTGTGGGATGGGGGTTTGCTTTGGGATGGTGGTTGGCTGTTGGAGCTGTGGTGGTTGGATTTGACCATGGTGGTGAAGGGATGAACGAAGAGTTGGTCAATCGCTGTTGGCTGGGTCCGTGGTGCATTGGTCGAAAGGGGTGGAGACGGAGAGAGAAAGCATAAGAAAAATGGACAAATAAGTCCTGCTCTTAAAAATAAGGCAAAGTTTGTAGCAGTTGGCGAGGAAAAAAGAAAAAAAAAAAGAAAAGAAGGAGATCTCAACGTGTATTGACGTGGACGTTAAGCAAAAAAAAAAGAAAAGAAAAATATTTTATGACTTACTGAAAATTAAGTGATAAGAATTCAGTACGTCTCATCGTCCCTGGCTTAAAATTTTGGTCCGGTAGGTATTAATTTTTAAATTGATTCGACGTTAAGCATTTGATAACTCACTTAAATGGAAATCATTAAAAATTTTGAACTTTTATAAATACTTAATTGCGTTATCAAACCACCCTTAAACTAGAGTAAGCTGTAATATTCAATATAGCCAATCAAAGGAAGTATTTATTGCTAAATGTGGTGAGTAATATTTGAATAGGTTTGGAGAAAAAAATCACTTTAATGACCAGCTTTGGTGAAGAAAATTATTGGATCGTAGAGCAGGAAGAAGTCTATCCTGCTTAGTAATCTTTGAGTGCAGGGCAAAGACTAGTTTCAGTTTCTACTTTGAAACTCCGTCAAGGAAAAAATTGCATTTGATTTTGTTCTTTTCAATCGAAAAAAAATCAGTACTGATTCTGGAAATTATATCTTGTAAAGATCACGATCTAATCCGAAAACTCGTGATGTTGAATAAAGTTAAAAAAAAAAAAGAAGAAGCAGAAATAGCGCTTAAGTCTATGAGTTTCTTGATAAGTTTAACGAACTGCTTAAGATAACAATAGCATTGACAATAGTTCCTTAAGAAACAAAGAAAATCATAGATTAAATTTCAATTTTACCAATCTATTGTCTAAAAGTACTATTAACGGGAAAAATGTATCATAACATTCACCAAAATGTTGATTATCCTCCATTTATTTGTTTATAAAAATCTAGTGAATAATACTTGCATCTTCATATCAAGTTAGCTTGGGGACAGACTATTGCACTTCACCATTTACCTATTAAATGTGTTCCTTGTAGTTCTATGCTAATTCAATTTTTTATCTAATTGTTATTGAGATAATAATTCATGTTATGTAAAGTAGTGTTACACAAACAAATTGGCATATCAGAAATTTACCAACATTATGAGGAAATTGGCATTGTATTCACCTAGGGTCACCTTTTCTTTAATCGACTTAAGTTCTCTTTAACGCAAATGTTAGGGCTAATTTCACATTTTTTGTTTAATATCTAATATTGCCAACATGATACATCTAGGGGTGACTATTTCAAGCATTTCCTTTTCGACTTTTTGGCCCACATTTGCTGCTAAAAGAATAGTGTAGTGACAAAAGAAAACATATCAAAATATGGATTGAAATACCCTAAGGACCTAACCATATATATACAACAAAAATTTCTAAATTTTAGTTGTTAGTGCGATGTAATATAAAATCGAATCAATGCATTTACAATAGCATAGGTAAAGCTTAAACCCTTTGTCCTTGAGCTTCTAAGTGCAAATTGATCTAGTAATAAGTGGAGCAGATGCAAGAATCATATCAACTAACGGATAATCATAATGCTTATTGTAACACCCCGAAATTTTCGGAGCATTATCCGATCATTCCATCAAATCCTCAACTGTCCAATTTATTCATTTCCAATAATGATAACCCAAGAACATCCATGTCAGAGCACTACAGTACATCAACTATCTTAACAAACCGTCCCAAAACAATAGTAAAGTACTTAAATTATGACATTACATAACGGCTCTCTAACAAGGCTTAAATAAATAACAATGTAAAAACATAAACTACTTTGAAATTCAAGCTCGTCCGTCCCGAAATCTTACTGACAGTTATTTCCTGCAGAAGGGAATGGAAAAAAAGAGTGAGATTTCGAGAGCTCAGTAAGGTCGCTCAACATTTAGTAGCGATTTCAAACGAATTGGTCAGAAAATTATATCAATGACAATATAGAAACAATGTTCTCAAAATTTCTCAATTAAAGATTCAATGAATACACTTTCGATTTCACTGAAACAATACAGATGATATTGGACATGAGTATATTGCAAAGCCACACAGGCAGTGCAGGGTAACACTTAGCAAAGCCACACAGGCAGTACTCAATAACAATATGGTTACATATGCATATGAACACTAGCAAGACCCTCAAGGTACTAGCATTTCCCGACAGTAACAGACCATATTCTTATATTACCCCCGATACAGACCATCCTTATAACTCCTCAATACACTATCTCATGTCAATATGCAGAATGCAATTAGTGATATTACAATGAATAAATCGACACTCAAAGAGATTTTCAATGAACGTGTCAGGCTCAAACAAAGGTTATTAATGACAATCGATATAATTTCATCACAATTATAATTGAGTCCAAAGAAAATAACGATAACAAATTAGAATAACATATGAATCAAATAGAGGAGTTAGGTTCGGATGAAAATCTCTTACCTCAATCCAATTCAAGAAATGCGCTCGTTGCTATTCAACCTCGTACAAACGTCGAATTAACATAAATTGATAGATTAATTATTAGAATACAACCTAGCCTCCCAAACAATTAATCTAATGCTAATTTTCAATCGTTGCTCACTCTAACACTTTCAACGTAAACAAAAACGAATCGGATCCCTCAAACAGCTAAACCTATAACCGATAACCATGCACACTCTATAACGCATAAAACACTCCAAAATTTTTAACAATTACGTATAAAATACTTTTATGCCTCAAAACAGCATAAAAAGTTACAATATAAATTTTTTGGATTTTTCAATATTTTTGAAAAAACAACTTTCTTAAATACCAGAAAAAGGCCAAAAATAACAATTAATGCTTCTAGCTCAAATCAAAGCCCCATAATTTTCATGATAGCTTCAAAGCATATAAGAAAAATACTGAAATTGAAATTAAGATTTTAAAATAACCGAAATTATTTTTAAATCATTCATTTTTTTAAATAAAATGCTATACATGTTAAGGTACTAAATTAACTCGGAACTTTCTGTAATTTTAACTGAGTTGTCTTTTTTCTATAAAAACATTTCTGTAATTTTTCCAAAATTAAGTATTAATTGTAAAGGATCAAAACAAATTTTAGGACAGCTGCACCTGCAAATATATTAAAAATACCAAACGATATCAGAAAAATATGTAAATTTTACAGTAATTCTAATATTGTCCTAAGAACCTTCCCGTGAAGTTTCAGCATTTTTGGACAATGGTACAGTACCCAGCAGCCATGTGGTACAACTGTGCAAGCGCAGTGTACCACCTTAATGCACAAACCCATTTCACTCGCTTCTTCTTCTTCTTCCTCCTTACTCTCTGCCCACTCTCAGTACACAGCAGACCCACTCACGGCTGTCATGCAAATTCCTCCTTCCCCATCACAGCCACTCAACACACAAACCCACACACATGCAGTCAATTTACATCCACTCATATACACACCTTATACATTACACTAAACACTTGCAAGGCTTCATCTTCACAAGCATCTAACGGTCACAGCGAATTCACTGCCGGGCTTCTTCTCTTTTCTCTTTATCCTTTGACACACACACACACACACACACACTCTTATATACATATACATACACTCACCTCACTACACTGCACACACCAGCACCCATTTCCTCTTCCACTTCAACCCTCTCACACTCACAGCACAATGTTATAATTCAATAAGTGTGATACCAATCACGCCAAAATAAAAAAAAAAATCAACTGCAAAATTCTCCTACTACACTAACTCATTCAATATTTTCACAAATTTCTTACCTTTTTCCACTTACATGCAACCTAACTTGGTTCAATAAATTCATTACTGATAGACATTCTTTTTCACTAAACACAATAAACCCAAGGGCAAAGTTTTCTCATATCTTCAACACGCAACAATAATCTAAAATAAAGGAATTGAAACTAAACCCAACAGAACAAACGAAAACCTTACTTGTTACTGGAAGTAGCTCCATGCAACTCACGGGTCTCTTACAGGCACTCATCCACTTGTTCTTCATTTTCCTCTTTATTTTCTTTTTTTCTCCTCCTCTTCCTCTTCTTAACACATACAATCCTCCTTTTTCCCCATATCCCAGCCTTTCCATTTCCACTGCTTGCTCTTCCTTTTGCTAAGTTCTTTACACACAAAAAGAAAAATACCCACTATACACGGTTGCACACCCAACGCAACACAGCAGCTCCCACTACACACGGTTGCACACGCAACGCAACACAGCAGCTCCCACTACAGACGAAGATACATTTGAAAGGCCAATAAGGCCGTATGCCATGGCAGCCTCTTCACGTCTGCAGCGGCGAGCATTGCCCGGAGCTCTGCCGCAATAGTAGTTACGCCAACGGTCGCCTTTTGGCTGCTCTGGCGCCACCCTCACCGGCCGGTCGGTCTCGTCAGCCTCCCCTCGCCATGATTGCCGCTAAAGGTTAAACACATCGTTGCTTAAAATTACCGCTAAAGTTATAATCATAAGAAAAATTTGTTGCTAAAGATCCCATAACTAATCAGATAGGATTTACCATAAAATTAGTCATAGGTTTGGGTTATTACACTTGTTCTTATATTCATCATCTTTGTCTATAATATTTTATTAGTATTTTACACACCTATTCAGCCTATAAAATGGATTTACAATACATAGTCTTAGACATATAAAATAGAACTAAATTTTTGGAATTGCTCCTCTCAGATATAGTTTATATGAATCGTTGACACAATAGCTTTCAAATAAAAAGGAAGGATAAAGCAAGTCCAAGGAGCGAAAATCATAAAATAATAATAATAATAATAAAAATAACTTTAACGACTAACCTTGAAAAATATGAAAAAAGTTATCTTCAATTTGGCCTATATGAAAGATATTGCATGTCATGTATCTTCTCAAACTCGTAACTCTTAGGCCCAAGACCAATGCTTCGCAGCGTCTAGAGCCATTAGAAATATAACAAAAATAATCCCCTCACTCGTATTGAATATAAAAAATCGAAAGTGAGTCGATTTGTCATAAAGCATGCCATCTTATGCAAAATATTGATGAGCATAACATCTTATGCAAAAAATTTCAGCAATTTTCTTTTTTAAATGATCATTTGTTAATAATAGTTTTTGCTTTCAATAGACAAATCTGAATTTCATACTTTTTAATTGATAATTGAATCTGCCTTTTATATTGGCAATGATATTTTACTCTTACACTTCAATCAAAAAAGAAAAGGTAAAAAATTGAACATTCTTAGCCTCTTTTACTCTTACACTTCAATCAAAAAAGAAAAGGTAATTGCAATTAATATGTGCATATATTTTTTATGTCATCAATAATTTGATCCTTGGTATAGATTAGGTTATGAAAGACCATCACGATGCAGTAATGCCATTCCTGGGACGGATAAACTCGACAGTAACAAAGACCTATGCCAGTCGGACGCTACTTCTACATCAAGATGATGGAACATTGAAGCCACTGGCAATTGAATTGAGCTTGCCAAATCCACAGAGAGACAAGTATGGCGCCACCAGCCAAGTCTTTACTCCATCAAAGCATGGCATAGAAGGTTCAGTTTGGGAGCTAGCCAAAGCCTATGCTGTTGTTAGTGATTCTGGTTATCATCAGCTCATTAGCCACTGGTAGGTTTACAAGATTGATTCTTTTGGCAAATACACCGCCCCACACACACAGGGTGTGTGAGGAGTGTTGGATTTATGCTACGTACCCTTAATTTTGATTCTGGTTGCAGGTTGAACACTCATGCAATAACAGAGCCTTTTATCATTGCAACGAACAGGCAGTTGAGTGTGCTTCATCCAATACATAAGCTTCTGCATCCCCATTTTCGTGATACAATGAATATAAACGCCTTGGCCCGGCAGATCCTCATTAATGCAGGTGGCGTACTCGAAATGACAATCTTTCCAGCTAAGTTTTCACTGGAAATGTCCTCTGCTATTTATAAAAACTGGGTTTTTATAGAGCAGGCTCTTCCTGCTGATCTGCTTAAAAGGTCAGTTACCGCACTTCATGTGAAATGTGATCACAACAATGTTGATCTGTACAAAAAATGATATTGACTCCCTTCAATTTGAATGCAGAGGAGTGGCAGTTCCGGACTCAAGCCAACCCCATGGCCTCAAACTTCTCATAGAAGATTACCCCTTTGCCGTTGATGATCTTGAAATTGTTGGCATTGGGGTTTTAAACCCATTGTGGAGAAGCTGGAGTAGCAACTTTGACTCAACTTTTAAATTGGTTCTAAACCATATTTTGGTTAAGAACAAATTGATTCATGTTCCTCTATTGGAATAGATGATTGTGGTATATTCACATGTTTAAAATGAATGAGAGATGAATGAGAAAATTGAAGTTAAAGTTGGTGGTTCACCTTGAAGGGAAAATAGTATCCCACATAGAAGAGATAAAGCCAAGTTATCTCCTTATAAGGCTTAGCCTTGAGCTAAGGGTTGGGCCCCTTGGGGGTACCCATATTTTGTAAGGAGGGAGGACCTAGGTTGACCTAAGGTCCACCACACACGCGCCCCGCCCGCCCCGGTCCGTGGCTTTGGCTTGGGCTTGGGCCATCAAACTTTAATCTTTTTGGGACAAATATTTAAATAAATAAAGTTTATTTATTTATTTTCTTTTCCAGAAAGTTGTGACCTTTCCAGCTTAACAGTTTTTCTGTGAAGAGTTGCACCTCCCAGTGAACAGTTTTTCAGAAGTCAAATATATTAACTATTTCATCCCGAAATTATCTTCTGCAATATTTCTGCTGTCTCGTTCCTGTGTCCGAAAGAGTTTTGTGCCATAGTTTTGGTTCGCCGGATCTGCAAATTTGGAGTGCTCCTATTTCCAGACGTACTACCATTGTATCCTGGGAGGCTTTTCGTCAGGAGACCGTTAGCACCGTTGCAGGACGAATAAAGTCTTAAACACAGTGAATCAAATTCACGCCTCGGTTCTCCATTGTTGTTTACCTGATTTTGTTGTGAGTTAATTTTAATCGTTAATACTGTTTGTTTTGTTTAGTAAACCACATTTCAGTATTTTCGTACTTCCTTGTTTTCTGCACAAGTATACACGAAGTTATACTTTTAAACAACAGAAATTTGGTCAGCAATTGAGACCTGGGTTGATGAATATTGCTCTTTCTACTACCCAACCAATGACTTGATCAAAAGTGACATTGAACTCCAGTCATGGTGGATGGAGCTCCGCACCGAGGGCCATGGTGATAAAAAGGACGAGCCATGGTGGCCTGAGATGAAGACAAGAGCTGAACTTACCTTGAGTTGCACCATTATCATATGGGTTGCTTCTGCTCTCCATGCAGCCGTCAATTTTGGGCAATATCCTTATGCTGGCTTCCTCCCAAACCGCCCAACCATAAGCCGTCGGTTCATGCCTGAACCTGGCACGCCTGATTATGCTGAGCTTGAGACAAATCCCGAAAAGGCCTTCCTAAGAACAATTACATCGCAGTTCCATACCCTCCTTGGCGTATCTCTAACAGAAATGTTGTCCAGGCATGGTTCGGATGAGGTTTATCTTGGGCAGAGAGAAACTCCTGAGTGGACTTCAGATGTTCAACCGCTGAATGCATTCAGGAGATTTGGGACAAAGCTTGAAGAAATTGAAAAGAAAATAATTGGTAGGAACAACGACAAGAGATTAAAGAATCGACGTGGCCTGTTAAGGTCCCTTACACCTTGCTATACCCTAATGCCTCGGGTCACAGTAGTGCCTCTGGACTTACTGGCACGGGAATTCCCAACAGTGTGTCTATCTGAAGTAAAACAAATCAGGCGTATGCTTAAATGTCCTCGAACTTCAGACTGCCTTCTAGTTTCTACTCAAGCAAACGAGTACCAACTATATGCAGCAGTGAATAAAGCCACCCTTTTTACTGATGGCATAACCTGTTTGTATCACTGACGGCATTTTCACTTTGACTACTGTTGAGCCGAAAGCTGTAAGCAGCAATGAACAAAGCCACCCTTTTTACTTAAAACTAACTGAACTTGGACAACTCATTTTAAAAGATTCTCTCCACGCCTCTGAAGTAGACACTGCTTAATCCTACGAATTTGTGCACATTTTTGTACTCAATTTCCCCCTCCCTCAGTTCTGCCCATTCATTTCGTTAATAAGCATAACATCTTATTTAATAATTTCAGGAATTTTTTTATATGACCATTAGTTAATAATAATGATTTTTTTGCTTTCCATAGATAAATCCGGCTTTCGTAATTTTTGACTAATAATTGAATCTTTCTTTTATGTTGGTAATGATATTATGCTAATTCACTTCAATAAAAAAGAAAACGTCAAAAAATGGATATTTTTAGTCTCTTTCGTTTTCTTGCGTTTGGCTAAGACCTGATAATATATGTGTGTGCGTTGGGTTGGATTGGGTTGGAGGGGGGGGGGGGGGGGTATGTGTGTCTGTAGTTGATGTATGAATTTTATTTATTATATACACGTTTACATTTCTAATGTTATCACATCGATAACTGCCGACCTATCTCAAAGCTCATTCGTGTTTCCCCTTACTGTAACTCTACTATACACCTTCATACATCTTCAATAACTCAAATTTTGTGTCTCTTCGTCTCCACCTCGTCAAGTAACCAGATGATGAGCATTAATTTGTGCATGTTGTTCAAAGTTTGTTTAGAGGTAAATTAATTTTATGTTCTAGACCTTGATTGCTTAACACTCCGTATAACAAATTCTAATTGATATCCTTCTACGACTGTAAGTTTCAAACGAGTTTTGATTTGTGAGTTTTTCTAGGTTTAGGCTCTATAGAGGTAAGCTTCCTAATCTCTTATGCTCTTTACAACTTTGAATTTTTTTATGATGAGGCTTGATAACTCTACGATTTATTTTAAGTGCCAACTTCCAATGTAAGCATCAACATATTATTAGCACCAAGATTCTATATATAATTTACCAGAGAAAAAAGTGATCTAGATAAAATGGTGAGAGCAAAACCTTTACTTTTCAGAATCAGACATTTTATTCAGTATTATCGATAGACAGTATAATTGACAAGTTTTATGTTAAGTCGTTAATAACTTTGAAAATATCTCATGTACTAGATTAGAGTCATCGAATGTGGAGCAAACAACCCTAACTCCTCCAAAACATACTTATTAGGATATTCTTTCAAATTTGTGAACATGTAAACTTTATTTGAATATGGGTGTGGTTTGAATATTCTATTATTGTATATGATGATGTCACTTTTCTTCTTTTATAAATTAATCCTTAGAGATTTGACCAAAAAGAAAAGTGAAGCAAAATCATTGCTAAAGCCAAAAAAAAAATTTAACAAGATAAAAACATATGTACGTTAAAAAAAATAAGGAAACCTATTCATATGGCCACCCAAAAATAGCCATGGCCACCGAGAATAGCTATTTCAATCATTGTTGTTGAGAAATTACCACATAATACCTTTTTAGCGACAAACGCTGAAGTTGCATATCAATTACACATTTAGCTTAAGTTAGCCTTGAAAAATACAAATCTTTAATCTTTAATAGATATAACACTTTGGTATTATTAAGATGTCCAACACTGTAGCTACATTAGTGCTGCACGAATGTAAATATTCTATCTCTAATATAGATGAAATATTTTTCTATTGGCCGATAAGGGAGGGGTTATCGAAAAAAAGTTTGACCACTAGGCTTAGAAAGAAAAATTTTAGCCTTTGATCTCAGAAGGCGGTTGTTTTATGCCTTGCTAGATTGCTGCATCAACTTATTTTTCGGTCTTAAATGTTATACACTTAGTTGTAAAAGGTAATTGCCAAACTTATACCATGTTTATGAAAATTCGTTCTACCACCAAAATATTTTGATTTGTATCTATATTTTCGTATACTGGTTACTTAGCAACTTATATGCTAAATTACATATATAGCCTCCATTAATTCCTTACTTGATTTTCATTATGATGCATACTAGATTTTCTGACTATGAACCTTCTAAAACATTGATGTTCACGTGCATCGCACGTGGACTCAACTAGTACAACAAAAAGGATGATAGCAATAATAGAATTTTTTTCCTAGAAGGAACTAAGAGGAAAACAACCAAACATAAACATTTGTTGGCAAATTCCTTTATTAATTAGTAATCGCATGCATTGAGAAGTTATGCGGTACGGACCGGAACATCAATGACATGTAGTGGTTCCTGGTGGCATCTCCGTTAGTACCCTAGCTGGTTGCGCACTTCGCAACGATGGAATTCATGACCTGCAATGCATGTTCCTGACTCATGTTCGTGTGCACTTATGCTCGGTGACTTATTTTTATTGGTAGTCAAATAAGATGTCAAAATTATTGTAAAAATAGTAAGTGAATTAAAAGCTTAGATAAATTTTAACAATAATAAGAAGTCCACGTTAGAAGCTCAAATTCGATGTATAATAGGTGGATTAGAAGTCTAGATTAATTGTAACAATAATAAGAGGCTAAATTAGAAGTCTGAAATTCAAGGTATACTACTTAAAGACATTAAGTATAGATTCAATGTAACCTTAGATGTAACCAGATAGCAGAGAATTATGGTGAACAACTCGGCTTTTATATATTTATATTGATTATTGATTGATATTGATGTTGATTGGTAGTCAAATAAGATGTTGAAATTATTGCTAAAATAATAAGTGAATTAAAAGCCTAGATAAATTTTAACAATAATAAGAAGTCCACGTTAGAAGTTCAAATTCGATGTATAATAGGTGGATTAGAAGTCTAGATTAATTGTAAGAATAATAAAAAGGCTAAATTAGAAGTCTAAATTCAAGGTAATGTAACCTTTGCACTAACCAGATAGCAGAGAATTTCAGTGAACAACTCGGCTTTTATATATTTATATTGATATTAATTGATATTGATTTATATTTATATAGATGATTGATATTGATATTGATGATAGCAGAGATGCTTCTAGTAATGATTTTAGCCCTTGGAGATTACCTCCAGCTTGATCACATGCCCTCGTCATCTATGGCAAGTCAACAAATTGAAAGAGAGGATAGAATTATATGGAAGCTGAACAGGAATGGTACATACGTCGTGAAATATGCCAGGAATGAGATGAGGACTAAGAAGGCCATTGCGCCTTGCTGGAAATTGGTATGGTTTCATGGCAATATCCCTAGTGTGCTGTTATCTTGTGGATACTTTGTCATGCAGGTCTGAGAAGTAAGAGTAAGCTTAAGGCGTGGAACGTCACTTATGAGCTAGCAGCCGATCCTCATTTGTTTGGGGCTGTAAGTACACTGCAAAGTTGTGGAAGAAGGTATTTGATTCCCCGTTAATCTCTATCTAATGCACTTCTTTGAGGCAGTGCTTGAATTACATCATTGGTAATTTTCGAGGTAAGCGTTTTCAAGCCAAACTTAAGAAGCTAGGAATTGCAGTCACGGTTTACAAGATTTGGATTGAGCAAAATACGAAATTTTTTTATAACAACGAAGCAAGAATGTGGATCAGATTTTGAGATGATAAAGCAGTTAATTCAATGGCGTATAAGAAAGTGGAGCAAGATGCCTGACAACAGTAAAAATCGAAGCCTTTGCACAACCTGAAGATTTCATGAAGGAGTAATGGCACAAGGCAGAGAGGCAAAGATGTTCATCCCTGTTTTGTACAGTATCATCTCACAGGGAGGATTAGCCTTAGTATTTTCTTTTGTTGGTTGAGGATGTATTGAAAGAACGATTTTGTTTAATAATACTTTGGACCTTTCACAAAAGTAAAAAATAAAATAATCACAGGAAGATTGGAAAAACTCTCTTAAGGGATCAGAGTGGCCTTCTGCTATATGCAGCGGATAAATCTTCTAGCAGACTTCAAAATGTAGGTAGGGTTCACTGAAATGCAGGTCGCGTGTGAACTGATATTAAGTTACCTTGTCAAGGAATAGACTCAACAATGTGGATGCCCTCGAGAAGTAACCAAACACACTTCGCCAACGGTTAGTCAACTCTCTCTTGAATAGCAATTAGCGAGCTTCAACCACTGTGATCGTGGTGTCACAAACCGAAACCGCTCCTACACCAGCTGAAGACGAGTCTGTGCCAGCATTCGCTGTCTTAAAAATGAATGCAGGCTGCTTGGGAGATGACAGAGTCGTTTCGTGGCACAGCATGAACGCAACTTCAGACATCGAGGGTCGATCATTTGCAAACTCTTGTACGCACAGGAGCCCGATGTGTATGCATCTCAGGACTTCGTGTGCTTCGTACAACTCGCCCAGCGATGGATCAGCTATTTCCAGGGCTCTGCCTTCTCTCCATAGATCCCAAACCTGGAACAACGTATAACATCTTTTAGTGGTTGAATTAAAGTGCTATTGTAGACCTAGAGAGCAATGTTAGACATTGGAAAAGAGAAGGAAAAGAAAGTTGATACTATGTATCCCAGCAAAACATAACTAACGCTCCCCACAATTAGTTCAGTTGGCTTGGAATTGAGCGAAAGATGAGCGCAAGAGGAGTAGGGACTCTGCAGAAGCAGTGGCGGTGTGTGCGGTGAGATATGACGGGTGAAAGTCATGATATTCAAGCTGGATAAGTTGTACAATAGCATTTGATTTCTAACGAGATATCTTGCTTGTAGTTGTAAGGAGTCACTTACATGTCCAATTAAATTGACCGTATTCTCCTTATAGTAGCTGCCATTTTTTCGGCCACTGATGATCTCCAATAACAGAACTCCAAAGCTGAAAACATCAGATTTTGTTGAGAAAAGGCCTTCCATTGCATACTCTGGCGACATATAACCACTGCAATCAAAACACGAAGTGAGTCACTGCTTGGTTTTCTACCTCTCTCTATCTCTTTCTCCTGCTCTACCTTACTCGTAAGTACATGTGGTACTTACTATGTTCCAACGACTCTGTTTGTGTTCGCTTGAATTTGGTCCCCTCCAAATATTCTAGCCATACCAAAGTCTGATATCTTTGGGTTCATGGCAGCATCTAGTAGCACATTGCTGGCCTTGAGATCCCTATGAATGATTCTTAGTCTCGAGTCCTGATGAAGATATAACATTCCTCGGGCAATCCCCAAAGTGATTTCAAAACGTTTCCTCCAGTCTACTAGGGAGCCTTTTTCTTTATCTGGATCAAAAATTGTAAGTTTCAATCATTGTAACTGCATCTGCTTTTAGAGTTCTCAAGCACGTCTAATTGCCTCTTAGAGCAAAGCTTCAGGTAAACGGAATGAACTAGTGATACAAAACGCTGTAACTGGATGAAAAAAAACTGGGAAGTTTGCATACCAAAGATGAAAGAGTCCAACCCTTTGTTTGGCATATACTCATAGATTAACATCTTCTCTTCTTTTTGAATGCAGCATCCCAAAAGCCTCACAAGATTTCTGTGCTGGAGTTTTGCTATCAGTGTAACTTCATTCTTGAACTCTTCTACCCCTTGCCCTGAGCTCTTTGATAGTCTTTTGACTGCTATTTCCTGTCCATTATGTAGCCGACCCTGATAACAGATGTCCTCATCTCAGATTTCAATCTTTACTTGCATTATTGAGTAGCATTCAAAATTAGAAAACTGGAAAGAGGTTATATAGCTGTCACAATTTACAAAGGTCACCTTATATACCGGGCCAAAACCACCTTCTCCAAGTTTATTAGCAATAGAAAAGTTTTCTGTAGCAGCAGCAATGATGCTTAGAGAATAGAATGGTAAATCTGCATTTGTTCCAGTTTCATCAATCCCCTTTCCTTTTGGAGAGGCTTCCAAGGTTGTTGAAGTAGTGTTAGGACTAAATAGCAGTTCATCCTGTCTTTTCCTACCTGACATTTTGAAAAGGATTAGATGTATAAGTGTAATTATGATTCTTTTCCTTATAAAGAGTAAAAACCAAAGAAGCATTACAATGGAAATGAAAAGGGTTAATCAAACTGGTATATCAAATGTGTCAATCTTTCTGTAGTTACGATCTTTCTGATTTCGGCTTTGGACCGCCTGATAATGGTTCTTTGAGGAATAATGTATTTACCTCTTCTCTTCTTCACCAGCATGTAGACCAAGCAAAGTATGAAAAACAGGGCAACAACAGACGCTACTACAACTGCCACCACCCGCTTGCCGCTAAAGCTCCTCGACACTTTTGCATATTTAGCTGAAAAAGCAAAACAATCTTTTAGCCGATAAGTTCAGAAAACCACCTTTGATGTACTTAGTTGGTCATCATGTTCCAGACTGCAGTCCACGCTCTAATACTAGCATTCGGTAATTTTTCGAGGAACCAGTAAACTTGGAGACGAGTAATCAATAGTCAATAACACATAATGCTGATTATAACTCGTGCTATGAGTTTTCCCTGAAGACAAATAGATACTTCGTAAGCGGATAGTATCACACGGATTCAGTCATACACTCACCAAAAAGTAAGATTTTTAGTTATATCAATGTCATTTTCCCTTGTCCATTTTCTACTGTTGAAAATGGTGCATGCTAGTAAACATGAAAACTTCTCTCTCTATTGGTGAACCTTTCTTTTCTTAGGCAGCTGAAGAAGACCATAACTTTGTCAATGTAAACTTGGACTATCTAAATCAATCTTGTATTTTAAACTTGTTTATGAATCTTTTGAAAGAAGATCTACCGACCTCTAAGATATGGCATACCTAATTCAATTGAGTCCACACGTACAAACAAATGTTGGCCCCCATTTGGGAACTGCTTTGTATCCATCATGTCCCCATGCCAAGTAATGTACCCACTTCCTACACCACTAATATTAGCAGCACTATACCCCGAGCATGAGCAGTTACTCAAACAGAACTCCTCGCATGCTTTCGCTCCCAAGTTCTTATCCACACGTGTGACCGTCGACGTGTCGGGGACCTTGACACGTGACACCTTTACAAATCCCTCTCCATTTCCACATGTGCGTCCATCACGCTTCCTGACACACCCCTTGGAACCATCTCTTAAGGACCAGTCACGGGCCGACTTGGGCTCAAATCCCGGGAGGCACGAGCACATAAACTCACCCTCTCTAGTGTACGGGTCACAGTCACCAAAGGCACCACAGTGGCCAAAGTAGTCACATTGGTCTTTGGGCGCGGACCAAAACACGACCCATCTGCGATAGCCCTCATGCCACGTGAATCTTTGGACCATCCCGGACTCATTTACCACCATTCTTGAGAAAATCGAGGCATTGTGCAGCCTAAACATCATGGTGACCTCATCATGATTATCAACATAATTGACACTAAAGATGAAATTTGGTGACATCCGAGGCAAACCACTCCATCTAATCCCATTCCAGGGTCCGGCCCGCCATAATTTGACCGAGTCCCTGTACAAGAACAACTGCGATGATCCAACAGGATCCATTTTGTACGAATACTCGTCGATTCCAGGGTCATTGCCTGACTTCCAAGATGTCAAGACCCGGCTCAGACCGGTCCTCCTGTCCAACCCAAGTTTCATGTTAGGAAGCATGGTATTTGTAGGATAATCAAAGCTTTGCCAGGCAACAAATTTTTTGCCACCACCTTGGAACAACAGCAAATTTCCTGAATCCATGAGCTGAGCCGAAGAAGAGTTCGTGATCGTTGTGGATGAGGCATTGGTCGACCATAGAACTTCTTGGTTCTTATGATTTAAGACTAGGTTTCCGGTTTTATCGATAGACAGAACTCCAGAGGTGTCTGTTATCGAATATGTCTCTGTTGGCAACCCAAACTACGGTTAGCTCTGACACTTTATTGTACCAAATACCCACGTACCGGTTGGTGCTAGAATTTCTGGGACTAAAGAATCCAAGTGCAAAGGAGCCTCCACTAGAGACTAACACTTCGCCGTCTTTGAGAAGTTGGTTTTGGGTGATGGTGTCATAGGAAGCTGAAATTTGGAGTGGAAGAAAGATAAGTAAAGAAAACAGGCACTCTCTTTCATGATGCATGATTTGTTCAGTGGCTTTTGAAACACACTTGTAAAGTCCCAATGTGGCACTTATACATGATTTGGTTGCTTACCTTCAATCCCAATATGACACAGATTTTATACTAGGTCACACTAATCACCAGTCAAAAAGAGAATGAAAGAGATTTTGAAGGTCTATAACGTGTGCTTGAGAGAGAGTGATTGATTCCAGCATAACAAAAAAAACCTTTTTTTGCAAGTCTGCTAGGAAGACTGTCAGTGGTAATTCTGCCAAAGACTTTGACCTAGCGTCCAAGTCATCTGATGGGTTGATGCTTTGCGCGTTCACAGACAAAATCTCTCTGTTCCAAGTAATGACCAGAACTCAAAAAATTTGCAGTCTTTGACGGACCTCCAGGTCCAGGAGTATATTTCACATAGCAGTCAAAATGACTTGGACTGCTGAGCAAGCTCTAAGATTCAATATAGCCGATCAAAGTAAGTTTTTTGTCGCCAAAAAATGGCGGGAACATTTGACTGGGTTTAGAGGGGGAAAAAGATAGATATATTTTTACTAACCAATAAGGATCACGTTATATAGTAATTTGAAATAAGAAAATTATGAATCTCGGTGAAAAACACAACTAAAATTAATCAATATAACTATTATAATTAATCAGTTGTTAACTGCTAATCAAATACTTGAAATATGAAAAGTTAATTAAATATTGTCTTATTTTCAAACCCAAATTTGTCACGCCAATTATCACCAATATTTTTTTTACTATTTATCATATTTATTTCTTTCATCACATCAAGTTACCGCTAAAGAGAATCCTGACTTTTTCATATTATATCTTGTTATCGAATGTACATTGATATTGTAATTAGTCTCAAATATGTTTCACAAATATCTAATTCTAACAAAATACTACAAGATTAATTGTACAGTAATAAAAGTAAAGAAAATATTTAGAGATAATTTCTTATAATATGTTTTGATAACAAATATATAAGTTTAGGAAGTAAAATTAAGAAGAAGTTTGAATCATAGTAAAGTGATATTAACAAAAGTTCAAAAATTAACTTGAAAATGATTGTCGAAAGTAAAGTGTCTAACAGGAAGAAATTATGACTATAACAAAGTTTGTAAGACGAAATATCTTAGGAGCTTAAATGTTGTATCTTTAAACCAATAATCAAGCGATCTTAAGAGATTTAGCATGACACATATAAAAACTGAACTACTTAGGCAACAAATTTAGTAGTCCTAACTTTCAATAATCTTTTCAAAGTTTTTCTATCATTACTTTTAAAGTTTTGACACTTTTTCCTACAAGCAGCACCACTAAAGTTCAAAATATCATCACTTAGAATTTTCAGTATCATTCAATATCCATCTTATTTCTTAGTATGCAATGATGACCATTTCTTGTAGCAATGATTATTCAGGGTCAAAATATATCTTCCAGTTTATTTGCTTTTGGCAATGATCTGGTATATTACTCCATTTGTCCTAAAAAATTATTATATTTCATTTTTGGGCCGTCCAAAAAAATTGATCAGTTTCTAAGTTAAAAAAAATATGTAGTTGTTTTTACATGTTCATCCTTTGTATACTTTTTATTATTCGACTTCTCTCTATATATTTTATCCTTCATCAACTCACTTCTCTCTACTTAACCACTTTTTTCCCCCTCCCCCTCTCGGGATAGAATGGAAAACTTATATAAAACGATTTATATCCTAAATAAGCGTGTAATCAAATATGATCAAATAATTTGGGACGAAGGGAGTATAATTTTCATGTATATCTTATTTTAAGATTAAAATACATAGCAAGTCTTTTTTTCAACTTTTTTCTATTTTAAGTTCCAACGTTTGAGTATTTGTCTCAAACTCTGCTTAATCTTAACCGTACTTTCTTTTTTCTACTTTTTAATTAAAAAATCTACAATGTACTCTAATTTTTCTAGTTAGTGTACTCTAAAACTCTCTTTATTTTATCTAGCACGACCTTGTTCATCTTAGTAGTATATTAAGGACTTTTATTTTTAATATAGACTTATATGATAATACCAAACCTACTCATCTAAAAAGTCCATATGCTTGTGTGCCTATGTGTGTCCTTTTGAAATCTATACCGCAAAATAAATGTGTGAAATTGATATCAGATAATGGTAATGAATTAAGTAATTTTAATAATTTTTATAAACCTATGTTTTTCACCCTAATATATATATATATATATATATATATATATATATATATATATATATATTACAAATTTAATATAAATACAAACTCAACTAAAGTTTATCAAGAATAATTTTAAATCATTTATCAAATAAAGACTTGTATCATCAAAATAAAAAGGAAAAAATATTATCCTTGACATAAGGTTTTGAGAGTTAAGAAAATTATAAGCTTAGTTGCAACCATGACCTTGAGATTAGGGTATTATTACATGCGTGTCCATTAAGTGGAATAATAGCACTCATGTCTGTCGATGGAACGAAAATACTGAAAGATGAAAAGACCAGAATGCCTATCACATAGGAACACAATTCCTCAAATGTCAATCTTCGTCCCTCCATCTCCCCATACAGCCCCCCACCACCATCACCCCTTTCACTTCTTCAGCTTCAACACGCGCACACACATACACACCCCCACAATCAACCACAACCACAGCCACAATCACGTCTCTCCTTTATCGTGTTCTTCAGTTTTCTCACATTTTTTCACCTTCTCACTCTAATCACTTTACAGCAAACCATCACGATTCAAGGAATGAAAATACGAATTTGGGGTTTGAAATCTAGAAAAAGAAGGTGGATAAGATTGTTATTTGTGTCAACCCAATACTACGGTAGCCGCTGCCATTAACCACCATCAGAGCAGCCTTTCACTACCACTATTCAACCTACCACTGCATCTAATCAGTCCAACATCGCCTGAAATCCACCATTTACGAACCACAATCACCATTAATCAGCCTTCCATGACCCACCACACCTCTAGTTAACAGGCCCACACACATACACACACAGCCAATGTTATAGACTTATGACTGATTGGTGGCTTTGAAATTTGCATGTTTATGTTGCTGCCCGGGATGTTTATGGTGGTGGAGGTGTCTGGAGGTTGGGATAATGTGGAGGCCAACGTTTGCCACGCTGGGATAAGGCAGGTGAGGCTGAGCTAATTTGCCAACTTTCAGGCTGAGTGCTTGCCAAGAAAAGTGAGGTGGCGAAGTGGGGGGAGAATTTAGATTGAAAGCTTAATTTGAAAATTTAGGATTAGTAAATTTTTATATTTTATATACCTTATAGATTAAAATGATGACAGCATTCACATTTAAAAAATAAGTATTGATGACATAATAATATGATATCTCGGGACACAGCAGATCATAGAAAGACAATAATAATATGAAGGATATGTTGTCATGCAAATAAGGGTATTCGAATAACTCTAACACGAATATAGGATTATGTATTTGTCACAAATTGAGTTATAATGATGTAGCGATTCATATGCATTTAAATTTTCTAAAGCACCACTTTTATGATAAATTTTTTACACAAATATGTGTCTGCAATTGAAATTTAGAATTAAAATTCAGTTATATAATAATTTTAACGTACGAATGTGTTTGCATTGAAATACATATACATGCAAAATTATTGAAATTCGTAGCATACACATCAACATAAAATTATGTTATACAAAATTAAAAAGGGATTGAAGTTTCTGACCAAATATTCAATATAGTGTAAGTAGATTATGTTTACGTTTATTTTTAAAAGCTATAGAAAACACTTCTCCTGCAAGTTGTAGTTGCTCAGAGATATTTAACTCATTAATCGAAATTGATGGGGAAGATGTAGTAGCTCTGAGGTATTTAGCTTTAACGTGAATGGAGGTCGTAGGTTTTGATAAAAAAAAAAATCGATAATCAAAGAACATAAAGAAGTTCAATGGTGATTTTATAGGTTTTTATAAAAAAAAATATATTTTCTACTAAAAGACAACACAACTCTAACTAAAACATAGATTCATGTAAGGGTATTCTAAGCAAAAATGTTTGATATCCTAAAAGAAGTCAATTACACCCTTACTTTTTTTTTTTAACAAAACTCTAATTCAAAATGGGTATTTGATGAGAAAAAAAAATTTGGGAAAAAACACCCGTAATCAAAACTAATTTTGGATGAAGACTTCAGTTTAGAACGAGCATCTAAAAAATAAAAAAGAAGCCATCTAACTCTATTTAGGATTACATATGAATTTAGAAAATTCTAGAAAACTCCAGTTTTACAATAGCTTCCTTATACCAATATTTGTGTATTCAAAATGTACTAATATGTTTGTATTAAAATCTATATATATGCATAATAATTCAAATGTGTAGCATACGTATCAACATATAAATATGAAATAAAAATTTAAAAGGATTAAGTTTCTGACAAAATATTTAATTTAGTTTAAATATATATTATTTCTCAAAAAAGGCTAAAAAAAACTCTACAAGTTATTTTCTTTAATCAAATATGATGGAGAACATGTAATAACTCTAAGGGTTTGATAGGAATTTTTTCAATAATTAGAGAGCACGCAGGTTTTCAAAGGTGATTTTGTAGAATTTTCATAGGGTTTCTTTTTTATTTTTCTTTTTTTTTAATAAAAATCAAAACAACTCTGTACTCTAACAAGAACATATATTTCAATAAAGATATTTTAATGAAAAAGGCTTGTTACCATATGAAAAGTCAAAAACACTCTTACTTTTTAGTAACATTCTTATAAAAAAAGGTATTTAATAAAAAAAAGTTTTAAGTCAAAAGTTAAAGCAATCTTTAATTTTAAGCAAAACATATATCTTAATAAGGATATTTTAAGGAAGAGGCTTTATATCCTATAAGAAATCAAAAACACCCTCATTTTTAAATAACACTCTAACTTAAAAAGGGTATTTAATGGAACAAAATTGTTATAGGTCAAAAATACCCTTACTCACCCTTAATCTTTTACAAAAATATCAATTAGAAGTTATTTTCTTTAATCAAATATGATGGAGAATATGTGATAACTCTAAGATAATTTAACTTTAACATGAATGGAGGTGGTAGGATTTGATAGGAATTTGTTTTTAATAATTAGAGAGCATGCAGGAGTTCAAGGATGATTTTGTAGAATTTTCATAGGGTTTCTTTTTTCTTTTTCTTTTTTTTTTTTAATAAAAGTCAAAACAACTCTTCATTCTAACAAGAATATTTATTCCAATAAAGATATGTTAATGAAAGAGGCCTGCTACCATAAGAGAAGTCAAAAATACCCTTATTTTTTAGTAACACTCTTATTAAAAATAGGTATTTAATTGAAAAAAAGTTTTAAGCTAAAAATCAAAGCAATCCTTAATTCTAACCAAAACATATATTTCAATAAGGGTATTTTAAGGAAAGAGACTTTATATTCCTATGAGAAGTCAAAAAAACCCTCATTCAAATCTCTATATAGTTTGAGAAGTTTATAAGTGTAATGCTTGCTAATGGCTATGTTGCCAATGAAGGAGATATATTCATATTTACCAAATTCAGAGCTGGCTCAGGTGTTCTCATATGCCTATATGTTGATGACAAACTCATCTTTGGCACTGACATTGATAGAATTAGTGAAGTTAAGAACTTTCTTGCTTCAAATTTTAGTACAAAGGATCTTGGAGAAGCTGATGTGACTCTTGAAGTCAAGATCATAAGATCTCATCATGGGATTGTTCTTACACAATCAAGCTATATCGAAAAGATTCTTAGAAGGTTCAATCATTACGATGATGATCCTAGTCCTACTCCTATTGACCCGAGTGTGAAGTTGGTATGCAATAATGAGCAAGAAATTAATCAGCTTGAATATTTCCAAGTTATTGGCAGTCTTATGTATGCCATGTGTTATATAATGCCAGTTATAGCGTATGTTGTTGGCACTCTGAGTAAGTATACAAGTAAACCAAGAAAAGAACACTGGAATGCTCTTTTAAGAGTTTTGAGGTGCCCGACGGGTACTATGAACTATGGTTTGTATTATGGTAGCTTCCTAACTGTTATTGAGGGCTATAGTGATGCCACTTGGGATTATGATAAAGATGATTATATATCTATGACTGCATGGGTATTTTCGTAGGGTGGGCATTTATTGAAAATCGAAGAGGCAAACATGTATTATTCACTCCACCACAGAATCAAAATTTATTGCTTTCTCCTCTGCTGGAGAGGAAGCTGATTGGCTGAGAAGTATTTTAGTTAGTCCCGCCTTTGACAATATATTGTGATAATAAGGCTGTTTATTTCGGGCAAGTAGTGAGTATTATAATGGCAAATCTAAACAAGTTCGTCTAACACAATCATGTGCGGAGAATCCTGGCTGATGGAATCAAGTTCATTCGATATATGAAATCAAGATTGAATTTGGCAAATTTTTTGTCAAAAGGCTTGGGAAGAGACTCAGTGTCTAAGAACTTGAGACTTAGTGTCAAAAGGCTTGGGAAGAGAAATTTTTCCAAGATATATACATGAACTTGAGACTTATTAAGTTTTTAAAAGGTTTTATTCTTTGTATATTGTTTTTCAAAATGAATTAAAGATTCATGAACTTAGGTGTCGTGTATACTCCTTGGATAAGATTAACCTATCTTTCAGTTATAGATTCATTGATGAATCTTTAATTTTTATGGTTCAAAAAACTTTATAAGGTTCAAGGAATGTACATTTATTCGACAACTATATAAAGGGGTAAAGGGTTGAAAGTTGAGAACAAGAGAAGAGATACCATCTTCACTTGAGAGAGAAATACTTGAACTTAAAAGGCTTGTTTCAAACTTATGCTTTGATTGATTTGTTTCAAACTTATGTTTTGATCGATCGGAGGTAAATACACAATCTATTGTACAGAAGTGCAACTCTCTTGGATGAACAATAAATCTAGGCTCGGTTGCATCGGGAAGATAGAGCTGCCAAGGTAATATTCCATTTACACATGGGAGAAACTTTAACTATCTTGAAAAAATGTTTACGCTCCTCTAAGTTTTGATTCTTTTAATATACTAATTCAGATATTATTGTTTACTATCTAATGACCCGTGCAAATGCAGGGGTAGAGATTTAATTTGGTCGGGTTGAGATATAATTTGTTTTCTCATTAATCTTACATTATAACATAGTTAATAATGCTTTAAATTAAAAAAAAGAACAAATATAATGATTTTGGTTGCATTGATGCATACATACATAATAAATTATAATAATCGAGATTACTTATGAATATAGATTTCATGAATCAAATAAGCCACTACTTAATACGATTAGAATTATATTGACAAAAACTGTGTAGAATACTGAAAATGTATCTCATTTTGGTACATCACTATACTAATAGATTATATCAATGTATCTAAAACTACTATCAAAGTGAAAATGTGTTTAGTTTTCACTGACATTCTAATTTTCTAGTTCTTTATATTCTCCTTTAATTATTACGTACCAGAAGCTAGTAAATACCATTTGCATAGTCATATCAAGATCCCCTAATACGTTGTGCGTGAGGCTGTTCACACCCAAACGGAAAAAACAAAACTAACATGTATTGTTAGAAATAATATTTTACGAGTAAAAGAAACGTCAAATGGAGAAAAAATTTTGCTCATGCCTAGCTTATTGCACTTACACATATACATATATATATATATATATACATATATATATATATATATATACTTTTTGTCTTATAAAACTTTTTATCAGCTTTGAATTTAGATTTGTAAAATTTAGTGGGCACGTTTGCATATAGTTTTGTAATCGTTAAATTTTTTTATATACTCAAAATTATTAATAATATTAATATTGAAACATACATAATAAAGCATTCAAAAGTAAAGCATGCAATAAATAATCAATTATTGTACATCAAATTATAATTTTACCCTATTTTAAAGTAATGTTAGCACTAATTTTAATTTTGTACAAAAAAAAGTGAGCTTTAAATTTGCACATTCAAGAAATTAAACATATATGTATATTTTTTTTATTTATTTACTTATTAACCGTTAAATGAACTTTTTATCAATATTCCATCTAAGTAAATGTAGGCATTTTCTTTTTTTTTTTTTTCACTTTACAGTTCACATCATTGATCAATATTCTCATTTTATAGATGATTCTGATATAGTTGATGACTGTTATTAAATTGAATATAAATGAGAGTCATTTGCATTAAAACTCATAAAAGAAAAAAAATGGCACAAATCATTTATTTAGTAAATCTTTGGGTAGACTTCAATAACTTGCTAATAACATGCCGTGAAACTTTGTAATAGAAATTAAAGCACGTGGAGCTATTCACTTACTTTCAAATAAATACCTGTTAAAAATATAATATTTACTATAAAAAGAAATATATAGCGTTATGTATTGGCAATATCTGTGTTTAATTGTTTTCTTCAAGGTCACATTTGATGATTTTTTGACCATCTGTTCTGATTTATTTTTGAAGCTTTTCTAAGACAATCAATTTAAACATATGCGT
Source organism: Escallonia herrerae (assembly GCA_033070095.1). Taxonomy (NCBI): domain Eukaryota; kingdom Viridiplantae; phylum Streptophyta; class Magnoliopsida; order Escalloniales; family Escalloniaceae; genus Escallonia; species Escallonia herrerae. Next base: position 344,611 of record JAVXUP010000639.1, on the reverse strand, counting down.
ACATTGTAGTACTAATGATTATTTTAATTCATCATAAAATTTTTAGAGTGTTTTATAAAAGTTTTGCACATGATTGAGGTTAAACAGTTATAAAGTGAAGACTATTCTTACCCATATAACGCTTTGCAATATTGAGGTTAAACAATCAAAAAAGAAGAAATCTTTTATCTTGTGAAGTATTAGTATTAAAATTCACATGTGATTTTCATAATTTACCTTGGTGATATTTTGTGTTGTTGTTTTAAAAATTTTTTGAGATGTTAATAGTGAAATTTAAGGCCTAATATGTACATTTTACAGTTATTAGTTAATTAAATTTATCATGAAGTGTCATAGTGTTTGATACAAATTTTGCAAAAGATTGAGATAAATAATCATATAATGATGATTATGCTTATTGTCAAATAGAATGTAAATGGTTGATTGAGTTTATATTAGATAATATTCTTGATTGATTACTATTTTGGACTTATGAGCTATATTGGCTTAGTTTTTTATTTCACATACTATTGGAAACTTTTTTTAACTTTTTTCGTATTTAAAATTTATTTAAGCTTTAATAATCAAATTAAATCCTAATAACTTATTTAATTGATGAGGTGAACCTTTAGATTGAGGTTACTTAGTTGAACATTAATCTGTAGAGTAGCCTGTTATTTTTATATCTTAAAGTACTTTGAAAATTTAGTCATATTAGGTTTAATTCTTTTTTTTTCCGGCGTCTATTAGAGAATGTGACTTATAAAAGAGTTTGAGGTTATATAATTAAAACTAATTTTTTAACTATCCTCTTATTTTGATATATAAAAAATACTTTTAAGTTTTGTATGTTCCGTAAAGAGAAAAGATGATTAATGTTTCTCATAAATATACATTTGTCATATTTGATTTTGTTATATTAACTACTTTTAAGGTGTTATTAGTCAAAATTCAAGGCCTAATAAGAATGTATAGATTGATTAGATAGAGATTTAAAATATGTAAAATTGATATTCTAGTTTTATAGTTAAGGTTTACAAAACTTGGGCCAAATATATCCACAAAATTTTTAGTAGAAACCATTGTAAGAACTTAAGAAGTAGGATTGTAAATATTTTTTCGTGTTTAAAGTTTATTTAAGTGCTAGTAATCAAATTAAATTCTAACCAATTAATAATGCGAAGCGCTAAAACATTGTCAAATTAGAATAATAATTTTCAAACTTTATTTTAAAGAGAAGTTGCACATATTGTAGTTGCAATACCTAATTTTTAAGTTGATATATATGATGTATTGCTCATAAAAAAGACATAGTCATGCCCAAAATATTTTACATGTGAATGAAGTTAAAATAATTACGAATTAATTGATTATGCCTACATTTTGTATGATAATTTGGAATGGAACTTTGTAAAATTACAAAAAATTTATCATAAACTTACTTTGTTTTGCTAAGTAGATTTATGGTTCTTTCTTGTTGAAAATTTTAGCTAGTAAAAGTCAATGTTAAGTCCTAATGGGTTAGTTTAAAGATTAAGTATAGTATAGAAATTCTCTTGCTTGTGAAATACAATTTTTATTTTAATATATAATCTAGTCTCTCATACCATCATGTTTCTTTCTCGTTTGAGGTTCGTTAAGTTGCTATCAATCTAACTAACTGTTATAATAAAAGTTAGTTTATTGACGATTAAAAGTGTTTATGACTTGTACTTGTAGATTTACGCTTTTCTTTTTTGCATTTAGAGATGTACATGATTTATATTTTACAATTTTGAGGTTATTCACCTAAAAATAATTTGTGAAGATATATTGATGTTTGGATATTTTAAGTACTTTTAAAGTTTTAAGTCAGTTTTGTTGTAGTGTTTTTTATTTTCATTTTTGAGAGTAATTTTTTTGGTTTCTATTTTGGAGTTTAACGTTTACTAATTATTATATTTTTCCACTTAAACAGCTATTTTGATACGTTGTGCAATCTTGATCCTTAATGTGCAATATTGATCCTTTAATGTTCGTACATGAGTTTTTGTATTTTACATTTGTGAGACTTAATTTTGCTGTTTGAAAGTGATTTTGAGGTATTAATATATAATCAAAGTTAAGGCCCATTACGTGTGTGTGTGTGTATATAGATTAGATAAAAATTTAGAAGATATAGAACTAATTTCCTAGTTTTATAAGGTTTATAAAAGTTGGATGAATGATACCTATAAAAACAAATAGGATGATCATTTACATAAGTGAAGGGGGAAAAATGCTAAAAAAATGCTTACTTTTTAACTTCTGAAGTTTTAATTCTTAATATTTATACATGATTTTTGTACTTTATAGTGTATGGTTTATTTTATTTATTTTAAAGTGCTTATAAGATGTTATACATGATTCTTCGTATTTTACTTTTGCGAGACTTTATTTTGCTATTTGAAAGTATTTCTAAGATACTAACTGTCAAAGTTAAAACCCTAATATGTATAGATTCAAATTAGATAGAGTTTTAGAATTAGTTTTTTCAGTTCAATAAGATTTATGAAAATTGGAAAAATTACCAAAGAATTTTTTATAACAAACCATAGTAAGTATTAACAAGTAAGAGTGAAAAAAAAAACACCAAAACAAATAGGATGATGTTTTGCATAATAAAAAGAGGTAAAAAAGGTAATATACGCTAAGAAAAGCTTACTTTTGAATTTGTAAAGATTAATCATTGGTTTCATACATATTTTTGTTCTTTACATTTGTGAGATTTTATTTATATTTGCGAGATTTTATTTTATTTGTTTTAAGTGTTTTTAAGAAGTTAGTAGTCCAAATTGAAGCCTTTTTGGATTACGTAGAGCTTTAAAAGAAGTAAATTAGATTTTTTAATTTTATAAGAATTAGTAAGCAGGGTATGTTTTTCGTATTTTAAATTTTTGAGATTTTATATTGTTATTTTGAAGTACTTTTGAGGTTTTAATAATCAAAATTGAGGCCTAATGTATAAGTATATTGATTAGGTAGAGTTTTAGAAGGTTTATAATTAGTTTTTTAGTTTTATAAAGTTTAAAAATATTGAATAAATTATAAGTACAATTTTTTTAATAATAAATTATGGTAAGAGTTAAATAGAGTAGAAAAGGAAAAGATTACCAATTCAAAACAAATAGGATTCTTGAATTTCATATATCTAATTCAAAAGAGTTGGACTCTAAATAAAGAAACCAATTAAGTTAGGGGACTACCACATGCAAAGTTGAAACTTACATGACAGAAGAAGAAGGTTGTTAAAAAGTCCTACTTGTCTCAAAGATAGAGTTCCAAAAATCCTACGTGTCGTAATTTTAAACAAAGATTTTAGCTTTATATATATACTAGTCCAGTAACCCGGGCAAGGCCTGGGTCGGTTATAGTTAACAACTTATGCATTCTTAACTTTGAATGCCAGTGTATTTTGGTAAAGTTAATATTGGTTATTTAGGCGTTATATCGATGATTTTGAACTAAACATTATTTATATTCGCATGACGAACTATCAAATTCAGTATAAGTCGTATTCATGCATTTTATATATAAGTATCATCATAATATAAAGAAACCCAAAAAAAAAAACTGAAAAACGTTCCAAAATAGTAAATATCGAACTAATTATACGTTTATTACAATTGTGAAATAACGTACGATTACAAACAATAGTTAAAGATAATATTAAAAGAGCAATTATACAGTTCTTTTTAAATAATTATTATACTACTATGCGATTGAGTAAAAGATATGTCAAATAGATAAAAAATTTGTTCAAGTCTAATTTATCGTATAGACTATGATAGAAGGGGCTACAATGACTTAGGGTTAACAAATTCATTTTTATGTTTAGTTACTTTATTTTTTTGCTTTATAGATTATTCATTGAGTTCTAATTTTATACTATATTCTAGTGATTATAGTAATGCCTAAGTTCTAATAATTTCACTTGTTCACTGAAATAGAAAGCAATTTTGCATCCTAAATTATGAGCTACATTATTTATTTTAACAACGACCAATATTTTTCATATCTAAAGTTTATTTAAGTGCTAGTAATCTTATTAATTTCTAGTAAGCTTCAACAATAATTTAATATATAATTTTGTCTATCATGTTTTTACCTTTTTTCTTACTTAGAGTTTTCTAAAGTGCAAGTAAAAGTACCAAACATTTAATCTTTACTTATTAAATTTTTGGATCTTATCTAGTTGAATACTTTAGGTGATAAAAGTCATAATAAAATATCAATAAATAATTTATAATTAGGTATAGTATAAAAATCTCCAACTTATGAGACATAAATTATTTAAATGTATAATTTTGTCTCTCATATTTTTACATTATTTCTTAGTTAGAGTTTTTTGAAAGTGCAAGCAATCTAATAATTGATGATACACAGAGCTTATGACTTTATAATTACAATTGATTTTTTTTTTCTGCATTTACAAGGAGTGAGTGTATGATTTCAGTTTGAGAGCTTGAGGTAATCTAACTCAAAATTAATTTGTGAAAGTGAATTTCTATTTTGGCATTTTAAAGTGTGTTTGAACATTAAGTCAAATAAGGTGTGATTCCTTTTTTCTTTTTTACATTTTTTCAGTGTATATGATTTTCATTTCTTAGTTTGCGCTATTTAAGTGAAACTAATTCTTGGATGCACAAATATTTTGATATTTTTTAAAAATTAGGTCATTTTTGGTTTGTATATTGCTTTTGTAAAATAAAAAAGAAAAAAACCTTATTTTTCGAGTATAGTCTTTAGTTTCATACATGATTGTCGTAGTTTCCTTTAATTTTTTTAAAGTGCTCTTGATGTGTTAATAGTCAAAATCAAAGCCTAATATGTGAATATAGGTCTATAGCGTAGAGCTTTAAAAGTTGTATTGTTGATTTTCTAGTTTTTTAATTTATTTACAAATATTGGGACAATTATACTAACAAATTTTTCAATAATAAATCTTAGTAAAGAGTTAATAAGTAGAGGATGATTTTAGTATTTTACCTTTGAAAATTTTATTTTGTTATTTTGAAATATTTATAAAGTGTTAAAAGTTAAAATTAAGGCCAAGTTTGTGAGTGTATAGATCATGTAGAGTTTTAGAAGGTGTAAAATTAGCTTGTTTTCTAGTTTTAGAAGGTATACAAATTGGGCAAATTAGACCTGCAATTTTTTTTTATAATAAACCATATTAAAGTATTAGTAAGTAAGCGTAAAAAATAAAAAAGATATGAAAACAAATAAGATAATGTGTTGCATAATTAAAGAGATGACATGTGGCGTAAGTAACATCATGAATGTTCATGTTTGTTTATTTCTAATTCAATAATCTCAAAAATTGTTTATGAAATTAAACTGTTATTTTTGTATTTTAAGAGTTAAATTTTATTTTGTATTTATTGGTTTATATGATTCCCAATTTAGAAGTTGATGTCACACATTTAAAAATTCGTAGCCGTTATCATCATTATTTTAGTTTACCTTATATGAGTAAAAAAACAAATTCTACACGTTCTAAAACTTTACCTAATCAATGTATCAATATATTAGGACTTAAGTTTAACTATTAACACATCAAAAACACTTTATGATAACAAAAAAAAAGAGTGAAAATATGAAAAAAAAAAAAAGAACGTAAAATATTTAAAAAATTAAGTCATGTGACTTTGTAAACTAATTTTGAAAGATCTTAATTTGTGAATTATTTATCTTTGATTTCATACGTGATTTGGTATATATGATTCCTAATTTAGAATTTGAGGTCAATTTTGCGACACATCATCATGTTTGTTTTTAAGTCATTTTTCATTTTTATCAAAATTATACATGTACTGTGATTCTTTATTTTGATTTATTATTAGAAATTCGTAACTGTTGTTGTCATAATTTCAGTTTACCTTGTATGGGTAGACAACCAATTTTACCCATTCTAAAACTCTACCTAATCAATGTATCAACATATTAGGACTTAATTTTGAGTATTCACACTTCAAAAAAACTTTATGATAACAAAAAAAAAAACGCTAAAAACATAAACAAATGTAAAATAGTTTTTTTTAAGTAAGTCATATCATTTTCTAAATTATATTCAAAAGATCTTTGTAAATGATTCATCTTTAATTTCATACATGATTTTGTATTTTACATTTTTGAGATTTTCATTTATTTTAAAAGTACTTTTTGAGGTGTTAGTAGTTAAGATCTCATATGTTGGTATATTGAATAGGTAGAGTTTTAAAAGGTGCATAATTGATTTTCTATTCTTATAAAGTTTATATATGCCAATAATACCCGCAAATTTTTCAATATTAAATTATTGGGGAGAGTCATGATGCATGTATGACTTTAGTAAGTAGAAGTTTTTAAAGTACTTTTGATGTATTAGTAGTGAAAATTAAGACCTTATATGTTAGTATATTAAATAGGTAGAAGGTACAAACTTGATTTTCTATTCGTATAAAGTTTAGTAAAATTATACCGATAATACCTGCGAATTTTTTAATAATAAATTATAATAAAAATTCATGATGCACGCGTGACTTTAATAAGTATATGTTTATAAAGCACTTTTGGGATGGTAGTAGTAAAAAATAATAGCAAAGAGTCATCATGCATGTGTGACCTTAATAAGAAGAGGTTTTTCAAGTACTTTGAGGTGTTAGTAGTGAAAAATAACACCTTATATGCTAGTATAATAAATATGTAGAGTTCAAGAAGGTGCAAAATTGATTTTCTATTCTTATAAAGTTTAATGAAATTGCCCCAATAATACCTACGAATTTTTTAATAATAAATTATAGTAAGAGTCATGATGCATGTGTGATTTTAATAAGCAGAGATTTTTAAAATAATTTTGGGATGTTAGAAGTGAAAATTAAGACCTTATATGTTATTATATTGGATAGATAGAGTTTTAGAAGGTGCATAATCGGTTTTCTACTCTTATAAAATTTAGTAAAATTATGCCAATAATACATGACAATTTAATAATAAATTATAGTAATGAGTCATGATGCATGTGTAACTTTAATAAGTAGAGATTTTTAAAGTATTTTTGAGGTGTTAGTAGTGAAAATTAAGACTTTTTATGTAAGTATATTCAATAGGAAGAGTTTTAGAAGGTCTATAATTAGTTTTCTACTCTTATAATGGTTAGTCAAATTATGCCAATACTACCTGCGAATTTTTTAAAAATAAATTATAGAAAGAGTCTGGTATATGTGCGTCTCTAATAAGTAGAAGCCAGAAAGGAATGTGATATCAAGACAAAGACAAAGAGTCATGAGTCATGATGCATATGTATCTCTAATAAGTAGAAGTAAAAAAGAAATGTGATATCAAAATAAACCAGATGACGTGTCGCATAAGTAAAAGGCGATAACGTGTCGCAAAATTAGAAGGAGTAAAAAGGGAAAATAACACTAAAAAAAGCTTATGTGTCGCCTCCGTGACGCACAACGCTTTGTCTATCATATATTTATATGATATGATATGAAATGATATGATATGATATGTAGGTTATAATTAGTTTATTAGTTTTATAAAGTTTAAAAATATTGAATAAATTATACCTATAAATTTTTTAATAATAAATTATGGTAAAGAGTTAAATTGAGTAGAAAAGGAAAAGAATACCAAAATAAATAGGATTCTTGAATTTTATATATCTAATTCAAAAGAATTGGACTCTAAATAAAGAGACCAATTAAGTTAGGGACTGTCACATGCAAAGTTGAAGATTACATCGCCGAAGGAGAAGGTTCTTAAAAAGTCATACTTGTCGTAAAGATAGAATTCTAAAAATCCTATGTGTCGTAATTTTAAACAAAGGTTTCAATTTTTTATATATATACTAGTTCAGTAACCTGAGCAAGGCCCGGGTGAGTTCATTTTAAGCGTTATGAGTATGTTTGAGTTTTAACATATTTTGATAGAACTAAGGTTGGGTATCTAAGCATCATGTCGATGATTTTAAAAATTACGATTTATCCATATTTCTTGAAGTGAACCATCAAATTCAAAGATATTACATTAATGCAATTCATATAAGCAGTATCATAATCAAAAGAAATTCAATGAAAGTATAATCCCAAAATTATTTCATAATGGTAAAGCATGTTACTTAAAATTTAGTATGATTCGGAAGCTCAAAATAAAGTATTCAAAAAGTAAAGCTTACAATGAATAATCAATTATTTCATATCAAATTAGAACGTTACTTTATCCTTTAGTATTTTAGGTACTAATTTTATTTTTGCACAAAAAAGTTAAATTTCAAGAATTTACACAAAATTATATTTATGCTATTTACTTTGCTTACCATAACCATATCAGTGTGAGGCATTTTTTTAGTTTTCCACGTTATGTGGCGCATCAATGATAAACAATTTTATTTTATAAGTACCTTTGATAGAATCTCATACCATATATTAAATTAGACATCTGCTATAATCCTCTATAATGAAATTTACAGTTTATAAAAGAAAAGTACAAAAAAGGCATAAACATTTTTTTTAGTAAATTATTGTCTAAACTAAATAAACCTACTAAAAAACATGGCATGAAAACTTTAGAGCAAAAATGGAAGTAAGTGGAGCTATTTTACTTCCTCTCAGACGATCAACCTTTTAAAATATAGAAATAACCTTGAAAAGAGAAATTGTAGTTGTAATGGCAATATCTATCTAATTGCTTTACTTCATGGTCATGTTTGGCACTTTTTCGATCATCTATTTAAATTTGAATATTTTCTAAGGCAACTAATTTGAAAATATGTGTGCTTTGTACATTTAATTATTGCTGAATGATCATAAAAATATCATATTATTTTACAAAACCTTTTTTAATGTTTCATGCTAAATAATTATATTGCGGTGAATATTCGTACAATTGTCTATACTATAATAGATGGAGATGTAATTGCGTAAGGTTAAAAAAAATTTATACTTCATCTTTGATTTGTAGATTGTCTATAGTTCTAAGCTTATAGTATAATAAGGTGATTATAGAAGTTTGTGATGTTAGAATATCACATATTTAACATTATTTTTTTGTAAATTAACTTATATAAACACATGAATTAAAACATAATGAATAAAAAATTAGTCACGGTCATTTGTAATGAAAAAGAAAAATGTTAAAAAGGTGAGAGAACAATACAATTAGTAATTTATTGTATAGACATAAATAAACAACTAAAAATAGACATTGGAAATGAAATGGAAGCGTGGAGTAATTTTAAATCATTTCAGATAATGAATTAATTTTACCTACCACCGATGAAAATTCCTATAACCCTCTATACAAAAGAGCAAGTGATCAATAAATATGCTTAGTGTCATTTTTGTTGAAACCACAACTGACAATTTTAAAAGTATCTTTTTAATGTCACTAAATAAGTGTCACTAAAAGTTTACAATGACCCTTGAGTTTCACTGTATGGGAGGTTGTAGGCATCTTCTTATGACCTGGGTAGCGACAAAAAATATCTTAGATAACCATCATTTTGAAAGATAGAATTAACCATATTAAAGAAATAGTGTAGCATTCCGGTGACAATCCCTGTGTTTAAATGTTTCATTTTAAGATCACGCTTAACAAATTTTAGAGGTGCCATTTTGACATGTTTTTGAAGATGTAATCAATTTAAAAATTCGTTATATTTAATTCAAGATATCTAAAAATGAAGTCATATTTGTTTCGTATATTGCTTATATGAAATGATGTTAAGTATTAATCTTTATTTTGATACATGGTCTTCGTACTTTATCTTTGTGAGATTCAATTTTATTATTTTAAAGAGCATTTAAGTTATTAATGGTCAAAATTAAGGCCTAATATGTAAGTATACTCATTAGGTAATGTTTTAAAAACTTTAGAGTTAGTTTTCTAGTTTTAAAATGTTTACGAATATTGGGCCAATAATACCCACAATCGGTTCTAACAATAAATTATAATAAATAGTTAATAACATGGGGTGAAAAAAGAAAATGACCAAAAGATGACGTGTCGTATAACTAAAAAGGGTAAAAAGAAAAAAAAATGCTAAAAAAGCTAATGTATTTGAAAGTTCAATGTTATATAATTAAAATTTTAGAATTAATTTTTTTAGTTTTAAAAGGTTCACAACAATTAGGGCAATAATGTTCACAAATATTTTAATAATAAATTTTAGTAAAGAGTTAATAAGTTGTGTAAAAAAAGAAAAGGACATTAAAACAAATAAGATGACGTGATGCATAAGTAAGAGAGGTGAATAAGAAAAAGAACACTTAGAAAAGTTTGTGTTTTAAAGTTCAATGTGATATAATTAGAATTAACTGATAAAATAAAATCTCATATTAGTATTTTTTTAATTATTTATAACAATTAACTCATAATATTTTTACATGTTGCTTATGTATAAAAAAAAAGCTTTTTATTTGTGACCTGCAAATTTTTCTTTTGATAAGTGACTTATGTTTTCATTATGTTTGAGCGTTTATCTTGTTATGAAAAATATTTTTGAGGTGTTAATAATCAATATCAAGTCTTAATATGTTGATACATTGATTATGTAGAGTTTTAGAAGGTGTAAAAGAGATTTTTTTTTACTCTTATAAGGACTACTAAATTTATGATAATAATACCTTCGAGTTTTTAATAATATATTATACTAAAGAGTTACGATGTATGTGTGACTTTAATAAGTAGAAGTAAAAGAGGAATAGAACATCAAAACAAACATGGTGACGTGTAATTTATGTTTTCTTTATGTTTGAGTGTTTATTTTGTTATTTAAAGTATTTTTGAGGTGTTAATAGTCAAAATTAAGTCTTAATATGTTAATACATTGATTAGGTAGAGTTTTAGAATGTGTAGAATTAAATTTTTAATCTTATAAGGTCAACTAAATTTATGATAATAATACATCCAAATTTTTTAATAATAAATTATAATAAAGAGTCAAATGTGCGACTTTAATAAGTAGAGGTAAAAGAGGAATGAAACATCAAAATAAACATGATGAGGTGTCGCAAAATTGAACAACGATGATGTCGCATAATTAAAAGAGTAAAAGGGAAAAAGAACGTTAAAAAAAGCTTATGTCGTCTCCAAAACGCACAATGTTTCGTATATTATATATTATATATTTATATGATATGATATGATATATAGATTATTTCTGAATTTTACGTACATCTATAACAACAACTACCATTTGGTAATATTTCGAGGAACCAATAAACTTGAAGGCGAGTAATCAATAGTTAATAACACATAATGCTGATTATAACTCATGCAATGAGTTTTTTCTGAAGACAAATAGATACTTTCTAAGCGGATAGTATCACATGGATTCAGTCATACTCTCCGAAAAGTAATATTTTTAGTTCTATCGATGTGAGTTCCCTTGTTCATATTCATCTGTTGAAAATGATGCATGTTATGAAAACTTTTCTCTGTTGGTGAATCTTTCTTTTCATAGGCAGCTTAGGAAGACCATTACTTTGTCAATGTAAACTTGGACTAACTAAATCGATCTTGTGTGTTAAACTTGTTTATGAATCTTTCGAAAGAAGATGTATCAATCTCTGAGATGAGGCATACCTAATTCAATTGAGTCCACACGTATAAACAAATCTTGGCCCCCATTTGCGTTTGCGTACTGCCTTGTATCTATCATGTTCCCATGCCAAGTAATGCACCCACTTCCTCCACTACTAACATTAGCAGCACTGTACCCCGAGCACGAGCAGTTACTCAAGCACAACTTCTTGCACGCTTTCGCTCCCAAATTCTCGTCCACGCGTGTGGCCGTCGACGTGTCGGGACCTTCACACGTGGCACCAGTACGAATCCTTCTCCATTTTGACATGTGCGTCCACCACGCTTCCTGACACACCCCTTGGAACCATCTCTTAAATACCAGTCACTGGCCGACTTGGGCTCGAACCCCGGGAGGCACGTGCATTGAAACTCACCCGCTTTAGCGTATGGGTAACAGTTACCAAATGCACCACAATAGCCAAATTCGTCACATTGCTCCTCAGGCGCGGACCAGAACGCCACCCATTTGCGGCCGCCCTCTTGCCACGTGAGTCTTTGCAATGTCCCGGACTCGGTTACCACCATTCTTGAGAAAATCGAGGCATTGTGCATCCCATTCATCACGGTGACCTCATCACGATTGTTAACGTAACTGGCATTTAAGATGTAATTAGTACTCATCTGAGGCACACCACTCCATCCAATCCCATTCCAGGGTCCGGTCCGCCATAACCTGACCGAATCCCTAGCCAAGAAAAACTGGGGTGACCCAACAGGATCCATTCTGTACGAATACTCGCCGGTTCCCGGGTCATTGCCTGATTTCCAAGATGTCAAGAACCTGGTCAGACCGGTCCTCCGGTCCAACCCAAGTTTCATGTTAGGAAGCATGGTATTTGTAGGATAATCAAAGCTTTGCCATGCAACAACCTTTTTGCCACCACCTTGGAACAGCAGCAAATTTCCTGAGTCCACGAGCTGAGCCGAAGAAGAGATCGTGATCATCGTGGATGAGGCGTTGGTCGACCATATAACTTCTTGGTTTCTATGAGTTAAGAGTAGGTTTCCTGCTTTGTTGATAGACAGAACTCCAGAGCTGTCTGTAATTGGGTTGTCTCTGTTGGCAACCCATACTACAGTTTGCTCTGATACTTTGTTGTACCAAATACCCACGTACCGGTTAGCGCTAGAATTTCTGGGACTAAAGAAACCAAGCGCAAAGGACCCTCCACTAGAGACTAAAACTTGCCCCCCGTCTTTAAGAGGTTGGTTTTGGGTGATGGTGTCAATGGAAGCTGAAATTTGAAGTAGAAGAAACGTGAGCAAGGAAAACAGGCACTCTCTTTCATGATGCATGATTTGTTCAGTGGCATTTAAAACACCAGTGCACTAGTCTTATACTAGTTCACTAGGGGTAGAATTTCTGGGACTAAAGAAAACAAGCGCAAAGGACCATCCACTAGAGACTAAACCCCCCCCCCCCCCCCCCCCCCGGCGTCTTTAAGAGGCTGGTTTTTGGGTGATGGTGTCATAGGAAGCTGAAATTTGGTGTAGAAGAAACATAAGTAAAGGAAACGGGCACCCTCTTTCATGATGCATGATTTGTTAGTGGTTTTTGAAAAACACTTGTACAGTCCCAATGTGGCACCATGGGTTTTAATAGCCATATATATATATATATATATATATATATATATATATATATATATATATATATATATATCCAATCGAAGACTGTACAAGTGTTACTCCACCAGTAGTAACTCTAGGTTTCTAGATCTTGTCCTAGTTCACTAATCACCAGTCACAAAGAGAATGAAAGAGACTTGAAGGTCCATTACGTGTTCGTATGTATGAAAGAGATCGATTGGGGGGGTGGAGGGGGGGGGGAGAGGGAGAGAGAGAGAGAGAGAATTCTACATAACGTGTTCGTATGTATGTGAGAGAGGGGGAGAGATAGAGAGAGATTCCAAAACGACTACAAAAGATTATTCTTTGCTTGTTTGGGCCATTCACGGATGATGAGTAAAACAATTTGCCGTAATTTGCACTGACCTCCGCGCCCAGGAGTATATTTCACATAAACATCGTCTCCTAAATAAAAAGGCCAAAAAATCAAATTAGGTGACTTGGAGTAGAGTAAGCTCTAAGATTCAATATAGCCAATCAAAGTAAGCTTTTGTCGCTAAAAGTGGCGAGTAATATTTGATTGGGTTTGGAAAAAAAATTCATTTTTAATGACTAGGTTTTCGGAAACAAAATTGTTGAATTCTGGAGTTGGGAGAAGTCTATGTAGTAAACGTTGAGCATACAAAGACTAGTTTCAGTTCTACTTTGAATCATATCAAGGAAAAAATTGTGCATCTACTTTTGTTCTTTCAGTAGAAAAGGTCCGAATACTCCATGACAATTTCTTCTTGAAAGATTTTTAGTCAAACCGGTGTTAGTGACACATTTTTGGTATTACATTGAGAATTATTTAGATAAAGACAAGTGTCCATATTGAAGAATTTTCCTTAATTACCCATCATTTGAACTTAAGATTGTAATTAACTAAGGACACAAATGTAAAATATATATTAGCCCACAATTACAAACTTACAGTTATCTCTCAGTCTCTTCATTTCATTGGTAACTCCCATCTCCTCTCCCTCAAAGGCCAAAGCATCATTCAATAGAACTGGTGAAAAGCCCTAATTTAGGTGTTGTTTGACAAATATGAATTTAAAGATCAAGTCAGAATCAAACGGTACTGCAATTGAATCGGCAAGTCTTGCTTTAATGTAGGTGTTGTTTGGTAAAAAAGTGCAGAGAGGGGCGAGAGCAGAATTTTGCTAATGCAGTTCATTCTTTCTCCTTTTTATCTGATTTTTATCACTTCCTTGGAATGGCCCAACAAAACCTTGAGACCCATTACATGCACAGAGTGAGAGAGATTCAGTGAGTGAGGGGGGGGGGGGGAGGGAGGGAGAGAGAGAGAGAGACTTTAGGATTAATCACTTCCATTGATGGATTTGACGGAGCCTTCGAGGTATTCATTGATTTTGAAGTTGGTGTCATTCTCTTGCTGCCCTCGGTAGGAAGAAACCCAGAGGTTTTGGTGTCATTCTCTTGCTGCCCTCGGTAGGAAGAAACCCAGAGGTTTTGGTGTCTCTTGCTGCCCTTGGTAGGAAGAAACCCAGAGGTATATTTTGACGTGCAGACGAAGGAATCGCGAGAAGAGCCAGGAGATGTGAGGGATACATCTGTAGTACTCTGGAGCTGATTTATAATGTCATCCTATCTTTATCATAAGTAAGTGGACCCATCTGATGTTCTACCTGATCGTATCTTTGAAGAATGGTCTGTTGTTTGTTCTTTGGATCATTTGCTGGGACTACAAATCACCTGGTGATCCGGGTTTTGTTTGTTCTTTGGATCAATTTTCAACTTTGCTCAAGAGCTACACGTGCTCTTTCGTGTGAAGCAGTGAGAGTATTCACCATTTTTTAGATATACAAGATGTTTTAGTGTCTATCCCAATTTGATGCTCATCCTATGAATGGTATAAAAGAAAGGGTGATGCTAATTTGCTGCATGAACTTCAAGACATATATTTTTATAATATAATAATTTGATGGATTTTGGAGCGTGTATTCTAAATGTATCACCTTACTCCTCTATGCTAATATAAGTGATTACGTAATTAATTAGAAATTTAGAGATTTATTGGTAATTGAAGCATATTTGTTTTGCTTTTTCCGATTTATGCTTGAGCAAAAATTGTTAATTTACCATATGTTTTTTAAGTTTATAAGTTGTCTGAGATGCGTTAAAATGCGGATCATGCTTAAGATTGGGTTCGACGGCCCAATAGTTGATCGGGCACCCAGCTGAATATATATTATAACCTTCTTTATACTTGAAAAAATCGGTTCTTGAAGAAGTAAAGCAGTTATTGGCCGTGATCCAAAGCACAATAAAGCCTGAAGTACATACTCTGCTTTGGCATCAAAATATCTATTATTATGTCTATTGTTTTGACTTATATGAAATGCCGCGTAGGAAGTTATGTTAGGAGCACAATAACAAATGACTCGCACATGCATCGTGTATGCACGGCAGCTCGTGTGAATAAAGCCAAAGACATGAAGATTGACAAAACTCTCTTGACTAATTAGAGTGGCCTTCTGCTATATACGGTGGATAAATCTTCTAGCGGACTTCAAAATGTGGGGTTCTTAAAATGCGTGTGAACTGATGTTAAGTTCAGTTGCTATAAAAGTTTGAGTTCTCAAGAAATAGACTCAACAAATTATATATTTCACGAAACCACGGAGCAATGCTTCTAGCCCTAAACCCAGTGTTGGTGGAATTGCTTTTTGTTGCAACTTTCGATTTCTCCCCATAAGACTTGTTTTAGGGGTCAACAATAGGGCAAAATAGCAAATGAATATCCAGCTCTCAGAGCAAAAGCGAATTTCGTTGGGGGTTGATGCACAACCAGCACTAAAAAAAGTCATATTTGCCATCCACAAGGCAACGTGAACAGTCGAGATCTCTCTCTCTCTTTTTTTTTTTTTGCCTAACCGCTAGTCTTATAGGCGGTTAGTAAACTTTACAAAAATTCCCCCAAAACTACGCTTTGACTATTCTTTCTTCCTCTTCTCTGGTTCATTTACCCTTCTCTATCTCTCTCTCCTCGATGACATTGTTTCTAAGGTCTATGTGTTGTGTGTGCGTGTGTACATGTGTTTTACTTTTGTGTTTTGCCTGTTGTTAGATGCTTTAATCTTGAACATGTTGCTTCCTTTTTCTGGCTTAATTGGTACTTTTCTTTTCAGTTGATTTTATGCTTCTCTCATTCATCTACCTTTTAGCTGGGGTGCGGTGGTGATGTGCCAGGGGCGATTGTGGTGGGCTATGGGTAAGTTGTGTTTGGCCGGGGGACAGCGTCGGTTGGCTGGGGGACGATGTGCTTGGCTTTAGGGATGGCGGCGATTGGCTGTGGGACAATGGTAATTGGGCAGAAGTGTAGTGGTAAGGCTTTGGGATGGGGGTTTGCTTTGGGATGGTGCAGGGGTGGATCCAAGAAGTCTAACCGGGAGGACCAAAATGTCCCAAAAAAAATAATAATAACGGCTAATATAAAAGAATTTGCGTCATGATTGAATACGTTAAATGAAAAATAGATTGCTCAATTTGACTAATAATCATATATTTTTACCATTTATAGTGATTGATCTTGTATGAAAGAAACTTTACTCTTATTGTATATATGTATTATTAGTGCGATTATCAATTGTATGATGACAATAGTCACATATAAGTTAACAAATTATAAGAATTTAAATTAAAAAAGAAAAAAAGAATTAACCTTGATTTATTACTGTTTACTTTAAAATCTGGAGATTTAGAATTTGGAAGAATGAAGATGAACAAAGGGAACGAGAAATATAAAGACTACGACGGCCGGTAGCACAAAAAGTAAAAAACATTAGAAAATGAAATCTAATACATTGATATATAATATGGTGGCATTTTAGTAAATATTTTAAACATAACTACCTATTATATAAAACAACTAAAAAAAATTTCTCAAATTTTGGGGGGGTGCCACCCCCCCCCCCCCCCTATTACAAGAGAACGGGTTTTTAGTGACGGAAATTTCCGTCACACGATTCCGTAGCGTAAAACCCCGTCACTAAAAAGTTAGTGACGGAATTAACGATTCCGTCACTAACTTTAGTGACGGAATGGAGACATTTAGTGACGTAAAATTTCCATCACTGAAAGTATTTTATATTTCGAATATTTTTTTTAATTTCGTATAAAATAATTGGTGAAGGAAAATTCCGTCACATAAATGCATCACTAAAAATAATTGGTGACAGAAAATTCCGTCACATGAAATACGTCACTAAAATAATGGTGACGGAAAAATTCCGTCACTAAAGGTATTTTATCAATGTTTTATGCTTTTAGCGACAAATCATAATCGTCGCTAAAATTATAAAACAAAAGAAGTATAGTTCCGCCTCTTTTTTTCAAATCCCATTGTTTTCTCAAACCTGTATACAACAAATCCATCAACTCATCAAGCACACAAAATCCATTACTATATCAATCTCCACAAAATCCATTACCATATCAACCTCCACAATTTCCATCAACACAAACTCCACAGATTCCATCAACACAAACTCCACAAAACCATTAACACAAACTCCACAAGTCCACAAACACATAAAATACCAAGTCCAACACAAATCTTAAACTAACATATAGTAGTGATCATCCTTGAACATATATGAAAGTAAGTTGATGTTTGAACATTTCAAATTAAAGAGAGGGGATATTAGTTGGTCACTCAATTTCCGTCTTTATCAAGGTCATACTCCTCATTGGCATCCAAACCATCATTGCCACATCACCCTCAGTATTTCTGGATGGCTGCACAATCATATAACAGATAAATTTAACTAACAATTACTAAAAATTCACATCATAAATGATATGGTGAAGAATCATGAATCATATATACCCTCGCATAATCTAATTAGACTACACTGAAGTCATTATCTAAGCAAGCTCACTATTTCCATTACCATGGTGATAGAACCCACCCAAAATCCCTTCCACGCACACATACACACATATACATGAATATGTACCTCAGCCTGATGTCCCTCCACATGACGTGCCTCTGGTTCTCTATGTTTTTGCATAAATTCTTCAAAGAAGCTACGCAGTTGTGGCTTCCAGTGATCGGGCATATCCTCGGTCACATTTTGTGTGGTTGTGATCCTTCTAGATGATCCTCCCATGCTGCTCAACCTCGACCGTGGTGGTGGTCCGCGTGTTCCAAGACCAACTGCACGTCCCTTCTTGTCAAGGACCTCCGGTACAGTGAGCTACAGTTCCTCAACATCATTCTCATAGATCATTGGCTAAGCACCTTCTACCTTAGACTTAAAGGCATCCTGCGGACAATGCAATACATGTGTTGAGACAATTATACAATTAAAAACACCACGTTGAATGCTAGATAGGTGAAGAGGGTAGAAATGATCTTAGGCATTAACTAATATATAAAGTGAAAGGGTTTGGATCTTACCCTGATTTTCTCCGCTTTCTCGGTCACATATGGCTTGCCTTGCTTATTCTTCAGACGGTGGGTGTCCTCGTAAACTACCAGCTTGGCTTGTGCTTTAGTTATCGTTGGATGTTGTAAACGCTTCCTATGCTCGAGAACAGGGTGTGGTACGGAACCAATCCAAGTCTCACATTTCGAGCATCTTCAACAAAAGTAGGGTGCATACGATCAAAATGTTTCCATGCCTCTGCATCAGCCGAATGACTCATGACACTATTTTGTTTGGGACGAGTGACGACATACCTCATATGCTCGGCTGTCTTCTGTGAATAATATAGCCTTTGAAGTCTTGGTGTAACCGGAAAGTATCATAATATCTTCCAAGGTATGCTCTTCTTTTTCCCCCTATTTGGTTTGTACTAGAGATGCCAAAAGGGCCGGGCCACCGGCGGGCCGGCCCGGCCCGGCCCTAAATAAGCTCGGGCTGGCCTGGCCCTAAGCATGAATAGTGCTGGCCCTAACCTGTAGGGCCTTGGGCCTGGGCTAGGGCCAGGCCTAATATTTTTCAAAAATGGCCCGGCCCGGCCGTGCCCTAAAAAGGCCCGGGTCAGGCCCGGCCCTTGGCCGGTTTCTGGCCCTCTTTTCAGCCCTCTTTTAGGCCCTATTTTGGCCCAGCCCTTTGGCCCTAAATGTGATCCTAAACCATTTTGAGTCATTTTTTTTCCTTTCCCCCTTCTTTCTCACACATCATTCTCTCTACACCTCATATTTTACTTTTTTATTTTAACTTTTTGGACATGCAAATTTCTTTATATTTACTCATGTGAAAAGATTGTCTTTTTGCAAACAAAATTACTCTTTGTTGCTAATCAATATTCTCAACTAGAGTAAACGTAAAGCTCTAAGGTACTTCATTAGTCACAAGAACGATATTGAATGGTTTAGGGCCTATCAATTGTATTTATTTTGTGAATAAGTATTTTTTCAACACAAAAAAGAAAAAAAAAAGGGCCTGGGCCGGCCCTAGGCTCGGCCCTAAAGTTAGGGCCTAGGGCTTGGGCCTGGATAGGGCCTCCATTTCCAAGATTTGGACCCAGCCCGGGCCCTGCCCGGTTTACAAGGCCCGAAGCCCAAAATGGCCCGACCCTTTTCTGGCCCGCTGGGCCCGGGCTGGGCCGGCCCAAGCCCGGCCCTTTGACACCTCTAGTTTGTACCTTGGGTGATTACAAACCAGACAATTTGTTAAATCCTTGTACTTGTTCCAAAATATAGCATAATCATTGTTGCATGCATGTATCTTCTCATACCCCAAACCAAGTGTCATAACCATTTTCTTTGCATCATAGTACGAACCTGGTAGTCTTTCATTCTGTGGCAACAATTCCTTCATAAAAGTCACCATAAGGTTAAATGCTTTTTCACTCATTCCACTCTCAGACTTCAAGTGTAATAACCTAGTTACCGCCGACAACCTACTAAGCTTCTTCAAGCCAAACCATATTGGCTCATCTGCTTCTCTGAGCAAATCATAGAATTTTTTAGCCATATCATTAGGCTCAGTCGATTGATGATCATCATGATTAAATTCAGCTCGACCAACATCAATTAGCATGTCTCGATACGTATTGCCTTCATCCTCGCCCTCATTTTGCATAGTGTAGGTATAGATCTGCTGCACTAGGGTTTCTTCTCCGTGTTGAAACCATAAGGTATAGCCATTCTGAAAGCCTTTTTGGTAAAGTTCCAATCTAACATGAACAGCCTCTTTCCACTCCAATAGATTGCAGCTTGCACACGGACATCTAATCTACCGTTGTCCACAAAATCAAGGTGACTATAGGCAAAGTTGAGGAATTCTATCACTCCTTGTCTAAAATCTTCACTTAGTAAACCCCTTTCAATTCTTCTTGACATCCAGCTTCTATCAACTAACATGATCACTTGTATAGAAATAACCTACAACCAACATGATAACTCGTAATAATATCCACAACATAGTAATGGTCACAATACCCACAGACCTAGATCAAAAATTCCAAGACCTAGATCTCCGCTAGTTCAATCCCTACAATGAATAACACAATATAGCTCTAATACTAATTACCAAATTATAACAGAGATTCAGTGCCGTTCTTTTCTGGATTCAAAAAATACACACACATGCACAAACATATATGGCAGATGCAGAAAGTCACGCACACAAGAATTACAACTAAACTCACGAACCGGCAGTTTGATTAAGAACCTTCCACCTTCCACCCTTCAGAAACACACAAAAAGAAACTGGAAGAAAAGCCAACGAAAAAAAGCTTCTAAACAGAAAAACACAAATAACGGCTACTCATAAGATATATTACCTTTCACCTAGCATGACCTTAAATAATCTTAGTAGTATATGTATTAGGCTATTTGTTTTTTGTGCATGTAACATAGCATAAATTTGCCGTAAGACTTTTATTTTTACCACAAATCATTTACATGATAACATTATAACATTATAACTAGACTTTTATTTTTAGCACAATTTTGGTCTGGTCCAAAATTCCAAGACCTACAATGAATAACACAATATACCAAATTATAACATGTAATTGCAAAATGGACTCAAGAAAAAATATAAAGAGAGAAAATCATGAGAAAACAGGACCGTGACCTTACCTGCCGAGGGGGAAACGGCGACAGCAAAACGGACGGCAGCAATTTTCGGTGAGAGAGCAATTTCCAAGCAGGAGCACCAATCTTGCTGCGGTGCGGCAGGAACAGCAACTGTGCTTGCGAGGCAGAACAGGCGTGGCAGGAGCAGGCGCGGCGTGCGGGGCAGGAGGGTAATGGCGCTGTGCGGCTTGAAGGGAAACGCCAGGGGAAATTGGCCGGCAGTGACGGAATGGGGAGAAAGGGAGGAGGCGGCGGTGAGAGCTTTGGCGAATTGAAGATGGCAGCGAGAGCTCAGAGAGGGAGAGGGAAATGAAAAGGAAAAAAAAAGGCCCTAAGATTATACATTAGGGGTTTTCTCCAAAGCTCAAAAAAAACAAAAAAATAATCAAAATTAGACATTTAGTCGTTGAAACTTCTAGCAACGAATTATTTGGTCGCTAAATTTATATTAGTTTTTACATCTTAACATTGGTTAGTTTTAGGTGACGGAATTTCTGTGACGGAGCCAAATTCGGTCAGTAAAACCCTGTTTTCTTGTAGTGCGGGCTCCGCCCTTGGGATGGTGGTTGGCTGTTGGCGCTGTGGCGATCGGATTTGAACATGGTGGTGAAGGGATGAACGAAGAGGTGGTCAATCGGTGTTGGCTGGGTCTGTGGTGCTTTGGTCGCAGGGTGGAATGGAGAGAGAAAGCATAAGAAAAATGGACAAATAAGACCTGCTCTAAAAAATAAGGTAAAGTTTGTAGCAGTTGGCGACGGAAAAAAAAAAGGAGGAGATCTCAAATGTCTGTGTATTGACGTGGACAGTTGAACCAAAGCTCGAAAAATAGGGCTTTTTCGGTGCTGGGTGTGGATCAGACCCTTTATATGCAAATATATGGTTCACGTGCTTTACATGTCAAACTTTTTCTCGAAATAAAAACGTTATAAGACTTAGTGAAAGCCACAATTGAATTTAATTAATACTATACATATTTATCTAGAGCGATTTCGTAACAGTGGCGATAAATAGCGACATGTTGGTCATTATAGTGATTGCAGTGTTGTAGTTATTTAGATGGTTTTGATGGACCTGGACGTGGTGATGGTTTGTTAGTGGTGGTGGTGGTTTCTGTCATGGTAGCTATGGTGGCGGTAGCAAAAGGGAATAATGGTTGTGGTGGTGGTGGTGGAGGCAGTATTGCCAGCAAATTAATTATGGTAATTATTCTTCTCATGTAGAATTATATTTAATAACTTTTAACCGTCTTACTTAGAATTAAGTGATTAGTATTAAGTAAGTCCACCATGACTTAAAATTTTGGTCTGGTAGCAATTAATTTTTTAAGTGATACGACGTTAAGCATTTGATAACGCACTTAACTGGAAATCATTAAAAACTTTAAACTTTTTTAAGTGCTTAATTGCGTTATCAAGCACACCATTAAACTAGAGTAAGCTGTAATATTCAATATAGCCAATCAAAGGAATTAATTATCACTAAAAGAGGCGAGTAATATTTGAATAGGTTTGGAGTAAAAAATCACTTTAATGACCAGCTTTGGTGAAGAAAATTATTGGATCGTAGAGTAGGAAGAAGTCTATTCCGCTTAGTAATCTTTGAGTGCAGGGCGAAGACTAGTCTCAGTTTCTACTTTGGAACCATGTGAAGGAAAAAAGTGCATCTAATTTTGTTCCTTTCAAATGAAAAAGGTTTGAAAATTCCATGCCAATTTCTTCTTGAAAGATTTCTTTCTAAAAATCTTTCAAGGATAATTGGAGGTCTAATGGTAATACCCTGTCAAAATATAGGAATCATATTGCTTATGATTCAGGTCTTACTGATGATAGCAGGCTAGATTTGCTGCTGTTATTGATTCTAGCCTTTGGAAATTACCTCCAGCTAGATCACACGCCCTCAGACAGTGGCACGTTGATATGTCATCTATGGCAAGTCAACAAATTGAAAGAGAGGATAGAATTATATGGTAGATACATTGTTCCTTGCTGGAAATTGGTATGGTTTCATGGCAATTTCCTAGTGTGCTGTTATCTTGTGCGTAGAACATCACTTATGATACCTGCACATTATGTCTATCTTTGTCATGGAGGTCTGAGAAACAAGAGTAAGCTTAAGGCATGGAACATCACTTATGATACCTGCACTTTATGTCTATCTCATAGAGAAGATGATGATCATTTGTTTGGGGCTGTAAGTCCACTGCAAAGTTATGAAAGAAGGTATTTCATTCCCTGTTAATCGCTATCTAATGCACTTCTTGGAGGCAGTGCTTGATTACATCATTGGTAATTTTCGCGGTGAGAATTTTCAAGCCAAGCTTAAGAAGCTAGGTATTGCAGTCACGGTTTACATGATTTGGATTGAGCGAAATACCAAAAAATTTTATAACAGCAAAGCAAGAATGTGTATTAGATTTTTGTGATGATAAAGCAATTGATTCAATGGCGTGTGAGAAGCTCGAGCAAGATGCCTGACAACAGTAAAAATCGAAGCCTTTGCACAACCTGAAGATTTCATGAAGAAATAATGGCGCAAGGCAGTGAGGCAAAGATGTTCAGCCCTGTTTTGTACATTATCTTCTTACAGGGAGGTTTAGCCTTAGCTTTTTTTTTTTTGTTGGTTGAGGATGTATTGAAAGAATGAATTTTTTTAATAATACTTTTGACCTTTCACAAAAATAAAATAAAATAACCAAAGGAAGATTGGAAAAACTCTCTTAAGGGATCGGAGTGGCCTTCTGCTCTATGCAGCGGATAAATCTTCTAGCAGACTTCAAAATGCAGCGTTCACTGAAATGCAGGTTGCCTGTGAACTGATGTTAAGTTACCGGTTGCTATAAATGTAGTTGTTAAGAATAGACTCAACAGTGTACATCAAGATATTTATATATCTATATAGGTTGCATCAAATTCTGTACAGATTGCATGCTAGTATGTGGATACCTCTTGAATAGCATTTAGCGAGCTTCAACCATCGTGATTGTGGTATCAAAAACCGAAACCTCTCCTACACAAGCCGGAGACGAGTTCGTGCCAGCATTCGCTGTCTTAAAAATGAATGCAGGCTGCTTGGGAGATGGAAGGGTCGTTTCATGGCACAGCATGAACGCTACTTCAGACATAGAGGGTCTATCATTTGCAAGCTCTTGTACGCACAGGAGCCCGATGTGGATGCATCTCAGGACTTTGTGTACTTGGTACGACTTGCCCAGCGATGGATCAGCTACTTCCAGGGCTTTGCCTTCTCTCCATAGATCCCAGACCTGGAACAACGTGTAACATCTTTCAGTGGTTGAATTAAAGTGCTAATGCAGACCTAGAGAGTGTTAGCACATATCTCTCTGTGTTGGTTATCTGATTAGCACATATCTTCTTTTGTATTGTTTATCCCATGTGTACAATAATTTAAAATACGATGGATAGGCTTAGCTATAGGTTAGTTATATCTGTTCTTGTATATTTGAAAACCCATTATCCGGATCATTTTCATATATAAAAACATCTCACCCACCAGTTGAGTGCTGTGAGTTTCCTCTCCAGAATTTCATGATTTAACTTGGTATCAGCAGTCTCTTGTCTCTCGACCCACTTTCTCATGCTCATCACTACCTCTCTCTAAAACTCACCATTAAAAACTACCTATACTGGAAAAATGCAAGTCGTGCCTTTTCTCCGCGGCCTCGAAATTTTCGGTTTTGTGGATGGCACCATCCCTGCTCCACCTTCACACATTACTCCTTTCAAGGGCAGACTTCATCTATTCCCAATCCAGATTTTCAACTGTGGCAAAATTAAATTCTTTGATTCTGAGCATGTTGATTTCTTCCTTCTCGGAAGAAATCTTGCCGCTTGTGGTTGGATGCAACATTAGTCATGACGTTTGGAAGGTCTTAGCTTCATCTCTTGCCTCTCCTTCCAACACCCGGATTCTGGGCCGCCATAAATCTCTTCATGAACTCAATCAGAAGGATGACACTGTTTCTGCAAATCTTCAACAGGCCAAGATTATTTCGGATGAACTTTCCACAGCCGGTCACCCGCTTTCGCCCGAAGATTTCAATATATACGTCTTTTGTGGTCTGAAGCCTGAGTTCAAAGACCTTGTCACTACACTCAGTTTTCGTTCCGAGCCGGTCACTTTTTTTGAACTCCACTCCCTCCTCCTTAGCCATGAGTTTCTCAATGCCGATCATTTTGACAAACTCATTTTGCACCCTCCGTCGCCATCTTTATCTCTCAATACTGTGCCTACGGCAAATCTCACTCATCGCAACCACCATCCATCTTTTGGTTCCTGTTCTAGTCCCACTGGTGGTGGTCACAAATTCCAACATTCTCGTGGTAGAAATGGTGGCGGACGCCAAGGCGGTGGCGGCGGTCGCACTGTTGGCAAATTTGGTAGTCGTCCACGCTACTATAAATTCTGCAATGTCACATCTCTTGATACTCTCTACTGCAAGAATCCCTCCAATCTACATGTCAACTCTTCTGCTCATGCCGCCTATTATAGTGCGCACTCTGACACCACCCCTATGCCTGATGATTTTCAATGGTTTCCTGATACAGGAGCTACCCATCATTCCTCACCAACACATGATGCCTTTCACTCTGCAGAACCATTTAATGGCCCTAATCATCTTCATATTGGCAATGGCAATGGACATCTATCATTCACACTGGTACATCCATTATTCGCACCCCTACTTCCTCATTTTCATTGTCTAATGTTTTTCACGTCCCTTCATTATCTAAATTTCTCCTGTGTTCAGCAGTTTACTAAAGAAAATAATGTTTATTTTGAATTTCATCCTCACTTTTTTTTTTTCTGGTGAAGGATCAGGTCACAGGACAAATACTCCTCCGGGGTCCGAGTAATAACGGTCTCTATTCATTCTCCACCTCTCGTCCATCATCCCGCCCGCTCGCTCTTTCCACTACACGGTTGGCATAGACGCCTTGGCCATCCTCATGCTCATGTCCTCCATAGCATTCTCGCAGCAAATAAATTACCATGTACCACCCCCAAGCTTCATATTTTTTGCTCCTTCTGTCAATTAGGCAAAGCATCTCGGAATCCGTTACCTATCACAAATTCGTGTAGTTCGAATTTTCTTGACCTTATTCACATTGATGTATGGGGCCCCGCCTCCACTGCTACTACTAATGGATTTCGATATTTCGTTCTATTTCTTGATAACTACTCTAAATTTCTATGGTTTTATCCTATCACTCGTAAGTCTGATGTGTTCCAAAATGTTCACCATTTTCAAGCTATGGTAGAACGCCAATTCGAACGTAAAATCAAATCAATCCAAATTGATTGGGGTGAGGAATACCGCAAACTCAATACTTTTTTTTACAAACATCGGCATTGTTCATCGCCACTCTTGCCCCCACACTAATGAACAACAAGGGGCTATTGAATGTCGACATCGCCATATTGTTGAAACAGGTCTTGCTCTTATGGTTCATGCCTCTGTCCCTCAGCAATACTGTGATTTTGCTTTTGAAACTGCTACATTTCTCATTAATTGCATGCCCTCCAAAGTTTCACAACAGAAATCCCCGTTTGAAATTATTTCTGGCACTTCCCCCAATTATACATTTCTTAAAATTTTTAGATGCCTCTGCTATCCATTTCTACGACCTTACAACACTCACAAGCTCAACTATCGGTCTACTCCTTGTGTCTTTTTAGGATACAGTCCTCACCATTTAGGATATCGTTGTCTTGACTTAAAAACCAAAAAATTTTTACATTGCTCGTCACGTTGCCTTCGATGAATACATGTATTCTTTTTCTGGGCCTTCACTTCTTGGCACACTGTAATACCCCAAAATTAGCTAGTTATGTGAGAAATGATTACAAAAAAAAATAATAACAATATGTTTTGATTTAGAGTTAATTAATGGACTTTAGAAAGTTTTGTTGGGAACTCTTTTAGTGACGAAATTAGTCTTTGGTAATATTTAGTGATTAATGTAATTAGATTAGATATTAAGAAAAAGAAAATTTGAAGTTATATTGATTACATTAGTGATAAGGACTTTTAGTAGTGTTATAGTTACACTAGCAATCAAGACTTTTATTTGTGTTAAAATTATACTAGGAATTGGGAAACAAGTCATATTAAAATTAATTTAGTAAACTATATAAGGAAGAAGAAAACATAAGAGTCATAAGAGTCTTGATATTTTGAGACAAAGGAGAGAAAAGAGCTGGTGCATCTTTTTGAAGTATTGAAGCAAAAAGTGCTGTGATTGATCTAAGATAAAGAGAATTTTGACGTTATATTCGTTATTTTGAGGTAAGGGATTTTATGCTCTTTTTTTTTTTTTGTCACACGCCCAAATTTATTTTCGTGCGAATTCGATTTCCTTCGTTCAATGATTTTCTTTATTGTCGTTTTAATTTTAATAGCGGACAGTTGATTGATTTATTTAAAATTATTTATCATAAATTATCGTTAATCCTTATTTTAGCCGTACAATATTATTGTCTTGTCACCACCTCATGGATGAATCAACTGATCGAGAATAAAGAAAAAAAAGAGAGGGTTCGATTGGATTATAGCAGGATGCTCTGATCCCAAATGAAAATGAGAGAGGGGGAAGAGAGAGAGTAACGATGGTGTTGTGATCCCAAATGAGAGAGGGGATATAAATCATGATTACTCTCTCTTCCCCCTCTCTCATTTTAAATCACAACTCCTGCTGTAACCATGATCCGGTACGATTTGCGGCTGATGTCGCCGGCGTCCTTTTCTTTTTAAAAGAAACAGCCGTTTTTTTTTATTTATAAAATACAGGCAGTTGTCCTTTTTCTGAAACAGCCATTTTTTTATTTTTTATTTTAAGAAGACAGCCGTTCTTCATCTTTCAAAAGAAAGGGGTGTCACGCGGGGAAGTCCCTTGTCCTTTTAAAAATGTTCTCAATTTACGTGCTTAAGTTTTTACCCATAAATTTTCTTTTGCAAATATTTCACTCATCCGATCTCCGATTCAACTGATTTTTGTTCCATTGAATTTGTATTTTTATTCTCTTCGATTTGAATCTACAATAACTATTTTTGAATTTCAAATGAATAGTCGCTATATTTATTAAATTACTTTGTAGGTGATATTTGTATTTAAAAGTCACTTTTAATTATTGTGATTTATTTGTGACGCGACGGCTGCAATATTCGACATGATCTAATCATGATTTGTGATACTTAATAATAAGCAATTGTGTATGTAACACCCACAAGTTTTGATAAATTGTGTTTAAAATTCCGCTTATTGGTTATTTAACCATCTTTTGGTAACGTTAGTTATTAGTTTGTGAAATTTGAATGAGTTATCTAAATTTTTATTTGTTAACTCTACTTGATAACTCAATTTTGGTATTCATTTTTTTGCCCTCTGGGTGTAAAATCTTTTACTGGGCAATTCGTGCTCACTCATTTTATTTGTGTTTCCTCTCCCCTTCCAGGCAAAGAGTAGCACAAAGGGTGAGATATTTATTGTTGCAGCACAACTCGGTGTTCATAATTGGAAGCATTAGACACTACTGATTTTATTTAGACAAACTCTTAGTTTAGTTCGTTCTTATTATTCAGATTAGTCATAGAGATTGTAATTAAGTTTTGAACTCTTTTGGAGTTAAGTATTTAAGATTCAGATAATTGTGTTATGGTGTTTTAGATGCTCTGCTATACCATTATGATTGTTATATTTTGGACATGATTGGGTTATGGTTTAAGAACGTGTTCGGACCCTCGGGTTCGGGGCATTACACACAACATCGTCTCCTACTTCTTCTTCATCTTAATCGTGGGCCCTAGCCCCCACCTGTCTCCACCTAAACCCCACCTTACCACCCACTCCTCATCTATCTCCACTCTCTCCATCTCCTCTTAATCCTTCCACTGAACTCCAATCCCCACCTAATTCTCATCCTCGTCCACCCCTCATTCCCTCTCCCAGACCTCCTCCCCTGCTTATGCACCAACTATGGCTGCTCCCCCATTTCACACTCCCTCACACCGTTCTTCCTTCTGCCCACTCTGCTCAACTTCTCCTCAACACACCAAATCTTCCAAACCACCACCTCTATCTACTCGTCAGCATCCTATGATTCTTTGTACCATGACCAACTCCCTTAAATCCAAAAGTCCATTTACCTTTGTCGCTGAAACACCACCCTTACCCGAACCCATTTGCTACACTCAAGCCCAAAAATTTCCCGAATGGTGTCATGCAATGACTGAAGAATTCAATGCCCTTCTTTGCAATGGCACTTGGTCTCTAGTTCCTTACCACTTTAGCATGAATATCGTCGGTTGCAAACGGGTTTTTCGTATTAAACATCGAGCTGATGGTTCTTTGGAATGATACAAAGCTCGGCTCGTTGCCAAGGGCTTTAATCAGCAACAGGGCCTTGACTTCCATGAGACTTTTAGCCCAATTGTTAAACACACAACCGTCTAGACTGTCCTCTCCATTGTTGTTTCACATGGCTGGCCTTTACATCAACTTGACGTCAACAATGCCTTTTTGCATGGCCTTCTCACTAAAGATGTCTACATGTCACAGCCCCCAGGCTTTGCGGATCCCTCTCACTCGAATCATGTTGGCAAACTCCACCGGTCTTTCTACGGTCTTAAACAGGCTCCCCATGCCTGGTTTCATTGCTTCTCCACCTATCTTCTCACTCTTGATTTTATTCCTCATTATTTGTTCTCCATTCTTCTGGCATCCTTTGCTATGTTCTTGTCTATGTCGATGATATTATTATCACAGGCAACTCCTCGTCTCATCTAACATCCCTAATTCACTCTCTTGGCTCTGAGTTTTCCCTTAAGGAACTTAGTTCCTTAAACTAATTCTTAGGTATTGAGGTTGTCTCTCTTTCCTCTGGTCTTCTTTTATCACAACGAAAGTACATTGTCGATCTTCTCACCAACACTCGTATGCATCTTGCCAAGCCCATCCTTACCCCAGTTTCTTCCACCAGTAAACCCTCAAAATCAGGAGGTGTTCCTTTCTCTGATCCCACCAAATATCGTTCAGTGGTTGGAGCCTTACAATACCTTACCATCACTCGCCCTGATATGGCATTTGCCATTAATCGTGCGTGCCAGTACATGCATTCTCCCTCTGAAAGAGCATTTGGTTGTTGTTAAGCGTATTTTCCAATATTTAAAGCACACCAGAAGTCACGGTCTATTCTTCAACGAATCTCGCAATTGCGATCTTTATGCCTTCACCGACCCTGACTGGGCTAAATGTGCTGAGGATCGAAAGTCTAGTGGTGGGTTTGCGATCTACATGGGTGGTAATCGCTTTTCCAATGTTAGACATAAGAGAAGGAAAATAAAGTTGATGCTATGTATCCCAGTAAAAGATAACTACTGCTCCCCACAATTGGTTCAGTTGGCTTGGAATTGAGCAAAAGATGAGCGGAAGAGGAGTAGGGACTCTACAGAAGCAGTGGCGGCGTGTCCGGTGAGATATGACGGCAGCATTGGTGCCCGTTGGTAAGAGGGTGGTAAGAGAGAATTCCCAAGAAAGGGCTCCGTTACCAAGTTGAAACAGAAATACACACGCACTTTCTTTTTTGACTAATTTCATCAATCAAATTTAAAAGGGTGATACTGTCCTAGCAAATTTGAGTTGATGCCAAAGGGTTCAAAACAATGGTTTCAGCTTTCTATTTCAAACATCAAGCATAGGAGATCACCTTGTGATTCCATTAAATCTAAGAAATGTCCATGACCGAGACTTCTATAACGCTCCTATAAAAAACCAGGATTTGTCATACTTTTAAATTTGTCTTTGTCAGGTGAAAGTCTCGATATTCAAGCTGGATAAGTTTGTACAATTGCATTTGATTTCCAATGAGATATCTTGCTTGTAGTTGTAAGGAGTCACTTACATGTCCAATTAAATTGACGGAATTCTCCTTAGAGTAGCTGCCATTTCTTCGGCCACTGACGATCTCCAATAACAGAACTCCAAAGCTGAAAACATCAGACTTTGTTGAAAAAAGGCCTTCCATTGCATACTCTGGCGACATATAACCACTGCAATCAAAAAATGAAGTGAGTCATTGCTTGGCTCTCTCTCCCTCTCTCACCCCCCCCCCCCCACCCCCCCTTTCCTCACTCGTGAGTATGTGTGGTACTCACTATGGTCCAACGACTCTCTTTGTGTTCGCTTGAATTTGGTCCCCTCCAAATATTCTAGCCATACCAAAGTCTGATATCTTTGGGTTCATGGCAGCATCTAGTAGCACATTGCTGGCCTTCAGATCCCTGTGAATGATTCTTAGTCTTGAGTCCTGGTGAAGATATAACATTCCTCGGGCAATCCCCAAAGTGATTTCAAAGCGTTTCCTCCAGTCTACGAGGAAGCCTTTTTCTTTATCTGCATCAAAAATTGTAAGCTTCAATCGTCACAACTGCATCTGCTTTTAAAGTTCTCAACACATCTGATTGGAGCTTAGAGCATAGCCTCACATAAACGGAATAAACTAGTGATACAAAACGCTGTAACTTGATGAAAAAACTGAAAAGTTTGCATACCAAAGATGAAAGAGTCCAACCCTTTGTTTGGCATATACTCGTATATTAACATCTTCTCTTCGTTTTCAATGCAGCATCCCAAAAGCCTCACAAGATTTCTGTGCTGGAGTTTTGCTATCAGTGTAACTTCATTCTTGAACTCTTCTACCCCTTGCCCTGAGCTGTTTGATAGTCTTTTGACTGCTATATCCTGTCCATTGCGTAGCCGACCCTGATAGCAGATGCCCACATCTCAGATTTCAATCTTTACTTGCATTATCGAGTAGCATTTAAAATTAGCAAACTGGAAAGAGGTTATATGGCTGTCACAATTTACAAAGGTCACGTTATATATCAGGCCAAAACCACCTTCTCCAAGTTTGTTAGCAATAGAAAAGTTTTCTGTAGCAGCAGCGATGATGCTTAGAGAATAGAATGGTAAAGATGCATTTGTTCCCGTTTCATCAATCCCCTTTCCTTCTGGAGAGGCTCCCAAGGTTGTTGAAGTAGTGTTAGGACTAAATAGCAGTTCCTCCTGTCTTTTCCTACCTGACATTTTGAAAAGGATTAGACGTATAAGTGTAGTTATGATTCTTTTCCTTAATAAAGAGTAAATATCAAAGAAGCATTACAATGGAAATGAAAAGGGTTAATCAAACTGGTATATCAAATGTGTCAAACTTTCTGTAGTTACGATCTTTCTGAGGGATAATGTATTTACCTCTTCTCTTCTTCACCAGCATATAGACCATGCAAAGTATGAAAAACAGGGCAGCAACAGACGCTACTACAACTGCCACCACCCGCTTGCCATTAAAGCTCCTCGACACTTTGGCATATTTAGCTGGAAAAGGAAAACAATCATTTAGTTCTATCAATGTGCAGACTGCAGTCAACGCTCTATCAATGTCTATAATGCATAATGCAGATTATAACAAGTGCAATCAGCTTTCCCCGAAGAAAAGTAAATCTTTGTAAGCTCATCGTATCAATGTCTGAATTGTTCCCAAGCTGCAAAGAAGATTTTCGTTTATTGAAAATGATGCATGCTGGTGAACATGGAAACTTTGTCTCTGTTGGGCAAACCCTCTTTTCATAGGCAGCTTAAGAAGACCATAACTTTGTCAACGTAAAACTTGGACTATCCCAACCATTTTTGTATTTTTTTTTATACTTGTTTATGAATCTTTTGAAAGAAAATATAGAGGAATTAGCTGCATACCTAACTCAACTGAGTCGACTCGCATAAAAAAATCTTGGCCGCCAGTTGTATACTGCCTTGTATCTATCATGTCCCCATGCCAAGTAATGCACCCACTTACAGCATCACTAACATTAGCAGCAGTGTACCCGAGCATGAGCAGTTACTCAAGCACAACTCCTCACACTCTTTTGCTCCCAAGCTCTTATTCACACTTGTGGCAATCGACGTGTCGGGAACTTTCACACGTGACACCTCTACGAATCCCTCTCCATTTCCACACGTGTGTCCAACACGCTTCCTGACGCACCCGTTGGAACCATCTCTTAGGTGCCAGTCACGGGCCGACTTGGGCTCGAACCCGGGGAGGCACGTGCACTCAAACTCGCCCGCTCTAGTGAACGGGTCACAGTTACCAAACGCACCACAACGGCCAAATTGGTCACATTGGTCGCCGGGCACCACGTTCAACAACTCGACCCATTTACTTTTGCCTTCTTGCCACGTGAGTTTTTGAACAGTCCCCAACTCATTTACCACCACTCTTGAGAAAATCGAGGCATTATGCAGCTCATATTTCATGGTGACCTCATCAAGATTGTCAACATAAGTGACACTGAAGACGAGATTAGATGCCAACTTAGGGACACCACTCCATGCAATCCCATTCCAGGGTCCGGACCCCCACACCCTCATTGAACCCCCGTACAAGAAAAACTGGGGCTACCCAATAGAATCCATTTTGAACGAATACTCTCCAGTTCCCGGGTCATTGCCTGACTTCCAAGATGTCAAGACCCGGCTCAGACCGGTCCTCCGGTCCAACCCAAGTTTCATGTTAGGAAGCTGGGTATTTCTAGGATAATCAAAGCTTTGCCATGCAACAACCTTTTTGCCACCACCTTGGAACAGCACCAAATTTCCTGAATCCACGAGCTGAGCCGAAGAAGAGTTCGTGATCGTTGTGGATGAGGCATTGGTCGACCATAGACCTTCCCGGTTTTGATGATTTAAGACTAGGTCTCCTACTTTGTCGATATAAAGAACTCCAGAGCTATCTGTGGTTGGTTTTGGGTGATGGTGTCATTGGAAGCTGAAATTTGGAGTAGAAGAAACACAAACAAAGAAAACAGGCACTCTCTTTCATGATGCATGATTTATGATTTGTTCAGTGGCTTTTAAAACACACTTGTAAAGTCCCAATGCGGCACCATGGGTTTTAAAAGCCATATATATTTCACGTCGAAGACCGGAAAAAGAGATTTTGAAGGTCTATAACGTGTGTTTATGAGAGAGTGGTCGATTCCAGAACAATAGAAACACCTTTTATTGCGAGCTTGCTAGGAAGATTGTCGGTGGAAATTCTGCCAAAGACATTGTCAAAATGTCCAAGTCATCTGATGGTTGCGGTCCTTGACTGACCTCCAGGTCCAGGAGTATATCCTGTTTTTGTCGCTAAGAATCGTGAGTAACATTTGACTAGTTTTGGTGAAAAAATTCATTTTTAATGACTAGGTTTTGGGAAAAAAGTTATTGAATTGTAGACTTAGGAGAAATCTATTATGTTTAGTAAACTTTTTGAGTGCATGTGGTAGACAAGTCTCAGTTTTACTTTAAAACCACATCAAGGAAAACACTGTATAGCTACTTTGGTTCCTTCCGGTAGAAAGGATTCGAATACTCCATGCCTAGTCGCAGTTCTACTTTTGTTCCTTCCAATAGAAAATGTCCGAATAATTTATAATGCAGATTGTCACTGATAAAATTAGTTTTCCCTGAAGATAATTAGACACTTCATAAGAGAATAGTACACAAGGATTCAAAGTCATACACTCCGAAAAGTAAGATTTTTAACTTTATCCATGTCGTTTCCCTTGTTCATTTTCCTTTGTCAATTTTTTGAATTGCTCTCAATCTGCAAGGAAGAGTTTCCTTCATTGAAAATGATGCATGCTAGTAACCATCGAAACTCTGTTCGTATACTCCTCTTTTCACAAGCAGCTTAAGAAGACCGTAACTTTGTCGATGTAAATTTGGATTATCTCAACTATACTTGTATCTTAAAGGTCTTTCCTCAATCTTAACTAGTTGAAACAAGATATAGCATCATTTAGGATAAGGAACATTAAAGTTAGATTGAAGGGCGAAAATAGAGAGGAATGGACTGCACACCTAATTCAACTGAGTCCACACGTATAAACACATCTTGGCCTCCATTAGCATACTGTCTTGTATCTATCATGTCCCCATGCCAAGTAATGCACCCACTTCCTGCACCACTAACATTAATGCACCCACTCCCTGCACCACTAACATTAGCAGCGCTGTACCCAAGCACGAGCATTTACTCAAGCACAACTCTCCACGCTTTCGCTCCCAAATTTCTGTTCACGCGTGTGGCAGTCGACGTATCGGGGACCTTCACACATGGCATATTTACAAATTTCGCTCCGCTTCCACAAGCACGTCCATCACACTTCCTGACACACCCGTCACTACAAGAAAAAGGATCTTTAGTGACAGACTGTTAGCGATGGATAACAATCCGTCGCTAAAAATAACTTTCTCCGACAAATATCATCGTCGGTAAAAGTCTTGTCGATAAAAGTTTTTACCGAGGGGGAACTCCGTCGCTAAAAACCTTTCCAACAGATATTTATCGACGGTATTTTAGCAACAAACGTTTCATTGCTAAAATAGTTTTAAAATATTTTATTTTCGGCCACATTTTTCTAAATATTTTAGAAAATTTTTAGCGACAGAACATGTCCGTTGCTAAAACTCCCAAATTTTTAATGATAGATTTTTCCGTCACTAAAACGTCCGTCGCGAAAAGTCTATGAAAAATTGACAAGTCAGTCGCTAAAAGTACGTTATAAAAGGGCACTTTCCCCTTTCTTTCTCTCTCCCCACTTTTCTAACTCACTCTCTCTCTACTCACAGGCTACTGCTACCCCGAAGACCTCCCCCGGCAACCCTCCTCCTCCAGCGACACCCCCCACCCCCCCGCAACAGCCCCTCACGACATCGTGCCCCGCCGTAGCTTGCGTGCCCTTCCACTGCCGAGCCACCACCGCCCCGCGGTAGTGGTGGCTCGACAGGTCTTATAGGATGATTTTATAGAGTTTTTCTAGAATTTTTTTACCTTTCTTTTTAGTATAAGTCAAAACAACTCCTAACTCTAACATAAACATATGTTCCAATAAAATCGATTTCCTATAAGAAGTAAAAACACCCTTATCTGTACAATAATGCCATTATCTATCCAATAACACTCCAATCTAGCATGGGTTTTCTAAGAGAAAAAAGGTTATAAGCCAAAAACACCTTTAATCACTCAGTTTTTTCTTAAGACTTCGGCTTCGTTTGACAAAATTTTATTTTGGTTTTCAGTTTTTAAATTGAAAAAATTAAAGAGCAGCTTAATTTTTTTTACAAAAACAAGTGGGTGTTTGATAATCCAGTTTTTATTTTGAGTTTTTTTTTTTGGGTGGTGGTTTGTAATGGCGGTGGTGGTGGAGGGACGTAGCGGTGGTCGACGATGGTGGTGGCCTACGATGGCTATCGGCTATGGTTGCCAGCAGGTGGCCGACGGTTGTCGTCGGCGGTCCCAGGTGGCTACCAGCACTCACCACCGGTGGTGGCCGGTGGTGGCTGTCGGCTGTCGGTGGTCACCGAAAGTGGCTGCCAGTGATGTAGGTGGCTGCCGACACTAGCCGACGGTGGTGGCCGGAGGTGGCTGCCGGCACTCGTCGGTGGTGGTCGCTTGAGGTGACTGCAGGTGGTGGACGGTGGCTACCGGCGGTGGGTGGTGGTGGTGGTCTAAAAAAAAAACTAATTTTTGGAGTTTTTTTTTTTTTACTCTTCAATTTAAAAATTGGTTTTTTAAATTGAAGAAGGAAAAAAAATGGTTACCAAACGCGCTTTTTTTTCCAATTTCCAAAACTGGAAAAAAAATAGGTGTCGAACGGGGCCTTCAATTTTAAAAAGAGTACTTAGAAAAAATTAGTCAATTAACACCATGTACTTTTATATCCGGTCTAGACATAGGTATATAACTATCTGAGCATACTCGAGAAGTGCTTCGCCTTTACCGAGCTTCAACCACAATGATTGTGGTATCAAAAATCGAAACCATTCCTACACTGGCCGAAGACGAGTCCGCACCAGCATTCGCTTTCTTGAAAATGAATGCAGGCTGGGTGGGAGATGACAGTGTCATTTCGTGGCACAGCATGAACGCTACTTCTGACCTAGAGGGTCGATCGTTTGCGAACTCTTAAACGCACAGGAGCCCGACGTGGATGCATCTAAGGACTTCATGTGCTTGGTACGACTCGCCCAGTGATGGATCAGCTACTTCTAGGGATCTCTCTTCTCTCCATAGATCCCAGACCTGGAACTACGTATAGCATCTTTCAATGGTTGAATCAAAGTGCTATTGACGACCCAAAGAGCAGTGTAACACATTAGAAAAGAAGAGGGAAAGAACAGTTTATGTTATTGTTTGTACCACAAAATATCTATTTTCACTAATAAGTTCAATTTGATTAAATGGAATTTACTTTTATTATTTTTGAAGAGATAATGGAAGATTTAAGAAGTGAAAGAAACCAATTTTTGAAAATATGTCCTATCGATAAGGGATAAGTGTGGTTAGTTACTTATTAGTGGGTGGTTATTTTTTAAGTGGGTAGTTTATCTCTAAGTGGATAGTTTGTCTTGTAATGGTAGTTATTTTCTACAAACCATGATTGAGAAGATGTTGGAGGGAGCAATCGATCGTGGGGTTTTAAGAAGTTACTTCCAATAAAGATAAGGAGTGACAGTTACCAAGGGAAGGCGGTTACAAATATCCCCAAGTATAAAAGCAGATGGAAGGCAACAGAAGGCAGTCTGTTAGATGAGAAAATCAATCATCAACCGAAAAAATTAGTCTTGTTCTTTCTTTAGGTTAGAGGCATTTGCTGCCATCGATAAGAAGTTCAATTTCCAGACTTGAAAACATTGATGTGTAAACTTTCGCAATCAATCGAAGCTCTCTTTGTATTTTATGGGTGCGCACTCGTTCTACTTTTTACTTTTCGTCTTCATTTTCGGCTTTCAGGGAAGTCCCCAGGCCCTAGGGGCAAAAAATATCCCCACTTTTAATCGATCGTGCCGCCGGCGCACCGATCGATAGTGAGGTTGCCCAGTAGCGCAAACATTGGCACGCTCGGTGGGACCTTGTACCTGAAAGTGGGAAATGCCAACAATATGTTTCTAAGTAATTCCTTGGAATTTCAGGCCCGGTTTAATGAATTAAAGGCCAATTTCTGGATAGATTTGATGAAATGCCGTACTTCGGCATCATTAGTGCCTAGAAATTTTAAACCATTGTCTCTTTCATTTTATATGAAGTCAACAGTGGATGATTTAATGAAATTTTGGTATGATCTTATGGATTGCATTAATGCAAACCATGGTCAGTCTATTCTACCATTGATTTTGGTAGATACCTCCAACAAATTACATCAGCTTGAAAATTATATTAAAACCTTGATGGGAATAGATCATCCATCCTTTTTAGAGGATGTAGAGGATGAATTAAAAGAATGTTGGGCATTGATTCACAGAGTTGGATGGATGAGGAAAGAAGTTGAATTGCTTCTTTTCTCGTTTGTTGGGCGTGAAAATTTAGAAGCCGATAGTTATTCTTTGGATAATGAAAATAAAATAATGACAAATATGGCTGAAACAAAACAGTATTTTAAAGATGAAAGCAACCAATTCATGGTTGCTAAAAATTGCACGACTAAGTATCAAGAAGAGTTGTTGCAAAATAGCCAACTTCAAGTGTTATCTCCAGACAATTCGAGGGAGTTCTTTGATGAATTGCGTGAAAAGTGCTTATTGTTGGGAAAACATGTGGATGCAACAATACAACTAGCTGATACTTACACCAAAAGTGGTGTGAGTAAGATCAACATCATGCCAAAAATGGTTAAAACAGTTGAACAATCATGTTCATTCTCATATGAGATTGATATGTCAAAAGGAGATCTAATTGATATGGCTGGGGGGCAAGCTTGCAAGCCTATTTTGGCTGAAAGCAAAAAAGGAGCCCTTTTCATGTGACATGAATAGCGAGTCAACTATGGCTATCGATTTAAAATTTTTCACTGTTAGTGAGTTTGAAGCTTTTGACATCATGAAAAATGACAAAGAACATGTACTTTAGGAGCCAATCAGTTTTATATTTTTTGGAGGAAGATACCCTATTTGGGTTTGTGGAGCACACCAAGGTAGAGTATTAATTCAATGGTTATTAAGAACTGCGAAATATAGTCAAATATTATTTGTTTTATTTTTATCCTTACACTTTGAATTAAAGAAATGCTCAATCGATTAGCTTATCAGTTGCCATGTTATATGCTGATTGGGTTAACAGTTTGACCAAAAATGGTCTTTATTTAGTAGTAGCTTGACCAAAAATGGTCATAGTTCGTTTAGTGGCTTGGCCAACTATGGTCATTGACACAGGCATATGGAGAGCAAAAGCCAATCGATAGCCGATAGATAGTGAAAATGCTGTCATTTTGAAGAATGCAAGCCTATCGATCGTGAAAGGCTATATATCAATAGTGAAAGTCTAATGATAGTGAAAAATACTTTCCCTTTGAAAGATATGACTCTTCACAATCGATAGTGAAAAATACAAGCTATCGATAGTGAGAGACTGTCAATCATGAAGGGCTATCGAACATGAAATGCTATTGATCGTGTAAGGCTATCAATCGTGAAATGCTATCGATCGTACATGGCTATTGATTTTGAAAGGCTATGGACAATGAAAGACTATATATTGATCGTGAAAGTCTATCGGTAGTGAGAAAATACTATCCCTTTAAAAGATATGACTCTCCGCAATTTTCAAATATTCAATTGCTTGAGCCAGGGGGCAATGTTTGCACCACAAAATATCTATTTTCACTAATAAGTTCACTTTGATTAAATGCCATTAAATGGTATTTACTTTTATTATTTCTGAAGAGATAATGTAAGATTTAAGAAGTGAAAGAAACCAACTTTTGAAAATGTGTCTTATCGATAAGGGATATTTATGGTTGGTTACTTATTAGTGGGTGGTTATTTTCTAAGTGGTAGTTTATCTCTAAGTGGATGATTTGTCTTGTAATGGTAGTTATTTTTTACAAATCATGATTGAGAAGATGTTAGAGGGAGGAATCGATCGTGGGGTTTTGAGAAGTTACTTCCAATAAAGATAAGGAGTGACAGTTACCAAGGGAAGGCGGTTACAAATATCCCAAAGTATAAAAGCAGATGGAAGGCAACAGAAAAGGGGTCATCAAACTCTCAACAAAACTAGACTATAAAGAATAGCTTGTTTAGACTTCTTTAAGCAGTCTGTTAGATGAGACAATCAATCATCAACCGGACAAATTAGTCTTGTTCTTTCTTTAGGTAAGAGGCATTTGCTACCATCGATAGGAAGTTCAGTTTTCAGACTTGGAAACATTGCTGTGTAAACTTTCGCAATCAATCGAAGCTCTCTTTGTCTTTTATGGGCACGCACTCGTTCTACTTTTTACTTTTCGTCTTCATTTTTTGCTTTCAGGGAAGTCCTCAGGCCCTAGGGGAAAAAAAGATCCGCACTTTTAATCGATCGTGCCGCCGGCGCACCAATCGATAGTGAGTTTGTCTAGCAGTGCAAACACTTATGTATAACTAACACTCTCCATAATTAGTTTAGTTTGCTTGGAATTGAGAGAAGGTTGAGCGGAAGAGCAATAGGGACTCCACAGCACCGGTGGCAGTGCATCCTGTGAGAGATGACGGCAGCGTTGGTGTCCGTTGGTGAGAGGGTGGTGAAAGAAAGAAGTCGAAAGAAAGGGCTCTGATACCAAGTTGAAACAGAAATACACAAACCCTTCTCTTTTTCACTAAAGGGTGAAACTATTTTAGCAAACTGGAGTTGATGCCAAAAGTTGGAGGGTTTAAATCGATGGTTTCAGTTTTCAATTTCCAACATCAAGCACAGGAGATCACCTTGTGATTTCACGGAATCTAAGAAATGTCCATGACCGAGACTTCTATAACGCTCCTATACAAAACCATGATTTTGTCATACTTCTTAATTTGCCAATGTCGGGTGAAGTCGTGATATTCAAGCTGGATAAGCTTGTTCAATAGCATTTGATTTGTAATGAGATATCTTGCTTGTAGTTGAGAGGAGTCACTTACATGTCCAATTAAATTGACGGAATTCTCCTTATAGTAGCTGCTATTTTTTTGGCCATTGATGATCTCCAACAACAGAACTCCAAAGCTAAAAACATCAGACTTTGTTGGGAAAAGGCCTTCCATGGCATACTCTGGCGACATATAGCCACTGCAATAAAAAAATGAAGTGAGTAATTGCGTGGTTTTCTCTCTCTCTCTCTCTCTCTCCTCGATCTTCCTCACTCGTGATTATGTGTGGTACTTACTATGTTGCAAGGACTCTGTTTGTGTTCGCTTGAATTTGGTCCCCTCCAAATATTCTAGCCCTACCAAAGTCTGATATCTTTGGGTTCATGGTAGCATCTAGTAGCACATAGCTTGTTAGTGCTTTTCAAAATATAGTGTCAAGGTTGATTCATTTTCTTTGTCAAAATGATGAAAGGAAGGTAAAGAGGCAAAGAGGGAGGAATCCCACATAGAAAGGAATTAGAAAAGTAAGTGGGTATATAATAAAGAACTCCACTTACTTTAATACTTATGTGGCATGCTAAGGTGTATGCATGTGCACCGAGTATGGTGCAAAGCACCATACGAGGAACGAGCACGCACTCGTGGCAGTGGGCTGTGAGGCGCAATGTGGTGCTTTGATGGCGCACTTTGCACTTCACACGTGCTCATTGTCATGAGACGCGATTAAAT
This sequence comes from Escallonia herrerae, assembly GCA_033070095.1. NCBI lineage: Eukaryota > Viridiplantae > Streptophyta > Magnoliopsida > Escalloniales > Escalloniaceae > Escallonia > Escallonia herrerae. Next base: position 302,701 of record JAVXUP010000639.1, on the reverse strand, counting down.
GCCTTTTAGTTTTCGTGACGAAAACTAGGCCGTCGGTGCAACGGATCCAACCGTTAGCAGCTGAGTAGTTACACTTGCACTGGTTCGGGTTATGCCTGAACGGTTGCACGTGTTAGGCAGCTGGGTGGTTCCAGTTCGGGCCAGACCCAACTGTTGGGAGCTGGTTAGTTACCAGTCCAGATCTGAACCGTTAATCTTAACGGTTTCTAATCCAACGGTCCAGATTACTTGGGTGCATGATGAAAGGGTGTGACCCTTGATTAGCAACCACTAGTGCTTTAAATAGAGCACAATGGTCTGAAAATCTGACCATATAGATGAGCCTCTACTCTCTTCTCTTTTATGCAGATTTTTTACAATAAGAAATTTCTGTAGAATTTCTTAGTTGTAAACTCATTATCCAGTATTTCATACATTTTTCTGTGGGGTGAATATCGTGTGTGCAAACGTTATTCATTAGTGCGCTTCGTTGTATCTTGGAAGGTATTTGCATGTAACCCACTGCACACCATCTTTAGGTGGGGGCAAATATAAACTTAAGGAGAGCGTTTTACAACGTGCCTCGAAGCCAATCATCTTTCAGTCACAAAGCCATGTCTACATCTCATATCCAACAATCTTAAGTTTATATTCCGCAACAATGGCGTTCGTGACGTTGAAAGACATGGGCTCGAATTTCCACCGCTTGGAGCGCTTTGATGGTGGGGACTTCGTTCGTTGGCAAAGGAAGATGCACTTTCTATTAGTAACAGTGAAAGTGTACTAAGTGATCGTGAATCCAAGACCTCCGGAACCCGGTGAAAATAAGGAGGAAAGTGTTGCAAAGACACGTGAAAGATTGAGGTGGGATCAAGATGATGAGATATGTCGAGGACATATTCTGAATGGCATGTCCAACACGCTATTCGATGCCTATCATACTGTCAAGACCGCTAAGGAACTTTGGAACCAATTGGAGCGTCGCTACATCACCGAGGATGCCACCAGTAAAAGGTTCATTGTTTCTAAATTTTTTTATTACAAAATGGTTGATGATATGTCGGTTATGGAACAATTTAATGAGATTAAAAGTATTCTTGATCGTTATTCCCAACACAAGTTAGCCTTGGATGAGTTTATCGTGGTTACATCTATCATTGATAAATTGCCTCCTTCTTGGAAGAATTTTAGAAATAGCCTTAAGCATCGCAAGGAAGACATCAACCTTGACGAGTTGGGTACTCATATTCGGATTGAGGAAGACTTGCGCAAGGAAAAAAAGTCTAAAAGCGAGGGCATTGCTAAAATCTTAGCAGTGGAAGAAGGAGAATCGTCCAAGAAGAACTCCCGTGAGAACAAGAAAAGGAAGCTTCAAGGAAATGACGACGACGACAAGGACAAGGACAAGAAGAAAAAACACAAAGGAAAGTGTTTTCACTGTGGCAAACCAGGGCACTATAAGCGTGATTGCCATACCTTAAAGAAACAAAAAAAGGCTACCAAAAATAATTTAGTCGCGGTAATCAGTGAGGCAAATGTCCTTGAAGATGACGACACATGGTGGATTGATTCGGATGTGACAAAGCATGTGTGCAAGGACAAGAGGTTTTTTACAACCTATGAACCGGTGAAGGATGGAAGCCTTCTTTACATGGGAAACTCGTCAATTGTGCAAATTACGGGCAAAGGATATATCGAGCTCGAGTTTACATCCGGAAAAGTTGTCACCCTTACCAATGTTTGTTATGTGCCCGAAATTAGGAAGAATTTAGTTTTGGGTATGCTTAACAAGTTTGGTTTCAAACTTGTTTTTGAAGCTGATAAGTTTGTACTCTCTAAGGGAGGGATTTTTGTGGGAAAGGGATATCTTTTTGAGGGATTGTTTGAACTTAATATTAATAATAAGAATATTATTTCTGCTTATATTATTGAGTCACAATCTTTTTTTTGGCTTAATCGTTTAGGACATGTTAACACTAGAAAATTTTATGACATGGTTAAATTAAATCTTTTGCCTAGTATGCATGTAAAGAATTTTGCAAGACATGTATGCTTACTAAAATCACTAGAACTCCTTTTCCAAATGGACAAAGATAGTCTAAGATTTTAGATTTAATACATAGTGATTTAGGAGATTTTCACTCATCTCCTTCATTAGGAGGAAACTCATATTATGTGACCTTCATTGATAATTATTCTAGGTATTGCTATGTTTATTTATTGCACAATAAAAATGATGCCATGACTAGTTTTGTCACATATAAAAATGAAGTAGAAAATTTTTGTGATGCCAAAATAAAAGTACTTAGAACTGATAGGGGAGGAGAGTACTATGAGCCACCATTTTTTGAAGAAAATGGCATAATGCATGAATTTTCTGCACCATATACACCACAACAGAACGGTGTAGCGGAAAGAAAGAATAGGACATTAGTCGAAATGGTCAATGCCATGCTCTCCAACTCGGGTCTAGGAAAAGGATTTTGGAGGGAAGCTTTATTAACAGCTTGCTACATACCTTTTGAATTATGGAAGAAAAGGAAGCCTAATCTGAATTATTTTAAAGTTTGGGGGGTTGTAGGGCCGTTGTAAGAGTTCTGGAACCAAAAAGGCAGAAATTGGGTGAAAGAGGCATTGAATGTATTTTCATTGGTTATGCTTTACACAGTAAAGAATATAGGTTCATGGTAGTGGAACAAAATGATTATTATTCTAAAAACACTATCATTGAATCTAGAGATACCATATTTGACAAAAGTAGGTTCCAATCACTTCCTAAGCAAGTTGAGCAAAAGGAAGGTCAACTTGATGTTGAGAAAAACCATGAAAATGAAGTGGAACCTAGGAGGAGCAAACGAATGAGAATTGCTAAAACCTATGGACCCAATTTTTACATGTATTTGGTAGAAGGAACTAGGAAAACAATATACAACTCCATACCGATTGTCTTAAATGTGAAATCCGACCCTAAGACTTATGAAAAGGCCATGAAATCTCAAGATTCTTCTTTTTAGAAAGAAGCAATAAATGAAAAGATTGATTCAATCATGGGAATTAGAACATGAAAATTGGTGGATTTACCACCTGGTTCTAAACCCATTGGTTGTAAATGGATCTTCAAGAAAAAGTTAAGGGTCGATGGATCAATTGAAAATTTTAAGGCGAGGTTAGTGACTAAGGGATTTTCTCAAAAGGAAGGTGTCGATTACTTTGACACTTATGCACCAGTTGCAAGGATAGCCACTATTAGGGTGCTTATAGCACTAGCTTCCATCCATAAGCTAGTAATTCATCAAATGGATGTTAAAACGACATTCTTAAATGGTGAATTAGATGAGGAGGTATACATGCAACAACCAGAAGGGTTTGTTGTACGTGGGCAAGAAAATAAAGTTTGTAATTTAATTAAGTCATTATATGGACTCAAGCAAGCCCCTAAGCAGTGGCATCAAAAATTTGATCAAATTGTGATGTCTAATGGTTTCAAAATAAATGAATCGGATAAGTGTGTGTACAGCAAGTTCGATGGCGGTAAGGGGGTTATCATTTGCTTATACGTAGATGATATGCTCATTTTTGGTACTGACTTGGAACAAATTGTAAAGACAAAGAAATTCTTATCCGATAATTTTGAAATGAAGGACATGGGTGTTGCTGACGTGATTTTGGGAATTAAAATCTTAAGGAATAATGGTTGCATAACCTTGTCTCAATCTCATTATATTGAGAAGGTGTTAAAAAGGTTTGACCATTTGGACACCACTCCAGTTAGTACACCATTTCATGAGAGTATAAAGTTGTCTCCTAATGATGGTAGAGCTGTGAGACAACTAGAATATGCAAGTGCAATAGGTTGACTAATGTATGCCATGACTTGTACTAGACCGAATATTGCTTATGCAGTAGGAAAACTTAGTAGATATACTAGTTGTCCTAGTAATATGCATTGTAATACAGTATATAGAGTCTTTAAGTACCTTAAACGAACCATGGATTTCATCATATGTTATAATGGGTATCCTTCTGTTTTGGAAGGATACACAGATGCCAGTTGGATTACAAATCAGGAGGATTATGCTTCCACAAGTGGATGGATTTTCATACTTGGTGGGGGTGCAATATCATGGGATTCGAAGAAACAGACTTGCATTACTAATTCTACCATGGCAGCAGAGTGTATTGCCTTAGCTGCAGGGGGCAAAGAGGCAGAACGGCTAAGAAATTTGCTTTTAAAAATTCCTTTATAGTCTAAGCCTATGGCTCCAATATCGATAAGGTGTGATAGTCAATCAACTCTGTCACGAGCATGTAGTGAAGTGTATAATGGAAAGTCTAGACACATTGGTCTTAGACATAGCTACGTGAGGCAGTTGATTACCGAAGGAGTAATCACATTGGAATTTGTGAGGTCCTTGAAAAATTTAGTGGATCCGTTAACTAAAGGGCTTCTAAGGGAAAAGATTATTAGAACCTCACGAGGGATGGGTCTTAAGCCCATGTCAAGGATCACTAATGATGGAAATCTTGACTCAACGCTTACTAACACCAAGTCTTGAGTTCAACAAGTCAAAAGTACATTATGATGGTGATTGCAAGCACAAATTTTAGTCATCGTAAGGTCATGTGCTTGGTAACTGTAATGAAGGAATAGGGTGAGTATTATACTCTCAATAGGTCTATAAAAGGATCATTCTTTGGAGTGTTAGTTACGGTACACTCTTGATAGACTTGACTAGTGAGTGTGAAGAGGGGCCGCTTCTGTCGAGTTTAAGGGCTAAACTCTAGAGCACTCATGAAAACAAGATACAAATTACATGGCCTTTATTATATAAGCAGTTTTCTGGATTTGTGTATGGATAGGAGTTTCATGTGTGATATGTGACCGACTAGTCAGCAACGATAGGTGGTTCAAAGTTTATCTACCACACTTTTTCAGATTAGCCTTGTTATGTAATCACTAAGTGAAGATTCAAGTTGTAAGACATCTTCATTTATGTATGTACTTCACTGGATAATAAGATCTGGTTTTTTGTTTTGTTTTTATTTTATATTTTGTAAATGGTGGGGATTGTTAGTGTTTTTCAAAATATAGTGTCAAGGTTGATTTTTTCTTTGTCAAAATGATGAAAAGAAGGTGAATAGGCAAAGAGGGAGGAATCTCACATAGAAGGGAATTGAAAAAGTAAGTGAGTATATAACAAATAACTCCACTTACTTTAATACTTATGTGGTATGCTAAGGTGTATGCATGTGCACCGAGTAAGGTGCGAAGCACCATACGAGGAACAATCACACGTACGCATGTACGAGCGCCCGCGCGTGGCAGTGGGCTGTAAGGCACAATGTGGCACTTTGATGGCGCACTTTGTACTTCACGTGGAGCTGGTTAGTTACCAATCCAAATCTGGACTGTTAATCTTAACTCTAATCCAACGGTCCAAATTACTTGGGTGCATGATGAAAGGGTGTGACCCTTAATTAGCAACCACTAGTGCTTTAAATAGAACACAATGGTCCGAAAATCTGACCATATAGATGAGCCTCTACTCTCTTCTCTTTTATGCAGATCTTTTACAATAAGAAATTTCTATAGAATTTCTTGGTTGTAAACCCATTATTCAGTATTTCATACATTTTTCTGTGGGGTGAATATCGTGTGTGCAAACGCTATTCACTAGTGCGCTTCGTTGTATCTTGGAAGGTATTTGTCTGTAACCCGCTGCACACCATCTTTAGGTGGGGGCAAATATAAACTTAAGGAGAGCGTTTTACAACGTGCCTCGAAGCCAATCATCTTTCAGTCACAAAGCCGCATACATCTCATATCCAACATTGCTGGCCTTGAGATCCCTATGAATGATTCTTAGTCTCGAGTCCTGATGAAGATATAACATTCCTCGGGCAATCCCCAAAGTGATTTCAAAACGTTTCCTCCAGTCTACTAGGGAGCCTTTTTCTTTATCTGGATCAAAAATTGTAAGTTTCAATCATTGTAACTGCATCTGCTTTTAGAGTTCTCAAGCACGTCTAATTGCCTCTTAGAGCAAAGCTTCAGGTAAACGGAATGAACTAGTGATACAAAACGCTGTAACTGGATGAAAAAAAACTGGGAAGTTTGCATACCAAAGATGAAAGAGTCCAACCCTTTGTTTGGCATATACTCGTAGATTAACATCTTATCTTCTTTTTGAATGCAGCATCCCAAAAGCCTCACAAGATTTCTGTGCTGGAGTTTTGCTATCACTATAACCTCATTCTTGAACTCTTCTACCCCTTGCCCTGAGCTGTTTGATAGTCTTTTGACTGCTATATCCTGTCCATTGTGTAGCCGACCCTGATAGCAGATGTCCTTATCTCAGATTTCAATCTTTACTTGCATTATTGAGTAGCATTTAAATTTAGCAAACTGGAAAGAGGTTATTTGGCCGTCACAATTTACAAATGTCACCTTATATACCAGGCCAAAACCACCTTCTCCAAGCAGGGGCAAAACTACACTTGTACGGTGCTAATGCACCCCCTCAGATTTTAAAAAATAATAATAATATATAGTTTTATTTTCACTCTCTCTCTCAGGTCACGACCACGGACCGTCGACCTCTCACCGTCTCAACGTCTCAAGGATATGGCGGTTGACGCTTCACTTCACAGTCACCGGTTACGTTGCCTCAGTCACCGATAACGGATGGCGGTCGAAGCCCAAAGGCCCTCACCAACTCCGGCCAGATCTAGCCTAGATCTACGAGCCGACAGACGAACTGACGAACCTCACCGGTCTTGGCGCCTGAACCTCAGTCACAGGTCATGGACGGCGGTCGGCAGCCCACACGGCCTCACCACTCCGGCCAGATCTAGTCTAGTCTGCCTAGATCTACAACTCCGGCCAACTCCGGTAAGGTTTGAACTTCAAATTGAAAGTCTTAGTCTAAGACATACCTATGTTTATCAGTCTTCAAAATTCAAATCATCGTACTTTTGGCCTGAAATCTGAATCAATCTCATTAGATTCTTCATAAATAGATGTACCTGAAGAAGTAAGAACCCGAGTTCTTTTCGTATGATGAGAGACTGCTATGGATTTGGCTAGAAAATCGTCAACGGCTCGATTCATTTACAACCCTTTCTGTCTGGAGAGGCTCCCAAGGTTGTTGAAGTGGTGTTAGGACTAAATAGCAGTTCATCATGTCTTTTCCTACCTGACATTTTGAAAAGGATTAGATGTATAAGTGTAATTATGATTCTGTAGTTAGGATCTTTCTGATTTCGGCTTTGGACCATCTGATAATGGTTCTTTGAGGAATAATGTAGTTACCTCTTCTCTTCTTCACCAGCATATAGACCAAGCAAAGTATGAAAAACAGGGCAGCAACAGACGCTACTACAACTGCCACCACCCACTTGCCACTAAAGCTCCTCGACACTTCTGCATATTTAGCTGAAAGAGGAAAACAATCATTTAGCCGATAAGTCCACAAAACCACCTTTGATGTACTTAGCTGGTCATCATGTTCCATACTACAGTCCACGCTCTAATACTAGCATTCGGTAATTTTTCAAGGAACCAATAAACTTGAAGACGAGTAATCAATAGTCAATTACACATAATGCTGATTATAAATACTGCAATGAGTTCTCCCCGAAGACAAATAGATACTTTGTAAGGGGTTAGTACACACGGATTCAGTCATACACTCACCGAAAAGTAAGATTTTTAGTTCAATCAATGTCATTTTCCCCTGTTCATTTTCCTCTGTTGAAAATGGCGCATGCTAGTAAACATGAAAAGTTTTATCCCTGTTGATGAACCTTTCTTCTCATAACCAGCTTATGAAGACCATAACTTCGTCAATGTAAATTTGGAGTATCTAAATCAATCTTGTATCTTAAACTTGTTTATGGATCTTTTGAAAGAAGATCTACCAACCTCTAAGATAAGGCATACCTAATTCAATTGAGTCCACACGTATAAACAAATCTTGGCCCCCATTTGCGAACTGCCTTGTATCTATCATGTTCTCATGCCAAGTAATGCAACCGCTTACAGCATCACTAACGTTAGCTGCAGTGTACCCCGAGCACGAAAAGTTTCTCAAGCACAACTCCTCGCATGCTTTCGCTCCCAAATTCTCTTCCACGCGTGTGGCAGTCGACGTGTCCGGGACCTTCCCACGTGGCACCTTTACGAATCCCTCTCCATTTTCACATGTGCGTCCACCACGCTTCCTAACGCACTCCTTTGAACCAACTCTTAAGTACCAACCACGGGCTGACTTGGGCTCGAACCCAGGGAAGCACGTGCACTGAAACTCACAGGCTTTAGTGTACTGGTCACAGTCACCATACGCACCACAATGGCCAAAGTAGTCACATTGGTCCTCGGGCACGGACCAGAACTCGACCCATTTGCGGTTGCCCTCTTGCCACGTGAGTCATTGCAATGTCCCGAACTCAGTTAGCACCATTCTTGAGAAAATCGAGGCATTGTGCAGCCCATACATCACGGTGACCTCATCATGATTGTCAACATAACTAGCATAGAAGATGTAATTAGATGTCATCGCAGGCACACCACTCCATCTAATCCCATTCCAGGGCCCAGTCCGCCATAACCTAACCGAATCCCTGTACAAGATCAACTGGGGTGATCCAATAGGATCCATTCTGTACGAATACTCGCCGGTTCCGGGGTCATTGCCTGACTTCCAAGATGTCAAGAACCGGGTCAGACCGGTCTTCTTGTCCAACCCAAGTTTCATGTTAGGAAGCATGGTATTTGTAGGATAATCAAAGCTTTGCCATGCAACAACCTTTTTGCTGCCACCTTGGAACAACAGCAAATTTCCTGAATCCACGAGCTGAGCCGAAGAAGAGTTCGTGATCGTTGTGGATGAGGCATTCGTCGACCATAGAACTTCTTGGTCCTTATGATTTAAGACTAGGTTTCCCGTTTTATTAATAGACAGAACTCCAGAGCTGTCTGTGATCGGATTGCCTTCGTTGGCAACCCAAACTACAGTTAGCTCTGGTACTTTGTTGTACCAAATACCCACGTACCAGTTGGTGCTAGAATTTGTGGGACTAAAGAATCCAAGTGCAAAGAGCCCTCCACTAGAGACTTAAACTTCGCCGTCTTTAAGAGGTTGGTTTTGGGTGATGGTGTCATAGGAAGCTGAAATTTGAAGTAGAAGAAACGTGAGCAAAGGAAACAGGCACTCTCTTTCATGATGCATGATTTTTTCAGTGGCTTTTAGAACACCAGTTCACTAATCTTATACTAGTTCACTAATCACCAGTCAAATTGAGAATGAAAGGGACTCTGAAGGTCTATGACGAGTGTTTGAGAGAGAGTGATTGGCTCCAAAATAAGGGCAAAACCTTTATCTTGCAAGTCTGCTAGGAAGACTGTCGATGGAGATTCTGCCAAAGACACCGACAAACTGTCAAAGTCATCTGATGGGTTGATTCTTGCCCGTTTTGCTCTCTGCTCCATCCTGCTTCCAAGTAATGACCAGAACTCAAAAATTTATAGGCTTGGACTAAAGTAGGGTTGTAAATGAATCGAGCCGTTGACGAGCGGCTCGTGGTTCGTTCTTTATAAAACTCGTTCATGTTCGTTCGTCTATTATACGAACAGAAATTGAACAAGTTTTTAAAACTCGTTTAATAAACGAGCCGAACATGAACACTCTAAAATGTTCGCAAACGTATTCTCGATCAACTCGTATAAATAATAAATTAATTATAAATTTATAATATGTTTAAATAAATAATATTTACATAAACCATATAATTAAAATTTAAATCTGTAGGCCTAAAGTCAATTACCAAAACTCTAAGCCCACTTATTAACTAAAGCCCATGATATCAAAGCAAAAGTCCAATTTCTAAAGAGCCCAGCTTATGAAGCCCAACAACCCAAATGCCCCAACTATATAAACTAAAACTTAAATCTAAACTTCTCCCATCGCCTCCCTCATCTCACACGCATACCACCGGCAGATTGTGCCGTACCTGTCTCAAACACACTCACCATCGACAGATCACACTGCACTCGCTCTCCCATCACCTCCTTCATCTCAAACACACAGCCCCCTCACTGATCAGTAGATCGCGTCACACATAGTGCCTCTCTTCCTCACTGATTGGTAGATCACACATCTCTCTCTCTCCGACGCCAACATCTCTCTGTCGCCGGAATCTGCTTTAACAGGAATAGAAACCCCTGTCGATAGCTATGGAGGGGTTGCTGACCACTGGGAGCAAAGCCGCAAAGCAAGGGCTCAATCTCGAATCTGCATCCTTTCTTGTATCTTTTTTTTTATAGCTTGATTGCATGAAGGATTTGAGATTTTTGAGCAAATTTAGGGATTTGGTTGAATGTTGAACATGAATACGAGCCAAGTTCGTGAACTCGTGTTCGGCTCGTATCGTTAAACGAGTTGAACAAGTCGAGCCTGAGTTTTATAGTCACGAACTCGACCGAGTTCGAACATTAATATTTTGGTGCTAAACGAACTCGAGCCAAGCTCAAACATAACAAAATTTAAACAAACCGAGTTCGCACCATTCATGTTCGGCTCGAACTCGGCTCGTATACAGCCTTAGACTAGAGCAAGCTCGAAGATTCAATATAGCCAATCAAAGTAAGTTTTTGCCGCTAAAAAAGGGGAGTAACAATTGACTGGGTTTGAAGAAAAAAACCTAGTCAAAAAATTAATGACTGTAGGTTTTGGAAAAACAGAGTTACTGAATTGTATAGGTAAGAGAAGCCTATCAAGTTTAGTAAACTTTGAGTGCAGTGCATAAACTAGTCTCAGTTCTACTTTGAATTTGAAATCACGTCCAAAAAAAAAACTGTATAGCTACTTTTGTTCCTTCTAATAGAAAAATTCCGAATACTCCATGGCCCATGCATAGTCTCAGTTCTACTTGTCTTCCTTCCAATAATCTATAATGAAGATTATAACTGGTGCAATTAGTTTTTCCTGAAGACAGATACTTTATAAGCGGATAGTACACACGAATTCATAGTCACGCACTCTGAAAAGTATGAATTTTAGCTCTATCAATGTCATTTTTACTTGTTCAATTTCCTTTGTCAACTGTTGAAAATGATCTATGCTAGTAATCATGAAAAATTTCTCTGTTGGTTTTCCCTTCCTTTCAACCATACTGGTATCTTAAAGTCTTTCTTCATTCTTAAGTACTTGAAAAAAGTAAGAGCATCAACATCTAGGATAAGGAGCATTAAAGTTAGATTGAAGGACCAAAATATAGAAGAATTGACTGCATACCTAACTCAATCGAATCCACACGTTCAAACACATCTTGGCCTCCATTTGTGTACCGCCTAGTATCTATCATGTCCGCGTGCCAAGTAATGCACCCACTCCCTGCACCACTAACATTAGCAGGGCTGTACCCCGAGCACGAGCAGTTACTCAAGCACAACTCTTCGCATGCTTTTGCTCCCAAACTCTCGTCCACGTGTGTGGCAATCGACGTGTCCGGGACCTTCACACGTGGCACCTTTACGAATCCCGCTCCGTTTCCACATACGCTTCCACCACGCTTACTCACACACCCGTTGGAACCGTCTCTTAAGTACCAGTCACGTGCCAACATGGGCTCGAACCCCGGGAGGCACGAGCACTCAAACTCGCCCGCGCTAATGTACGGGTCACAATCGCCAAACGCATCACAAAGGCCGAAGTAGTCACATTGGTCCTTGGGCACGGACCAGAAGGCGACCCATCTGCGGTCGGCATCGTGCCACGTGAGTTTTTGGACCGTCCCGGATTCATTTATCACCATTCTTGAGAAAATCGAGGCGTTGTGCAGCCCATACATCATGGTGACCTCATCGTGATTGTCAACATAACTGATACTGAAGATGAAATTTGGTGTCATCTCGGGCACACCACTCCATCTGATCCCATTCCAGGGTCCGGTCCGCCACAACCTCATTGAACCCCTGTACAAGAAAAACTGGGGCGACCCAATAGGATCTATTTTGAACGAATACTCTCCGGTTCCCGGGTCATTTCCTGACTTCCAAGATGTCAAGAACCGGGTCTGGCCGGTCCTCCGGTCCAACCCAAGTTTCATGTAAGGAAGCATGGTATTTGTAGGATAATCAAAGCTTTGCCACGCAACAACCTTTTTGCCACCACCTCGGAACAATAGCAAATTTCCTGAATCCACGAGCTGAGCCGAAGAAGAGTTCGTGATCGCTGTGGATGAGGCATTGGTCGACCATAGAACTTCTTGTTTCTTATGATTTAAGACCAAGTTTCCATCTTTGTCGATAGACAGAACTCCAGAACTGTCTAAGATTGGATTGTCTCTGTTGGCAACCCAAACTACAGTTAGCTCTGATACTTTGTTGTACCAAATACTCACATACCGGTTAGCGCTAGAATTTCTGGGACTAAAGAATCCAAGTGCGAAGTACCCTCCATTAGAGACTAAAACTTCGCCGTCTTTAAGAGGTTGGTTTTGGGTGATGGTGTCATAGGAAGCAGCAATTCGGAATAGAAGAAACACAAGAAAAGGAAACAAGCACTCTTTATTGTGATCCATGATTTGTTCAGTGATGGTTTGGCAGGTGCTGAAGGGTCGCCAGTAAAATGAACTTATACGGGTGTTTTGGTTGACGAAGCTATACGAGTGTTCAATGATGTTTTGCTAGCTGCCAGGTTTGGTTGATAAAGCTTTGAGATGCCAATGATGGTAGGGAGAGCATTCAATGAAACAATATACGAATAGAAGTAGGTTGGAAACTCTGTGAAAGGTACCTTTTCAATTTAAAAGTTACTGGTGCACCGTGATCAATATACAAGCTCTTATCGCTGATGATAAGTCAGTCGTGACATAAAGCTGATAGAACATCGCATTTAATTGGAGTGCTCAGATAGCATTTGGGTTTGTGGAGTTGTGTGTGGAAGTTTGTTGACAAAGTTTTCTGTACAATTTTGATAGTCCTTGGTTATTTAGTTTGTTGACTTGAATGTAGGTTTGCAATAAATTGGGAAGCACCTAGCACCATCTGCTGGTGACCACAAATTTCATATGTATCCTCAAGTGTAGGTAGACTTATTAATCTGTGGCCCCTAGATAGGACATGATGATCAAAAGATGCAGAAATCTTCACGATGCAGAGTCAGTCAGTTCATGTGATGAAGTAAACACCAGCAGCCTCTTTTTACCACTAATTTGTTTGAAGTTCGAGGGGTTAGAGAACCTTCCTAGTGGTGTTTCACTTCTTGAGAAGCTTTTGAACTTCTTGGCCACATACTATTGGTTTGGAGTTCTGAAATTTCAACATGATGTGTTGATTACGTTACATCTTGAGCTAATTCCAGTTTTAAACACCTGTTGATTTATCATTGTTTTTTTTTTTTTAAGTTTATCTAGCAATAGTAAGGGACCTTGATGAACCTGTAATCGTCCATGTCCAATTGACTCGGTGATAGCCCAGAAACGATGGCATCAATACTACTGTCTTTACTTGGATTGTAATTTTTTACAGAGAAACACGGATCATGGACCTATTCCTTCTTCGTCGTGCCCATGTGCAGAAAGAGGAGGCGAAACTTTAGTCATCAACACGCGTACATGAAGGAGGCATTGACGTCTTTAGGACAGTTATTTCATGCAAAACAGCTTTATGCGTCTATCATCAGACCATAATCTGATTTGACTGAATTAACTTGTTTCACTACTTGATGATTCTTAAAGTCATTCTTATCTAGCAAAACGCTTATTAAAGCAGAACTAACACACACTTTGACCAACAGATTTATTCAAAGAAGTAGCTGAAAGTGAAACTATGTTACATATATCAGCAATTCATGAAGTTATAAATAAATTGCCTGTATTGTTAGAGTTATGTAGCAGTAGTGAATTCTTTACCGCCCCTCTAACAGTGAAATGGTTGCCTCATTTGAGTTCGAGATCAGTCTTCTAGCCAGTGGATATTGTGCCTCATCCAAAATCTCCTCTGAATAGAAACCGGGTTGCTTGGGTTGTGGCAGCATGAGACTCTCTCCATCTAACATTAACAGCACAGATGCCATCGTTGGCCGGTCTTCAGGGCGTCGTTGCACACACAAGAGGCCTACTTGTATGCATTTCAATACTTCTGACAGTGAAAGTTGATCTTCTTCCTTCACTTGCTCTAGAAGCTCCAAAGGATTCCCTTCAGTCCATAGTTTCCATGCCTGACAATGCCCATGTTACTGAGGAACAAAATCGAAAACACCTAACACGAAGGAAAGCAGCATCATGTATGGACTTACATGCCCTAAGAGGTTGAGATCATGGTCCGGATGGTGGAACATTCTGTTCCTTTTGCCGCTCACAATTTCCAAAACTAGTACTCCGAAGCTATAGACATCTGATTTCATGGAAAAGAGTCCATGCATTATGTATTCTGGAGACATATAACCACTGCACGCCATCGCAAGAGAAACAAGATCAGATTGAACTCTGGACAGGTACTAACGAGAACTTATCTTAGTACTTACTAAGTTCCAATCACCCTTCTGGTTTTCTCCGAAATTTGATCTCCACCAAAAGCTCTCGCAATGCCAAAGTCGGAAATTTTAGGATTCATCTCGTGGTCTAGTAGCACATTGCTGGCCTTGAGATCCCTATGAATGATTGTTAACCTTGAATCTCGATGTAGGTATAGCAGTCCTCGAGCAATGCCCACAATAATGTTAAAGCGCCTTCTCCACCCAAGAGAATTACTAGTACCATCTGGGCTTGTTTCCAACCATATTAAACAATTAAATACTAATCATTGTTACTATTCTATTTATGCAATGCAAGAAAAAGGTAACATGGGCTAACCAAAGATGTAGGAGTTCAAGCTTCTGTTGGGCATATACTCATAAATTAACATCCTCTCTTCTCCTTCAATGCAGCATCCCAAAAGCCTAACAAGATTCCTATGCCGTAGTTTGGCAATCAAGATGACCTCATTTTTGAATTCTTCGGTCCCTTGTTCGGAATACTTTGAGAGCCTCTTGGCTGCAATCTGTTGTCCAGTCGGTAGTTGACCCTACAATTGTTTCTGTGAAGTAAGATGCCAGCACACTACAATGATGAAGACATAATTGTTTTCGGTGTTGTGGGGAAAAAGAGATAAATTTTGGTGGAAGGTAGCAAAAGGATTCCTTTTTCTCTCTGCTCATGCAAGTTGGCCTGTCAATCAAAATTACCTGATAAACTGGTCCAAAACCACCCTCTCCAATTTTATTTGATTCAGAAAAATTGTCTGTTGCTTCTGCCATGATACTTCTTTTGAAAATTGGTAATTCAAGATCTTCCTCGTCCCTGGCATGAGTCTCTGATTTTCGACCTGCTCATGCGACAAATGACAGAATCGGGAATGTAAGATCCAATATTTCATGGTTCACATGTCTAAAACTGTCATCTTTTTGGCCTAATGTGACAGAAAACTGCTATGTCTAACATTCAAACGAAGTCATAGAACTGCTTTAACATTATCATCTAGTATCTTGGTTTAAATTACTAGTTTGACCAGACGAAGCTTTACCTAAGGATTCAGTAAATACACCAGCAAGGTCATTTACCGACTAGAATGGTTCGAGTAACAAATACCATGTGGCATGGAGGATTGAAAGGTTGGAAACACTTAAAAAGATACCTACAGCTTTCCCTGAACAATTGCTCACCTCGAATCAGTTTTACATAAACATAAGCATCAATTAGCAGCAAGAGAGAGAGTATAACAGGATCAAGTAATTAGTAGTGTTTCTCCTCCTACAGTAATTCATCATAGTTCCATTCGACTTGGGAGGAAGAAGAGTGCATTGTATATACACCTTTTCAGCAGACTCAAAGAGCTTCTCATTTTGGGCATAATATCCTTAACAGCACCATCAATACAAAACCTCTCAGCCCATCTGCGCAGTTTAGGTGTCTTGGCTTCATCGAGCAACTTCAAGTGCCTCTAATGAGATGTTTTTTGCATTAGGATTGGAATATGCTATGTCAACGCATAGCACTTGGTTTGTTGCAAACTAGCTTCTCATATTTACTTTATACCATAAGCCACAATTTTTTCTTTGATAACTAAAGTACCTCAGATGACATGGCTATTTATTTCATTAAAACCTATTTTTGTTACTCTTTATCTCATAGCTGGCATGAACTTTTGATTCCAGCTCCCATGATGTTCGCAAAGAGTACAAGTTGGTGTATACTCTGTTTACCATTCAAATAAATTGCTATGATAAATAAAAACTAATGTTTGCACAGCTATCGTTCATGTTAAATAGTTGAAGTTTCTTAAAGAAATTATAGTGATCCAAATCCATGAGAAAGAGTTTCGAATTGGTATAAGTAAATTATGTTCAGAACTTTCTTCTTGCCTTTTTGGATCTACAAAGCAATGTCAGGGGAATCCAACCTAATCTCTGAACTTGAACCGGGCAAAGACTATTGGACGATAAAAGTGAGAGTCATTCGCCTGTTGAATGGAGTTAATACTAAACCTAACAATGAAATCTTGAATACCAATTTGATTCTTATGGACAACAAGGTACATCTTAGTCTCATACCTCCTTTGACATATGATGTCATAAAGTTTTATTTGGTCGATGCTAATATCCTATTTCACAGGAAAATCGAATACATGCTATTATATGGAATAAGAATCGATCCAAATTTTCCCATTAACATAGAAGGTGACATATATATAGTAATTAAATTCAAAGTGAACAAATATGAAAAGACCGCTACATATATGCTTCTATCGCAACCAGCAGGTCTATATGTCACTTTCTTCCATGCAACAAAAATCAAACTTTTGGACAATGACATTCCGGCAATTCCAAGGCATAGGTTCGATTTAATAGAACGCGACAAGGTGAATGAACGAGTCGATAACAATAAGTTCCTCATAGGTGACAAACTTGAATATCGTTTTCCAAATGTATAATTACAGCAAAAAGGAATTCTATGCTAAAGCATGTTAACATTCTATGACCTTTTTTTCTTTCCAGATTACGTAGGGGTATTAACAAAGATACGAGATATCAAAGAGATTGGTGCAAGCAAGGGCTACAATACCTCTCAAAAGAGGGACCTTCTACTCACAAATCACAAGTAATCTACTCTCAATCTTTTTCTCTATGCCACTCTATAACATATGAAATTTAAGAATACCTAACAACTTGTGTACATATCTAGGGGACAGCAAATGATGTTAAAAGTGTGGGGTGACAAGATTATCGACGTCAAAAGGTTGTTAGGAGAACATAAAGAAACAATAATAGTTCTAATCGTTTGTGGGTGTGTTGTAAAGAAATTCAGAGGTACAACTATGCTACAAATCAAGAAAGATAGAAAAAAAATTACTCTTTAAGAAATAAGACTAAAATAAACATTTATTGTTACTGTTAAATTGTTGTTTTTCCATCTAGATACTATCTCTCTCTTTCATAAGTTCAACGAAGTTTTAGGCAAATATGGACATAGAAGAAGTGCATTACATCACAAGTGCAACCAAAACTGCAGCAGGTGGCAAGTTTGAAATAGAAGTAGTTCCCTTGCTTAAGATACCAAGCCTCAAAGAGAAAAAGATGGAAAATAGGAAAACTATTGACCAGATTTCGAATATCAATTTTGAGTAAGGAATATTTGAGGTAACCTTCTGAAAGAAACTATAGAGTATATTTTCAGTCTTAAAGTAAATAAAAATGACATCTTATTTTCAATTATGCAAGAGTTACCATGTACATGTCAAGCAACGATACAAGAGGTGATTAGAGATAACGGGTGGTACTACAACACATGCTCTTGTGCAAGAAAATTAAAGTCATACCATGATTGTGAACGCCGTAAAAAGGTTGTCGACTTTCCAATGCAAATTCTAATTTATCAAATCACTTCACAAAATTCTAAAACTTAACCAAGATACTAATTTTCCATACAGCTATAGACTCCAAGTGCGAGTGAGTGATATCACAAGTACCACTACCTTCGTGATATTTGATCGAGAAGTAGAAAGGATGATTCAGATTCCAGTTCGGCAAATGATTGATGCTAATGAAGAGGTAAATGAAATTGATTTCTTCAAATAATATAATTTTGATTATTTAATGGATTTCAGTAACGCCACAAAAAATAATATATGGGAAAAATATCTATTCGATATCCCCAACATTATCAAGAATATTGTAGGGAAAACATATGTTTTCCAACTTAAATTAGCTCGTGATCGAATTGAAAAATGCTATGAAGATTAAACTGTTACCAACTATTTCGAGGATGATGTTACCGAGGACAAAAGCCCAAACCAAAGTGGGGTAAGACAAATAACTCTTATATCTTTTTGAGATGAAACAAAGAAAACAAAATTTGCTAAACACATATTGATGACTATCCAAAGGTAGCAAGTGTCATCAAAGCGAGCAACCAAGTCATTGACGTAGAAACAACCATCTCATGCAATTAACTTCAACAAAAAAGGAAGAGGTGCCTTCAAAAGGACATTATACCTTCATTGCAAGGTAGCATTGATGATGATTATGAAGAAGACAATGGAACAATAATATCCTTGAAGACAAAAAGGCAACAAAATCTTGAGCAAACACATTTAGCTTCCTTAGAAGATGAAGATAGCGATGACTTCGATGAGGACGAAGGAAGTGATGATACAATAGCATCCATCAAGACAAGAATGCAATAAAGAGTCGATGGAAAGAGAAAAGGAAACAATACAAAACAAAGAACCGTTGGAAAAAGAAAAAGAAACTTAAGGGTTGTGATGGATGAAGAAGAGTAGAAGTCATGACGTTCTTATTCTAGCTACTTCATTGATTAATGTCAAGGACAGCTTTTATTTTCAGCATTATTCAGTATTTAAATCTTTACACGTTTGAATGACATCAACCTTGTGGTGCCAACATATATAAACCTCAAAATTTAACACCAAAATCACTTCTAACTCCCGTGCATTGCACGGGCTAATTAACTAGTAACTATATAAAAGACGAGTTCGTCTATGAAATTCTCAGTTTTGTGGTGAAGTTTGAGCTTACCTTGAATTTAGACATATAATCTTTGACTTATGAACTTCTAATTCACTAATTACGCCTTCAATTTGAACTTTTAATGTCAACTTTCTACTATTGTTACAATTAATATGAACTTATTATTCACTTATTTTACCTTGAATCAGGACTTCTAATCCACTTATTATCATTAATTTGGACATTTATTGTTCTAGAGAAAAACCTAAGCCAAGTCTAAATCAATCAGTGCTGGATAGAAGCAGATTTAGGAAGTGCAGTGAGGTAGAGGAAGGCACGCAGTGTTGTGTGTGGTGTGTTTTTTCAGTTTGTGCTTTGTGGCTTGGATTCAATGTTGGTAAATCACTCTGAAGGACCTTGCTAAATTAAAATTGATAAGAAATGACGGAATCAAGCCTGTGGGTGGGGTGGAGGGGCCTTCTTGCTTCAATGAGGAGGTAATCTCTATTGCCTTTACTCAGACAGAAGGTTTTAAGGCAAGCTTACAAGATGACTCCTTCCCCTAAAGAGATTACTATTTCTTAACAAAATATCGTACCGTTGAAATATGTTTGCTTCCTTTTTCGGCGTTCAACGCAATTTTGTTCTTCCTTCACTTTCTAGACCAAATTTGCAACTAAACATGAGAAAGAAATATCTTTACAAATACGTATTAAAAAGTCTTACCTTTTGGAAAACTAGCTAAGGGACCCGTGCAACGCACGGGGCGTTCTTTAATTTCTCAAATATTATCTAATATATATTTCTATAGATATTTTACAACTGTTAATTTTCTTAACTTTCTAAAAATATTTTTTATAATGTGTTGTTATAGATTGTTTCTAACTGTTATTGTTTGAACTGCAAGCAAGAAATTTACGGTATAATATATTCCCTTTGAATAGAACTTTTGAAAAATTAGCATTATAAAAACATACCTTAGCAACAAAGGTACAATGCATGATTTAATATGATTAGCTTTTACTCACAAATAAGATGTGAATGTTACAACTAAAAGTCTTATAGACTTAGAATGCCTTTTCATTAATATTTCGCGACGACATATGACAACAATCTCGTACTACTGTTTAACTGAATTTAAACTTTTTAGTCTAATATTTGGAGCTTTGTACATATAATCATTAGTATGTATCAATGATATATCTTAAACCAATATGATTAAAAAAAAGTCAGTTATTTGAACCATCACTTCCAGTTTTTTGTGAGTTTAATAAGATTCGAATGTTACAATTAAAAGTCTTATAGACTTAGGATGCCTTTTTATTAACGTTTCGCGACGACATATGACAACAATCTCGCACTACTATTTAACTGAATTTAAACTTTTTAGTTTAATATTTGAAGCTTTGTAAATATAATCGTTAGTATGTATCAATGATATATCCTGAACCAATATGAAAAAAAAAAGTCAATTATTTGTACCATCACCTTCGGTTTTTTGTGAATTTAATCTAGTAAAGAGTGTTATAACTTATTTACTGTTGGTGTATATAAATCTCTCAATATTCCTATAAGTATAAAGGTCAAATTTACTCACCTTCTTTCTTCATGAAAAACTCTTTGTGTTTGTTATTTGTCCTGTGCATAATGAAAAGGAAACATAGTATTGAAAGTGTTTCTATCTATACATAACTTATTAAAGTGTTGCTAACATGACTTAATGAAAATATCATTAGAATATTAGATTAGTGTAGCCAGGGGCTAGAAAGTGGTTAACCACAAAAACATCGTCTTGCCTAATTAACGAAACTTTAAAGAATCAGAATGTGAGACCAAAATCAAAATTGAAAGATAAAAGTCATTCTAGGAAAAAAAATTTACTGCTTCTAGTCCTGAATATAATTTATGCACCTTCAAGTTGTTGTACTTAAGTTCTTCGCTTGTCTGTATAAGATTCTCGCTGTAACCCGTCTATGAATACTACACTAATACTACCTCCAACTACCTTAATTAGCACTATCATTGCCACTACAAATGCAGTTACCTTCACCATATCATAACTTTTGCTCGTCAGTGCACTTTTGTGTTTCTATCGTCAGTTTTTTTAGGTTCATCACTTTTTCAATCTAGTTTAGATCATAACTTATCAATCAGTACTGTAATGTAAATTAATATTACCTCGAAATACCTTAATTCTACCACTACAATAACTTTAACAACAACCATCACATCTCGCACTACCACCGTTTAGTTATGACTATCACCACCACAAACATCAACATACTACACGCCAACATCGCTACAGCCACATGTCACTACATAATCCAAATCTCACTACCAACATTCCAATTCTACCACAACAATTATCACTATCGTAATTATCATGGCTGGTCACTCGCATAATTGCATATATTACCACCCTCACACGTTCACATCTAGTACCGACATTTCGGCTATACCATTACCATCCTGAGGCCATCCAGGCTTCTCTCCTTTTGTAGTTATTTATGAAGGGTAAAAGATTCTTATAATTAATTTATCTTTTCGTCTCTTTTATTCTACAAATTAATTCTCAGCTTGTCACAAATTATTCTTCAATTGATTTTAATTTTTCTTGGAGATTCAATATAATTAGTTCTAAATATTTTGTTCATAATGTGCGTAACATGTTAAATTTTAAGAAAATTGGTGCAAAAAGACGAAAGTTACAATAAAACTTACGGAGAAAAGATTTCATTAAAAAGGAAAAAAATTACCAAAACAAATAGGATGATGTTTTGCATAACTAAAAAATTGAGGTAAAAATAAAAATATACGCTATGAAAAGCTTATCTTTTAATTTATAAAGATTAATCATTAATTTCATACAGGATTTTCGTTGTTTACATTTGTGAGATTTTATTTATATTTGTGAGATTTTATTTTATTTATTTTAAGTTTTTTTAAGAAGTTAGTAGTGCAAAATGAAGCCTTTTTCGATTATGTAGAGCTCTAAAAGTAGTAGATATGATTTTTTAATTTTATAAGATTTACAAAAGTAGGGTCAATGATCATACTAAAGAATTAGTAAGTAGGGTATGATTTTCGTATTTTACATTTTTGAGATTTTATATTGTTATTTTAAAGTACTTTTGAGATTTTAATAATCAAAATTAAGGCCTAATGTATAAGTATATTGATTAGGTAGAGTTTTAGAAGGTTTATAATTAGTTTATTAGTTTTATAAAGTTTAAAAATATTGCATAAATTATACCTACGAATTTTTTAATAATAAATTAAAGTAAAGAGTAAAAGAAAAACATACCAAAACAAATAGGATTCTAGAATCTTGGACTCTAAATAAAGAGACCAACTAAGTTAGGGGACTACCACATACAAAGTTAAAGTGGGTAGAGTTTTAGAAGGTGTATAATTAGTTTTTTAGTTTTATAAAGTTTAAAAATACTGCATAAATTATACCTACAAATTTTTAATAATAAATTATAGTAAAGAGTTAAATAGAAAAATATAGCCAAAGATCATACTAAAAGATTAGTAAGTAGGGTATGATTTCCGTATTTTACATTTTTGAGATTTTATATTATTATTTTAAAGTGATTTTGAGGTTTTAATAATCAAAATTAAGGCCTAATGTATAAGTAAATTGATTAGGTAGAGTTTTAGAAGGTGTATAATTAGTTTCTTAGTTTTATAAAGTTCTAAAACATTGCATAAATTATACCTACGAATTTTTAATAATAAATTATAGTAAAGAGTTAAATAGAGTAGCAAAAAAAAAGAATATCAAAACAAATAGGACTTTTGAATTTTATATATCTAATTCAAAAGAGTTGGATTCTAAATAAAGAGACCAACTAAGTTAGGGGACTACCATATGCAAAGTTGAAGCTTATGTGTCAGAAGGAGAATGCTCTTAAAAAGTCCTACTTGTCGCAAAGATAGAGTCCTAAAAATCCTACGTGTCGCGATTATAAGTGAAGGCTTTAGCTTTTTATATATACTAGCTAATGGACCCGTGCAATGCACGGGATGGGATGCAGTTTTGATTTTCCAATCAACTAAACATAAGAAAGAAACCGAATGAGTTCAAAATTAGTCCCTAAATTAAGAATGCTCAAACAATAATTAAGAATCGCATTGATGATAATTCACTAAACAAAGTGAACATTTTAACTCAAATTTAGCAATATCAATCTATTGTCGAAAACTACTATGAAGAAGAAAAAGGTACCATAACTTTGACACATGCATTTGTACCAAAATCCAATGAAGAATGTTGGTATTTTCATATCATAGTGAAATGCCTACTGTGATTTTGCAAAAGATGTTTCGATTTGTGTCCTACTCAACTTTTTTATATATAACATATCAAGGCCAACAGCCCTTTAAGAAAGTTCATAAATTTCAATAGAGTCAACTTATATTATTCTTGTGAGAAATACTTGGTGCATCTAATATATCTTGAAGTTAAGTTATACATGCATGCACGGCGAACGAAACTGGAAGAAAGATTGTAATCCAAATTCAAAAAGAGTAGGTCCCGAACCAAGTGTAATAGCTATACTTATAAACTCACAATAAAGCTTAGCAAATATATATAAGATTCCCTCATTAGCAAATATAGGATTCCCTCATAAGTTACAATAGCAATCTCGAATGAGCAAATGTTCCTCAGCTTTAAATTTTCTGTGAATCCTAAGCAGTCTTTCTTAGTTCACCAAAAAATGAATAAAAGTTTATGCAATATAGATATACCAATGAATGAATTAGTAAAGCTAACGACACAATCACTTACCAAAAGTATATCAAAATGAATCCAGTACATTTATGTTATTTATTCGTTTTGAGTTTCAAGGACCAAATGTTGCAAGATTTTGATATTAAACTGAAGCCCTCGATCTTCCATTTCGTTGTCTTCTCGTGACAAATGGAAAAAATAAACTACAAACTACGCAATTAACAACATTTAAGTGTATGGGAAAAAATTGTGGTCTTAAAGATGCTAGTTAGGCATATAAAAATGCCAATGAACAATCTCTTATGGGATAAAAAGTGGTTGGTCATGAAAAAACATTCATCAATTTTTTCAATTATCATTAATAGTTTCTGCAATCAAGAGATATTATCATGAATTGAAAGATACTCCAAGCGTAACACATAAAATGAACACATCAAAGTAACTTAAATAAGCTTGTTTTCACGTGAACAACGATTTTGGATAAAAGAATAATTGTGAGGCCTAAAAGAATAATTGTGAGGCTTTGCAACACCCTTCCATTGTTATTCATAACGAAACACTAATAGAGAAATTTATACTTACCCGTGGAAAAACACTTGAAGTGTGTTTAGATACGACAAACAACGTCATCCCAAACCGGTTTCTCAATCTCTGGCTTGCTCTCAAGCCTAATAACCATTTTACCCTAATGGTACGTGATGAACTTCAGTATCTCGTCAACCCTACAAAGACTTAAGATTTAACAAATAGACAAAATGTTGGTAAAAGCACAAAATTTTACCCACTAAAGAATGACATTTGATAGATAATATAAAATGTGTATAATAAGAATTCCATATTTAAAGAAAAAAAAGCATTTTTGTAAGGTTTGGGTAAAAAGTGGTTGGTCAAACTAAAAACAAATTTCATCAAAATTGTACAACATGTTTGTTATAATATGAACTATGACTTTTGCAAAAAAAAATAAAATTTGCGAGGCTATTTAAGACCACTCAATTGTACTTAATAATAAAAAGTAGCAAGAAAATTTTAGATTTAGCAATAGATAACTTGAGACAAATGATTTTCATAGCGTCGGTGGATAAAGCAAAGAGGACACATGTAGGTACCTAACGCCTTGGCTTGTTCTCGAGCCTCATGAGAGCATCTAACACCTGGGTGTATGCATTGCAGCATTTTGTCAAACCCACGTGAGTTTAAGGCTTTTGTGAATAAACAAACTAGCGATTAAAACATAAAAGGAAGGTTCATCATTAAAATGCACCTGCTAAATACTGAAATTGGTTACGATTGTAATTATGAGTTTTAGGCACAAAAAAAAAAGGTGCACCACTCTTGCATATTCTCTGATAAAAGCGTTTGCAGCAAGAATTTCAATGTAGTGACAAAAATTTGTTGTAAGTATTAATAGAATAAAAGTGGTCAGTCAGAAAATCTGTTATCCATGACTTTATCACTAACTGAGAGCAACTCTAAGCTTATCACTTATAAATAAAACTTAATAGTATCTCACATAAGCTTGATATCACATGAATTTATGATGCTTTTTTAACACCCTTACATTTTCATTTAAATAGAAAAGTTCTAGATTTAGCACCAGACAATAACAAAGAGTGTCTTTACCTCGAGTTCATTTTCTAACTTGACAAATTGACTTGTATACTTGAAGATTCATAGTCTTCTTCATCGGAAGACCTTCCCATCTAAGTTGCCCTCCACATGATTGAGGGTGGCAAAAGGCGCTTCGTCTTCTACCTTGGTGACTGAAGCTGCCTACGTGCAAAAAGATTTGTCAAAAAAATCATCAAGAAATGAAGGGGATAAAGTGAAGATCACTGACCCCTAGCATATAATCATTTTTGGATACATCAAACATCTGTTATTATGTAAACTACTAACCAAGATCATAAGGACTCTAAGTAAACTACTATAATCAAGAAGAGCGTATGATAGATTAATCGCAATGGAAAGTTTTCACTGTCATGCCATAAAAGGATCAACAAAATTGTTATATGCTTCACATCAGCTCCATTAGAAGGTTGCTCTATACTTATAATTGTTCTACTAAGGGAGCTTATTACACGTGGGATTCTTTTACTCTGCACATGGCCTTTGGGAACAAATAATACCATGTAAAGGACAGGGTTTAACAACCGCCAATGCGCTTTTCATCTCGGTATTGGAATTTGTAGAGTTTTTTCAAAGACTTGATTATCGACATACATCAACAAATTCAGCAAACATTTGTTGATGTATGTCGATAATCAAGTCTTTGAAAAAATATCTTTCTTCTCTACCAACAAAATAAAACCTTGGTATATCTTTCTTTCTGCCAACAAAGTAAAACCTAACAGCAATAATTCAGTAAAAATATTTTGGTAACAGAGGGAAAGATAAGGAAGTTTAGCTAAATGAAAATACTAAAAAGGATAATAAACAACAACCGAAAATGGTACTTGCATATATAGAGGTTCTTGGTATATCTTTCTTCCCCACCAACAAAATAAAACCTTGGTATATCTTTCTTCCTGCCAACAAAATAAAACCTAACAGCAACAATTCAGTAAAAATATTTTGGTAATAGAGGGACAGATAAGGAAGTTAAGCTAAATGAAAATACTAAAAAGGATAATAAACAACAACTGAAAAGGGTACCTAAAAGGCAGTCAAATTAAATAATAAAAAGGATATGAGCAGCAACTATCAATTAATTCTGAAAAAGTGCTATCTAAAGATGAATTTAAAAAGTTATGATTCGATCACCATATCTTCCTTTTTTCCTACGTGTAGTGCAGATGACTTCTTTACATTGGAAACATGAAAGAAGTTTGAAATCTTTAAAGAGCAGGTGAGTTTTTCCCATGGACTATATGTAGCAAATTATGTATAGCTCTTCATGCACTCATTTTCACACTCTTGCAAGCTCAAATTTGCCTAATGTCTGCTACTCCTAGCATCAGGAACCTTCAGGTCTGTGAGTCTATCAACTTTACAAATCTCTTCCCTTTACCCTTCCCACACGTATGCCCTTTTCTTTTCTCCACACACTTACTATACCAATCTTCAGGGAACTAAAGTTCAAAGCTTGGCAAGCATTTGCACTCCTTGGCCTCGTAGGAGTTATATGTGGCCGATGGGCAACAACACATACTTGTAGCATTGGTCTTGAGGAGCCAACCAGAACATAACCCATTTTTTACTGTCATCTCGCCATATATGACGGCCAATGGCTGTGGCTGCTAAACTATAGATACCTTATCCCATGAAAAAGCTAATGAAGGTGGAGAGACATATGGCAACGTTAAAGAGTTTGATTGTAGAGGATTTGTTGAATATATGGGACTCTAGTAGATTAAAAATGATGGACTCTTTTACATATATAGATAGACATTCTGATTGAAGAGCCCAACTGCGTTAGGGCACTCTCAGAACGAAAGTTGATGCTGATGTGTCACAAGGAGAAAGTTCCTAAAATCTTATGTGTCACAAATATAAGCGTTCTAAAATCTCACGTGTCGCAATTTTAAGCGAAGGCTTCAGCTTTTTATATATACTTAGCTAATAGCCCCGTGCAAATGCACGGGACGTAATGTAATTTGATCTTAGTGCTAATCATATATTTTAACAGAGCTTATTTTGTTCAAATTAAAGTTCCAAAAGACAAAGAAAGATAATTAATTTCAAAGACAAATGAGTTAATTCATTTACACATCTTAAACGTAATAGTTGACATTACTCAAGTATGTAAGTTTCTCCCGTCAATTAGTCCACTGCCTACTATGTAAGAACCATAGTAAAACTGAGAGAACATTTTAGCCCTAACTTTGGTTATAGACCATTGAGATTCTCATTAATTATTATGTGTACCAGAATCTAGTAAAGAATATTTGCATATTTTATAAGATAGGTATAATTGCCTCTTTTGTGACGAAAATATATAAGCTTAGCGAAAAAGGGTGTAGATTTAGTTTTACTTTTTCTCTTTCTTTTTGTGTAAAATATTGACAAATCCACATATATCCTATCGTCACGTCTTATATATTATTTAATGAGTATTACATGATCTTCTTAGATCGGTTCAAACCTCAAAACTACTGTTAAAGAAAAAGATGTACGACAAATTTCACAAACATGCTGGTTTTGTAGTCCTTTTGTCCTCATAATTGTTTTGTGTACCAGAATCTAGTAAAAAATACTTGCAAGTTTTATATAACGATAGGCCTATTTGCCTCTTTTAGTGACAAAAGGGTGTAGGCTTAGCAAAAAAGGATCTAAATTTAGTTTCACTTTTTCTTTCTTTTTGTGTAAAATATTGACAAATCCATATATATCCTACGGTCACACCTTACATATTCCTCATGATAAGTACAATATTACATATGCTTTTAGATCAGATTGTTTAAACCTCAAAACTACTTTTAAGGGAAAAGATGTATGACAAATTTTACCAACATGTTGGTTTTGTAGTCCCTTTATCCCTGTTATTTATTTAGAGTATCAAAATCTAGTAAAGAATATTTGCATATTTATATAACGATAGGCCTAATTGCCTCTTTAAGTGACAAAACGGTGTGAGCTTAATTAGCAAAAACGGGTTTAGATTTAGTTCACCTTTTCTGTTTCTTTTTGTGTAAAATATTGACAAATCCATATATAATCCTAGCCATACCTTATATATTCTTTCATGAGAGGTACAGTATTACATGTGCCTTTTAGATTAGTTCAAACTATTAAGAAAGGGTTCAAACCTCTAAGAGTTCCTAGTCTTAGGACAGATTCTATAAAACATGCAAGTTTTTTCGTAGAACTAAACCTAGAAATATCATTTGTTAATCTGATTTAGCATATGTTTAATTAGAGTTTTGAACATTAATTGTCCCGCTATCTTATACTAATACACCAACACCTTAGTGCTACCATTTTTTTTTATAAATAACCTCCATTATTTCACAGATCATTATAGCTGCTACCATGTTTACGGTCATCGCCATTACTACCACTACTATCGCCACTTCCGTTGTATAAGAGTATTGAAGTCAACCACCACCACCTCATGCCACAAACACCACTACCAAAAAATATAGTATCATTCACATGTACAACATCAATTGCACCTTTATTGTCAATGCCGTGTCCACCTCCATGTTTTGCTAGCTTTAAAAGTTGTACGGTTTGTAATTGAGTTAGAAGTTGTCTTGGATCTCATTTATTTTATATTTTCTTTATTCTCCAAACTTATTCTAATCCAAACTAATTATTCCCTAATCAAATTCAATTACCTCTTATAATTTAATTTAAAAAATAATTGGTTCTAAATCAAGTGTCACATCTTAAACTTAAAAGATTAGCGTATGAGACCACAAACTCACCAAAAAGCTTACTAAAACATAATAAGCTAAAGGGTGTGAGAAAGAAGTTTAGAAAAGAATCCTTTACAACATGCACATGTCAGAAATCGTCGATTGCACAAGTTCGGACTTAAGAAAGAAAGGGAAGTTTTCGTTATCCTTAGTCGCAGTCGAACCCGTGTCTCCAAAGTTACTTTTAGAAACCTGAATAGAAAAAATGCTATTCTATTTTAAATATCTTAAATTTCTAAGCCTTCTTTCATTATTCTAGAATGAAGTATATGACAGACACTGTAATTAAATATGTCGCAATAGATCAATAGTTAATAACACGAGTACTAACCAAGTAGAATAGATAATTAGTCTCCGGAGATTCAACAAACTTGATTGTGTTCGGAACATAGTTTACATCATGTTCTTCAGAAAATTAGCTAGAACATAATTGACATTATGGATCGAAGGTAGAATGTTTGATCAAGGTCTTAATAGGTTTACTTTTCAAATGTCGCAATCATTTGATACAATACTTAGGCCCTCACTCTACCTTCTCATTTCTTCTAATCAGTGGAGTTCATCATTCTCATTCCTTTAAGCACTCCATATTAGTGCGTTTTGTGAACCCAAGATCTTACTTAATCGATTAAAATTAATCCATGAAGGCGGGCAGTAAATCAAAATATAAATAGCAAGCATTTTTATATATAAATTACAACTGGTTTAGAAGAACCTTTACGATCACTTCATTACTATTCTTTCGTAACTTTTAGTAAATATAGTGAAATGTGAGCGTATTTGAAGAATATAAGAGACTGTACACACATCGAACCAAGTGTATACTCAATAGATGAATTTAATTACCATGTCTCTTTTAAATATTTGGTTAGTTTCTTTTGTCAACACAAAAAAATATTATTAAATATGATAATAAGCGGCTGAATGTCTTGATATCTAATTACTAATTAGGTAATTCGATGTCATGTACGTAACAAAATGTGACAAAACAAACTAATGTTAACCAACTTTATAAGAAATTCGACATCATATTCTCCATAGGTTGCCTTAACAACACTAAAAACCATGAAAATCATCTTAGTCCCCTTGACCATTTCTAAAATCTACTCATGTTTATAGATTAACATGTTATCATACTTGGTAAATCTCTAGGTTGTTAGTTATTAACCATTAATGTTTCCTACATTGGCTTGGATTCTCACAAACAGAAACGATAGGTTTGATTCGATCTTTATTCCCTAATTGATAGTATGCATACATCAAGGCATGACAATTACAAAAAAATTTGTTTTTCTCATTTTTGCTTGCTGCTAAAGATGCCATATAAGTGACAAAAGAACAAAGATTCGTGATGGTATAGATAGAAGTAATTACATTGAAAACGTCATAATTAGCTTGCAGATTGTATAAATAATAAGCATAATAGATTAGAACGCATATTCTGTTGTATTCATACATCCGTATCTAGAATATTCTAATACTATTTTACACCTACTATGCCTAATAAGAGGTTTTACAATAAACAGTTTTGGAGTAAGGATTTAAACTAAAACTTTAAAAGTACTACAAAGAAAAACTGAGAACCAATAACAAAAAAATACATAATAATTAACCTGAATGGCTAATACCTTCTTTGAGATGTATTATTAAAACCATGTAGTCGATTTTTCGTAAAATCCTAATATCCCATAAAATACTCCTTCATTGATGCTAGCTTACGATTTTATCATGAAAATCCTTGTGATATTTTTCTTTTTTTCGAGTTGTAAAGTGTACATAAGAAAAATCTTATATAAGTAAGATTTACTTGGGAGTCATAACAACCACCGTAGATTCTATTGCAATATTAATGAACATCTTTCTGTCATTTATTCCCTTTTCATAGCATCTCATGCTTTTATGTAGCATCTGGGAACTTCATTTATGTACTATAACGGTTGAAAGGGAGTTTAAGCTTGAGCATGTCCTTTGGATGTGACTCTTTTTCTAGCACATCTATCAAAAGTTTTATGTCACCAAACATAACATTCTTAACGTACATACTTTTGGTGATAGATACCTAGAGTAGTGTATATTGCGAATTATAAACTCATAATTTTTTTAATCTTCCCTCTACACTTCTTCACGAGATCCTCGAGGCCCGGCTCATAGATTGGGAGTTGCTTACTATTCCAAGCAGTGATCCGCGGCTTAGATATATCGACAACTGCTACTTCAACTGAGGGGCACTTATAAGCTATCACACCCATGGTTGGCCCCCAACATAGCCAGCTCCAAGACAACAGATCTTCACCATTACTACTTATTCTCCAATAGCCTCACCATTACTACGTATTCTCCAGTAGCCTGACACAATTATGCATGACAAAGATGTGAAGAAGAGTGCACTCCCTTCAAGGTGAGACACTCCATATTTTATTTGCATGTATTGGCTGGTAAGTATAATTTTTTTACTATATAGTTATGCTACAAATAACTTGATCATGAGTACTTCCGGTATATCATTACAAACACAGATTAGATAACTTTTAAATTATCCAATAATTCTTTTTTTAAAATGTATTCCAAAACCATCTCGAACTTTGGCGTGCTCTTGACCTTCATGAGCATTTAACATGGTAGCACACCTTATTTGTTGTTAGAAGGCTAACAATATCACTAAATTATATTTGCAAGAGACATGAGTGAAAAAAAGCATATAAAAGTTGGAAATAGAACCCACTGCATAGGAAAAGTGTCTTATAATCACTAACCTAAAGAAAAAAAAAGGTGCATTAGAGTTTTTTATTAACACTAACCTGAAGAAAAGTCCAAGAACAATGAGGCAAGCCACTCACTGATCAAGGAAATACTGCCCATATTTTCTTGAGCAAGTACTCGAGAGTCTTGATAAGTGACATATAAAGAGGCATGTATGACAACGCAAAGATGGTGACCGGGAAGAATGCCATATCCATTGTTCATTGTTACGTATCAGCAAGGTAACGGTTGCTGCAAAACACAGTAAGGTGCTTGAAGCTTAATGCAATTTATATGCATTTATGCTATGAAATATGATGTGCGCGCATAATAATTTGTGTGCATGTGGACGCAGTTGGAGTAATGAATCAGCAGAATGCACCTCAAACAAAAGCAAATCCTCTTGCAATAGCATAGCAGGGCTTCGCATGTCTTCTGCTCCGTGATCTTCTGCCTTTATGCCATCATAGTGCAGTATGGAGTTCCCATTGTCATCAATCTTTCTTATTAGCCTCGTCATGGGAATTCCCATTCTCTCCACTACATCGAAAACCTTTATGATTGCTACATGTAAAATGTTATGCCCTTCGGCATCAACATGCTCTACTGCCTGAGGATACTTTCTTAGTATTTCCTCCACAATCTCTGTACAACCATATTTAGTTGCTAACATCAATGGAGTCTCTGCGACTTTTTCATTCATTTCTTGACTTTTTTTGGGCTCCGTAAAACTAAGGGTATCTCCAGTCCCACTTTCATCACTTGCTAGGGCCTTTTTTCGTGAACCTTCCTGATCCTGGCTCTGGAGAACAGTGGATACCCTCCCATACTTGTGGGTCTTGGGTTTACTTTCATCCATTGCAGATTCAGTTGCCTCCCATGAGGTGCCTTTTCCAATCAAGAACTCCCCCGGTTGCCAAGCTGATTCATTTCTCTGCTTTTCTGCTCGAATAGCTTCCCACAAGGGTACTTTAAAGCCCGTATCAACTTAATTCCAAGAAAGAAAATTCACAATATTAGTCTAAATTGTAAGTGAAATAAATTGCAATTGGTGTCCTTGGTATGCATCAGTGATCATTTAAAATTTGAAGGAAATTTTCAGTCATGTTGAACACGGAAGTTCATAAATGTTGCAATTGCAGCTAATTTAGGCATCGAATCCAGGTTTTTAGGGTCCTTTTTGTTTAGAATGTGCAATTGCATGAATCATCTTGATTTGAGATTGTTTAGAGGATTCATGTTATGGATATTGAACCACTTTTAACCAACTATTTCTATGTGGAGAAGTCTTAAGAGGAAAATTATGAGACTGGGAAGAGGTACTTCAATCAGATATAGAGAGTTAGACGTACTTTTGTCTGGGTAACTTGTTGTGGCCTTTTACCTTCTCTAGTTGTCGCATTAGTATCCTTAGAAGTTAGAAATCTCCTTAGTTGATATACCTGAGCACACACTTTGTAATTTTCAGGTCACAACCAACTAACAGGAAATAAACAAATTGCATCATTTGTTAATAATATAATCAATGGCAAAGAGAATTGGGGGCATTTGCAAAGACTTGCTAAGTTCTTACAGACAATTAAAAATGACTTTCGCTGCATTTAAGGAAATATTCAATAAGGCTACAACCAGTAATTCAAAATAAAAAACAGGAAGAAAGGAAAATAAGCAAAAATATGTAACTGATTAGATTTACCTCTTATGGAGATGGTGAGGTTCAGTGGAAGCGTGGAGATAAATTGAGGTTGTGGAACGGGGAGTTGTTTTTGATGTATTAGATTTTGTTATTAATTAGAAGTCTCTTAGCCTTTAGATGTAGAAATTTAGAGAGTCCATATAAGTTGAGAGACCGTAGTCTTTTAGCCTTTAATTAGATGTAGAACTTTAGAGAATCCACATAAGTTGGGAGACTCTCACAATGAAAGTTAAAAGGCTGATTTGTCAAGTAGAGAAAGCTCCTTGAATCCTACTTGTCGCAAATATAGAAGTCCAAAAATCCTACGTGTCGCAAATTTAAGCGAAGGTTTCAGCTTTTTATATATATATAGATATAGATATAGATAAGTTCCAATATTTTATAATTGGATTTGGGCGTTCTTTACAAATGTAATATTTTTCATTGCTGCATTTTTCTTCCTGTATTCTCATTCTACTTCTAACAGTCACCCTACGGATCATTGAATTATTTATGTTTCTAAGAGTCAGCCAATGTTTGAACTTGGGGTTAGTGTTAGATTTTGGTGGGGGATCTTTTTAGGAAATTGGCTTTATGTCCCTGCTTTTTTGTGATCAGCAGTGTCTGGTGGACTAAGTAGGCTCTCCTTATTGACCTTGGGTTTTGCCTTATCTTTCTGCTAGAGTATGGCCCAAGAATATATAAAAACTGATATGCAACTTTACTGATGCAACTCCAAGATTGGGGTTATTAGCAAGTTCAATCGGCAGTAACTTACTTCCATCTCTTTCACCACAAAGATAGTGAACTTACATTAAAATAGTTTCGTTTGTTGATGCTTTTACTTGCTAATTAACAATGTTTTTTGTTTCTAATAATTAATTCTGACTTTAATGTTTTTGGGTTTCACAGTATTATTGTTAATATTCAATTCGAAACGTAATCGATTATGATGAAATATATAACTGACGAGAATCAAGTCACACTTAAACCCGTGCATTTGTACGGGCTCATTAGCTAGTTATAATAGATATCAAAATCGAGTAACTAAATCATTTCTTGGCCCATGGATATTTCTTAGTCTTAAGTCTCCATGCTCTGGCAAACTGTACCTCTCCTGAGTTGGTTAGGTATGAATTTAGGCCTTTCATCCTCATTCAGTACATGGTATTTCCTTGTTAACAGTATTCACCGACTTGAATTAATTAAGATTTTCTTCCATTCTACACTGAAATGCCAGCAACCTTCTCTGGATGGACACATAAAGACAAACACATAAACAGTGCGCATGGACTGGCAAAAGATTTTCGAACTTTGAAGGGGGTGCAACAGTTTTTCTATTGCCAATGGGAGACGCACCTACATGTGTGATAACTGGCACCCCCTATGGGGCATTGTTCCAGGATTAGGGACTCATACTACTGCGCATAAGAAACTTGTCAAAAGTGCTCAAATTGCAGACATTATCAAGGGACAGCTGAGGACATTGCCTATTCCCATTTCTCTCTTCTCCTACCCTTGCGCTTAATCCTAACAGACAATAAAGCAATCCGAATGATGGAAAATGTTGGTATTATCTTCCAAATCAGCATGGCAAGGACCGAGAACTAGACTGCCACCGGTAGAGTGGTCGAAACTAGCTTGGTTTGCAAATTTTATTATGTGGTCAGCTTTGAAAGGGGGGCTTAGAGCTCAAAGTAGGCTCAGGCAATGGAATATTGCCCAGCGGGATGAGTGTGTGTTTTGTATTGGTGCTACTACAAATCATTAACACTTCTCTTTCAGTGTCTCTATTATCAGTTTGCTTGGCTGCTAGCAGGCTTGTGCAACAGTCAGAGAGCTCTTCTCAGACGGAGCAGTGTAAGGGAAAGCCCTCCCAGTCTCTTGCCAGAAGGCCTGTTTGGCTAGCATGGCATATCACATTTGGGGCAAACAAGACTACATAATTCATGAAAGAGGGTTGAGCTCTCCTTCTCAACTCATTTCGGCAATTAGATACTCAAGCATGTAAAAGTGAGTGACTGCTGCCTCTCAAGGATTAGTAGTGTTGATGACCATTTGATTGGTCAGCTTTGGTGTTTTTAGAAGCGTATAACATTCAGGGAAATAAATGTGAGACGTTTAACTTGCGCATCAGTACAGAGCATGTGTACGGTTTACCTTTTCGTTGTAGTCTCCTCTTCAACAGCACAGAAAAGGCGAGAAGCACTACTAAAAATACAGATACAGTGATCATTGCTACCATAAGCCGCTTTTTCTTCTCCGGACCTGATAATAAATCTACAAGCACAGTGCAATTCCAACATCAAGCCCAAAAAAGAACGAGAAATAGCCAAAGTATTAGAACATGAACCAAACAAATTAGACAAAAGATACCTAACTCAGAAGCCATGACACGAACATAAAGAGTTAGATGGCGATAATCTGGATTATGTATGATATCAACCAGATCCCCGTACCAAAGCAAGCATCCTGTCTTTCTTCCAGTAGGATTCGAGCTAGCATAAGCAGTACATGAGCAATTCTTTAAGCACTTTTTTTCACATTCCTTGAGAGTCATACTGGTGTTCATCCAAACCTGCAGCAAATCAGGTGGCTTAACACCTTTAAACTTCATAAATCCTTCTCCTTTTGCACAGTTTAGTGGAGCTTCCCTTGAGCACCCACCCGACCAAGAGAGCATATTCCAATCTTCTGATGATTTAGGCTTGTATCCAGCCAAGCAAGTACAGATTTGCGCATTATCGAGCATACAAATAGCATTCTTGCCACACTGGCTATAGGAATCACATGGTACACCAGGATGTGTATACAAGACTTCCCACTCAAGGCTCTTACTGTTCCATTTAGAGCGTTGGAGTGCACCAGAGTAAGTTACCGACGACCTTGTTGTTTCGTGGTACAGATCGAATTCATAATACACCTCCTCTGAGTTGTTGACAAATTTGGGGTTGAAGTAACGATTTTGGTTCCCTTGGGTTCCATTTAAAGGCAAGAAATCCAATGGTCCAGCTCGATACTGCTTAGCAGAGCCCTTGCGCAGGAACGACTGTGGGAGTGCAGTAAGATCTATACCGTAAGAGAATTCTCCAGGAGAAGGGTCATCAGCATTCTTCCACGAAGTCAAGTGCCGGTTCAACCCGATTCTCAGGTCCCAACCCAACTTCATGCCTGCTACCAAGGTATCAGATGGATGATCAAAGCTTTGCCAATAGTAGCTTCCTTCATTAGCATCACTTTCGCTTCTCAAAACAAGATTTCCCGAGTCCAGGAGCTCGACAACAGTAGATTCAGACGATATATCCTGGACAAATGTAGACCAGGCAACTCTTCCTGTTTGGTTAAGGAGTATCAAGTTTCCATCATTTCCAATCTTCAGAACACCCAACGAATCATGGAGTGGACTCTCTCTGTTTGCAACCCATACAACGGTTTGATTTGGGATATTGCTGTACCATATCTCTACGTACCGATTCCTGGAATTGCCTGGACTGAAGAAGCCAAGCTGGAACTTCTTCCCTGCTGACACTAACCCTCCACCGTCAGTGATCGATTGGCCCTGTCTTAACATTCCATCTGACACAGATATATCGAACTGGTACAAAACTAAGACTAATACGTAGAAGAACTTATAAAAGAGGAGGTTAACCATTGAATTGCAGACCTCTGATTCACGTTATTGTGCTGCACCTTATCTCAATTACGGCTGCAACATACATTATGAGCAAAGGATTCCAACGTGAGACTAATGTCCTGACACGACACTGCCCGGCATAGTTGATAGGAAGTTTGATTGGTCAATGATCCAAAAGTTCGGCAACTAAGGCTAACCATACATATGCATGGGTCAACACCAGGGACAACAAGTCAAGAATTTTTGGTCTTAATGGTAAACAGCCAAGTCTTTTGATCTGTCCCGACATAACCGGCATACATACCCAGCAGTTTACCATGGTACTGAAGTTTCAATGATAAGGTTCAGTACTTAGGTAATTTGTATATCTATACTCCATATCTATATTTATTGTGATAATTTATCTTGGATAAAAATTCATTTACGACTTCAGAAATAGTAAAATTGGTTAATGTTTGGGTGTCCACAGCGGTTATTTTGAATAGGTCATGACTTGGTCCTAAGTAGATAAATCGTATTGTCCCACATTGATTATTGAGAAAACGGTTACGATTTATCTCTAAGTATATATAAGTCGTCTTGTATTATATTTTAAAGTCAAGAAGAGAGACAGAGATCTCTAATCTCTATTGACAAACATAGTGAAATTGCTACTACTACTGTGAAGTAGGATTTTGCCGAACCACGTAAATCTTGTGTTTTGTGTCCTTTTATTTTTTATTACTGTTTTTTATTCTTTTCTTGCGCTGTGTGAAATCTAGTATATATTTTTCACAAGTGGTATTAGAGTTAAGGAATAATTTGATGAAGTACGATTCGGAGAAGTTTGATGGACCGAACGATTTTAGTTTATGGAGGATGAAGATGTGTTTTTTTTTTATTATTATTCAGGAAGGGTTGTCGAAAATGTTAAAAGGGAATCAAGGGCTTCCTGAGACAATATTTGCTGATGAAAAAGAAGACATGTTGGAAAGATCTATTTGTGCCATGTTGTTGTGTTTAGTCGATAACGTGTTGCGAAAGGTTTCTCAGGAAATGACTGCGACTGGATTATGGCTGAGCTTGTACATGATGAAGTCTCTGAAAAATCGCTTATACTTGAAGCAACGGCTGTATTCTCTTTGGATAAAGGAAAGTACATCGATTAATGATCGTCTTTATGAATATAATAAGGTAATATTTGATCTGCAAAATATTGATATCAAGATAGAAGATGAGGATCAAGCGTTACTGTTCTTGTGTTCTTTAGCTCCGTCATAAGAACATCTTATTACTACTTTATTGTATGGGAAGGCCAGTATCTCCATGAAGGAGGCTGAGGCTATAATAAATTCTCAGGAATTAAGGAAGAAGGTTTCATAATACATGGGAGAATAACGGGGTGATGCCTAACGGATCGAGGCTGAAGCACTGACCATGCTAGCTCTAAAAATAAAGAAAGATCGAGGTCTCAGTCAAAGGCCAGAAAATTGAAGTGCTACCATTGTCACAAAGAAGGGCATTATAGAAAGGATTGTCCTAAGTATAAAGGGATGAAAAAGGATAATTCTAATATAGTTGATGTTGCTAGAGTAGTAGAAGATAATTCTAATGGTGCGAATGTTCTCTCAGTTACTATCAGTTCCTCCGATGGAGGGTGGATTCTTGATACGGGTTGCTTCCATAATATGTGACCCAATCAGGATTGGTTTGCCATTTATCGCTTATTTGATGGTGGTAAAGTTCTTATGGGAACTATGTCACTTGTAAAGTGATTAAGATAGATTAAATTCAAATTAGGATGCATGATGGTATTGTGAAAACTTTGACTGATATCAGGCACGTTCCAGAGCAGAGAAAAATCTGATTTCTCTGGGTACACTTGACTCCAATGGTTGTAGCTATCGGATTGCAGGTGGAGTTATGAGGATAATAAAGGGTGCTCTTATTGTGATGAAGGGGTTGAAACAAAATAGTCTCTTTTTGTTACAGGGTAGCACAGTTACTGGAGCAACAGCAGCAATAGGTTCATCTTCTGATATAGATTCTGACACTACCAAGCTTTGTCATATGCGTCTTGGGCATATGAGTGAGAGGGGTATGGATGTGCTGAGCAAACAATGCTTGCTGAAAAGCAAGAAAGCAGGAAAGCTAGATTTTTGTAAGCGTTGTGTCTTCGGGAAGTAATGCATGGTGAAATTCAATTGGGATGTTCATATGACCAAAGGTATGGTGGATCCCATGATTCTATCTAAGAGTGGTGGCAGATATATGTTGACCTTTATTGACGACTTCTCAAAAAGGTCGATGTGTACATTCTGAAAAAGAAGAATGATGTCTTTGTTCAGTGAAAACAGTTTAAGATGATGATTGAAAAACAGACCGATAAAGAAATTAATTTCTTGAGGACTGACAATGGCATAGAATTTTGTTTAAATGAGTTCACTGAGTTCTGCAAGAATGAAGGCATAGTGAGGCATCACACTGTCAAAAAAAAGCCACGGCAGAATGGGTACCAGAAAGGATGAATAAGACTCTCCTTAAGAGGGCTTGATGTACGCTTTCAAATGCTGAGTTATAATAATAAATCATAGAAAGAGTTAAACAGGAAAAAAGGAAAAAAAAGACACCAAAACAAATATTATTCTTGAATTGTATATATCCAATTTTAAAAAATTGGACTCTAAATGAGGAGATCAATAAAGTTAGGAACTAGCACATACAAAGTTGAAACTTACGTGGCAGAAGAAGAAGGTTCCTATATATATATATATATATATATATATATATATATATATATATATATATATATATATATATATATATGGAGTTGGGTGTTGCTTCTATTGATTGTGCTTGCATTATTGTCTGATTTAGACGATCGGACAGTGACTGTGAGCAACATTGGAGGCGAAGATGCGGGCAACAGCTTGTAGAAATTGCTAGGAATATACTGAAGTAGGGAGATTTGTAATATTTTGATCGCTATGGTATGAGGGATTGTACTGAAAGAATCAAGATTTCCCTTGTTTTCAGTCTGTGTATTGAAGCAATGTAATGAAGTTAATTTTAGCATTCACTTTTTTGCAATTATGTCCCCTGTACTTTCATGTGTAATGGTAAAGGTGTTCCATGTACTTTTCATGTTAATGGCAAAGGTGTCCCATAAATTTTGCAATTATGTCCCCGCCCTTTAAAATAATTAACAAAAGTGTCCCCCATAATTTTTATTTTCAGGACAAATATGTCCCTTATACTTTGTTACATGTTGACAAGCATGTCCTTAAACATTGAAATGGACCTATCCTTAAATACTGCATTGTGATGTATTCTAATTGCAATACAACACAATGTAGAGCATCATCACAATCACAACAAAGTGCAAAAAATCTTATTCATTACGGATTCACAATTCAATCTGATGAAAATTAATCAAAACATCATCAATCTTCCAATTAAATTACATCCAACATCCAAAAACAGGTAAATTTCATCATCCATCAGTTATTACAAGCATTATCATCCATTCCAATTACATCCAACATCCAAAAACATATGTTGGCACTATCTTTCAGTATATGTACTATCTTCCAAAAATCATCCACCTACCAATTTATGTACTACCTTCTAAAAACCATCCAACCTACCTATACTATGAATAAAAACTAACAGTGAGTTCCTGTAGGTAGGCATTGATCTTAACACTTCTGCTTTACGTTGCCCTTTGCACCAGCCTTTGCTTGTCCTTCACCTTGACTCCTTACAGCTGCTCTTGATCTTGTACTTATTTGTCCTTCATCATCATTGGTTTGTCTTTGAGGTTGAGTCCATTTTCCCTTGTTTTTGGCCTTCTTTCACAGTTGGATTTGGGTGTCCCTTGCCTTTTGACTCTCCATCCTTTGGCTTGGACCTTCCTGGCAGTAGCCTTTGGTTGTCGTTTAGCATTCATCTTCTCTTTCCCTTTGCTCTGGTCACCTCCAACAGTTATATCTTTCAAGTTTGACAAAGTAACATACTTCTTACTCTCTCTCATTATGAATGGAGTGTCTTGGCCTGATATTGCTGGTGGCTCTACCATGCTTGGTAGGTCATGATGGTCTTTGGGATCGTGACTGTGGAGTTGGCATAAAACCTGTTGGTATCTGCTCAGTTACAATTGAGTTTGGTGGAGCACATTGGCTTGGTTGGGATGTAGTTTGTTGCCTTCTAGGCTGCAAAAAGATAACCGCAAGTAAATACACATACAAGTAAATACAATTCATATTACATGTTTCGAGTTTACATACTAGTAACTTTTGCTGCCTTGGACCTCTACCCTCCCTTGTTGCCATATCTCCCCGTGGTGGAGCTCTGCCTTCCTCTGTTGGCATGTCTTCACGTTAAAGAGGTTACAATACATTAAGCTAAATTTTAAATAACAATTATTCCAACAAAATAAAATCAATAAACATTGTCCCAAGCATTGCTTACTGAGGAAGTATTCTGTCAGCTGCTCTGGCATTTCCTCCTATTGTGTCCAAGCTGATCGCATATGTTGTATCTAGTTATTGCTCCTTTCCTTGACATCTTGCCAATGAGTGTGTTCT
This sequence comes from Escallonia herrerae, assembly GCA_033070095.1. NCBI lineage: Eukaryota > Viridiplantae > Streptophyta > Magnoliopsida > Escalloniales > Escalloniaceae > Escallonia > Escallonia herrerae. The sequence goes on along the minus strand of JAVXUP010000639.1, from coordinate 261,004 downwards.
TCTTAGCTTCATATTTGCCTCTTCTCCTCAGTTTCGTAGGTCTGCCACTTAGCCTTCTATAAATGGGGGGTAGGATGAATGATAAATTACTTTTAGACCACGTGATTGGACCATTTATTGAGTTAATGACCTGTACATAGACCTTCTTGTATGTATCAATACCGTAGCACTCATGGATAACATTCTCTATCACTAAGTTTTTGTGTCAAATGCATGCAATGGCATGGGGGTAGGGAATTCCATTCAAGTCGCACATCCTACAAAAACAAGTATATTGCTTGAGATCCACAATGAACTGCTCTCCCTTCAAGGACATGATACTTGAAACCTCAAATTCCCTGAGTGTGATGGTATCCCTTCCCCAGTATACGCCTTCTATCATTCAATTATCCTCTGTATTACAAGACAAATCTCACAATTCCATTCCTCAGCTTGTTCCTTTGAAAATTTCATCCTTGTCATTAAAGTATTTCTTATTATTTCAAGACAAGTAATGATTAATTTATTCCTTACTTCCTTTACCTTGTTCGGAATACTTTGAGAGCCTCTTGACTGCTATCTGTTGTCCAGTCGGTAGTTGACCCTACAATTGTTTCTGTGAAGTAATTAGATGCCAGCACGCTACAATGATGAAGATATAATTGTCTTCGGTGCTCAGGGGAAACAGAGATAAATTTTGGTGGAAGGAGGCAAAGGAATTCCTTTTTCTCTCTGCTCATGCAAAATGATAGAGTTGGCCTGTCTTGAAATCAAATTACCTGATAAACTGGTCCAGAACCACCCTCCAATTTTATTCGATTCAAAAAAATTGTCTGTTGCTTCTGCAATGATACTTCTTTTGAAAATTGGTAATTCAAGATCTTCCTCGTCCCTAGCATGAGTCTCTGATTTTCGACCTATTAATGTGACAAATGACGGAATCAGGAATGTAAGATCCAATATTTCATGGTTCACATGTCAAACTGTTATATTTTTAGCCGAGTGTGACAAAAACCTGCCATCTCTAACATTCAAACAAATTTATACAACTGCTTTAACATTATCATCTAGTATCTTGGTTTAAATTACAACTTTGACCAGCCGAAGCTTAACCTTAGGATTCAGTAAATACACCAGCAAAGGTCACTTACGACTAGAATGGTTCCAGTAACAACTACCATGTGACATGGAGGATTGTAAGTATAAGTGACATGCTCTAATAACTTCTTGTTGGATGTGAAGAACGCAACTGAAAGCAGTAATTGTTGCATTACTTACGACTAGCAAATTAGCCGGTGCAATGCACGGAACTTAAGTGATTTTGGGATAAGCTTGTTGTTTATTCAAACATGCGAAGATTAAATATTAAAGGTTCTAAAAAACCAATGAAGTAGCTACTAAATAAGGTACTCTTCTATAATAAGTCATGACTTCTACTTTTCTTTTTCCAGAACTACCCTCAAGCTTATTTTCATTTTTCCACCTGTCCTTTGTTGCATCTTGTTTCTTTTCCACTTTCCGTCGAGCCTTTCTAGTATTCTTGTACCATCACTTCCTTCACCATAGTTGAAATCATCTGTATCTTCATCCGGCAAGGAAGTTACATTTGTTCTATCAACCTTTTGTTGCCCTCTGTCATCATCATGAATACTACTGTCTCATCATCTCATTCATGATCATGCAAGGCAAAGTCATTAACAGTATACATGTTCTTACTGCACATAATTGCCAGTTCGAGGCTGGCCAAGAATATTTCTAATCGTGCGATAATTGAAAAACAAATTAAAAAACATAATCAACATTACCTAAGGCATATATGGCCACGACAACGTGAAAATTTATTGAAATCGAAGGTAGCACGCTAGAGAGGATTTGTATTTTTACTGCATTGGAGTAAAAAAAAATTAAATTACATACATAGTATACATGATTTGCAAAGTGAAAACATAATCAAAAGCCTCCTAAATAAGACTTTGCATGATTCACTACTGATTTGTGACATAGTGAATGTGCCAAAGGCATAGTATTCACAGAATTTTTCTAAGCCTAAACCAATTGTAATACCTTCCCTTTTCCCATTTTGGAATTATTTGTTTTTATTTAGCATTTTACTTGGGTGATTTGGTGGAGAAGTCACAAATTCTACGTGAAGCAGAGCATGTGAGGAAACTAATGATGAAGTGTTATGCCCATGTCAAAGCAGTGAATTGTATTACTTTTAGGACTACTTAAAATACCAATTATGCAATTAACAATAATGGCATCTACGTAAGATGTCTTATCAATGGTTTGTAACTCTTCTATACAACCTGCAAATATGCCTATTGTTATTCAAGATAGAGTTGCAATGCTAACAACGCAGACTTTTTTGTTATCAGTTTGTTGCTAACCATCCATGGCATGGTGGTAGAAAAACGGCAGAAGGAAGAAGAAAAGGAATAGAATCCCAGAGAAAGGGGTGAGTGAAGGAGTGTGAAAAGAGGAGAAGAAGGAAGATAGATGCAGGCCTGCACAGTGCCCACTTAAACGCAAAACTAACATGATCTTTGTATTATTAATATTAATTGATTACAGTAGGATAAAAGTTCCAGATTTATTACAGTAGGAAGTCTAAATTCAAAGTATACTACTTAAGATTAAATTGATTATAATTCCAGATTCAAGGTAACCTTAAAATTAACCAGAGAGAAACTCGGCTTTTATATATTTATATTGATTGATATTGATATTAATTGATATTGATATTGATATAATGATAGCAGAGTTGCTTCTACTATTGATTTTAGCCTTTGGAGATTACCTCCAGCTTGATCACATGCCCTCGTCATCTATGGCAAAGAGAGGACAGAATTTTATGGAAGCTGAACAGGAATGGTAAATACGTCGTGAAATTTGCCAGGAATGAGATGAGGACTAAGAAGGCCATTGTGCCTTGCTGGAAATTGGTATGGTTTCATGGCAATATCCCTAGTGTGCTGTTATCTTGTGGATACTTTGTCATGCAGGTCTGAGAAGCAAGAGTAAGCTTAAGGCATGGATCATCACTTATGATACCTGCACATTATGTCTATCTCATAGAGAAGATGATGATCATTTGTTTGGGGCTGTAAGTACACTGCAAAGTTGTGGAAGAAGGTATTTGATTCCCTGTTAATCTCTATCTAATGCACTTCTTTGAGGCAGTGCTTGAATTACATCATTGGTAATTTTCGAGGTAAGCGTTTTCAAGCCAAACTTAAGAAGCTAGGAATTGCAGTCACGGTTTACAAGATTTGGATTGAGCAAAATACGAAAATTTTTTATAACAACGAAGCAAGAATGTGGATCAGATTTTGAGATGATAAAGCAGTTGATTCAGTGGCGTATAAGAAGGTGGAGCAATATGCCTGACAACGGTAAAAATCGAAGCCTTTGCACAACCTGAAGATTTCATGAAGGAATAATGGCACAAGGCAGAGAGGCAAAGATGTTCATCCCTGTTTTGTACAGTACCATCTCACAGGGAGGATTAGCCTTAGCATTTTCTTTTGTTGGTTGAGGATGTATTGAAAGAACGATTTTGTTTAATAATACTTTGGACCTTTCACAAAAGTAAAAAATAAAATAATCACAGGAAGATTGAAAAAACTCTCTTAAGGGATCGGAGTGGGCTTCTGCTATATGCAGCGGATAAATCTTCTAGCAGACTTCAAAATGTAGGTAGGGTTTACTGAAATGCAGGTCGCGTGTGAACTGATATTAAGTTACCTTGTCAAGGAATAGACTCAACAATGTGGATGCCCTCGAGAAGTGACCAAATACACTTCGCCAACGGTTAGTCAACTCTCTCTTGAATACCAATTAGCGAGCTTCAACCTCTTTGATTGTGGTGTCACAAACCGAAACCGCTCCTACACTAGCTGAAGACGAGTCCGTGCCAGCATTCGCTGTCTTAAAAATGAATGCAGGCTGCTTGGGAGATGACAGAGTCGTTTCGTGGCACAGCATGAACCCAACTTCAGACATCGAGGGTCAATCATTTGCAAACTCTTGTACGCACAGGAGCCCGATGTGTATGCATCTCAGGACTTCGTGTGCTTGGTACGACTCGCCCAACGATGGATCAGCTACTTCCAGGGCTCTGCCTTCTCTCCATAGATCCCAAACCTGGAACAACGTATAACATCTTTCAGTGGTTGAATTAAAGTGCTAATGTAGACCTAGAGAGCAATGTTAGACATTGGAAAAGAGAAGGAAAAAAAGTTGATGCTATGTATCCCAGCAAAACATAACTAACGCTCCCCACAATTAGTTCAGTTGTCTTGGAATTGAGTGAAAGATGAGCGCAAGAGTAGGGACTCTGCAGAAGCAGTAGCGGTGTGTGCGGTGAGATATGACGGGTGAAAGTCATGATATTCAAGCTGGATAAGTTTGTACAATAGCATTTGATTTCTAACGAGATATCTTGCTTGTAGTTATAAGGAGTCACTTACATGTCCAATTAAATTGACGGTATTCTCCATATAGTAGCTGCCATTTTTTCGGCCACTGACGATCTCCAATAACAGAACTCCAAAGCTGAAAACATCAGATTTTGTTGAGAAAAGGCCTTCCATTCCATACTCTGGCAACATATAACCACTGCAATCAAAACACGAAGTGAGTCACTGCTTGGTTTTCGACCTCACTCTATCTCTTTCCCCTGCTCTACCTTACTCGTAAGTACATGTGGTACTTACTTTGTTCCAACGACTCTGTTTGTGTTCGCTTGAATTTGGTCCCCTCCAAATATTCTAGCCATACCAAAGTCTGATATCTTTGGGTTCATGGCAGCATCTAGTAGCACATTGCTGGCCTTGAGATCCCTATGAATGATTCTTAGTCTTGAGTCCTGATGAAGATATAACATTCCTCGGGCAATCCCCAAAGTGATTTCAAAACATTTCCTCCTGTCTACTAGGGAGCCTTTTTCTTTATCGGGATCAAAAATTGTAAGTTTCAATCATTGCAACTGCATCTGCTTTTAGAGTTCTCAAGCGCGTCTAATTGCCTCTTAGAGCAAAGCTTCAGGTAAACGGAATGAACTAGTGATACAAAACGCTGTAACTAGATCAAAAAAAACTGGGAAGCTTGCATACCAAAGATGAAAGAGTCCAACCCTTTGTTTGGCATATACTCGTAGATTAACATCTTTTCTTCTTTTTGAATGAAGCATCCCAAAAGCCTCACAAGATTTCTGTGCTGGAGTTTTGCTATCAGTTTAACTTCATTCTTGAACTTTTCTACCCCTTGCCCTGAGCTCTTTGATAGTCTTTTGACCGCTATTTCCTGTCCATTGCATAGCCGACCCTGATAACAGATGTCCTCGTCTCAGATTTCAATCTTTACTTGCATTATTGAGTAGCATTCAAAATTAGCAAACTGGGAAGAGGTTATATAGCTGTCACAATTTACAAAGTTCACCTTATATACCGGGCCAAAACCACCTTCTCCAGGTTTATTAGAAATAGAAAAGTTTTCTGTAGCAGCAGCAATGATGCTTAGAGAATAGAATGGTAAATCTGCATTTGTTCCAGTTTCATCAATCCCCTTTCCTTTTGGAGAGGCTCCCAAGGTTGTTGAAGTAGTGTTAGGACTAATAGCAGTTCCTCCTGTCTTTTCCTACCTGACATTTTGAAAAGGATTAGATGTGTAAGTGTAATTATGATTCTTTTCCTTAATAAAGAGAAAAACCAAATGTGTCAATCTTTCTGTAGTTACGATCTTTCTGATTTCGGCTTTCGACCATCTGATAATGGTTCTTTGAGGAATAATGTAGTTACCTCTTCTCTTCTTCACCAGCATATAGACCAAGCAAAGTATGAAAAACAGGGCAGCAACAGACGCTACTACAACTGCCACCACCCGCTTGCCACTAAAGCTCCTCGACACTTTTGCATATTTAGCTGAAAGAGGAAAACAATCATTTAGCCGATAAGTCCGGATGTTGTACATAGGTGGTCAGCATGCTCCAGACTGCAGTCTACGCTCTAATACTAGCTCTAATACTAGCATTCGGTAATTTTTCGAGGAACGCATAAACTCAAAGACAAGTAATCAGTAGTCAATAACACATAATCCTGATTATAACTCGTGCAATGAGTTCTTTCTGTAGACAAATAGATACTTTGTAAGCAGATGGTACACACGGATTCAGTCATACGCTTACCAACAGGTAAGATGTTTTGTTCTATCAATGTCATTTTCCCCTGTTCATTTTCCTCTGTTGAAAATGGTGCATGCTAGTAAACATGAAAAGTTTTGGTGAACCTTTCTTTTCATAGGCAGCTTAAGAAGACCATAACTTCGTCAATGTAAACTTAAGTATCTAAGATAAGGCCTACCTAATTCAATTGAGTCCACTCGTGTAAACAAATCTTGGCCCCCATTTGCGAACTGCCTTGTATCTATCTTCTCCACATGCCAAGTAATGCAACCACTTACAGCATCACTAACATTAGCAGCAGTGTACCCGAGCATGAGCAGTTTCTCAAGCACAACTCCTCGCACTCTTTCGCTCCCAAGTTTTTATCCACGTGTGTGGCAATCGACGTGTCGGGGACCTTCGCACTTGGCACCTTTACGAATCCCCTTCATTTTCACATGTGCTTCCACCACGCTTCCTGACGCACCCCTTTAAACCGTCTCCTAAGTACCAGTCACGGGCTGACTTGGGCTCGAACCCTGGGAGGCACGTGCACTGAAACTCCCCCGCTTTAGTATACGGGTCACAGTCACCAAACGCACCACAATGGCCAAAGTTGTCACATTGGTCCTCGGGCATGGACCAGAACTCAACCCATTTGCGGTCGCCCTCTTGCCACGTGAGTCTTTGCAATCTCCCGAACTCAATTAGCACCTTTCTTGAGAAAATCGAGGCATTGTGTAGCCGATACGTCACGGTGACCTCATCATGATTGTCAACATAACTGCCATAGAAGATGTAATTAGGTGTCATCGCAGGCACACCACTCCATCTAATCCCATTCCAGGGGCCCAGTCCGCCATAACTTGACCGAATCCCTGTACAAGATTAACTGGGGTGATCCAATGGGATCCATTCTGTATGAATACTCGCCGGTTCCTGGGTCAGTGTCTGACTTCCAAGATGTCAAGAACCGGCTCAGACCGGTCCTCCGGTCCAACCCAAATTTCATGTTAGGAAGCATGGTATTTGTAGGATAATCAAAGCTTTGCCATGCAACAACCTTTTTGTCACCACCTTGTAACAGCACCAAATTTCCTGAATCCACGAGCTGAGCCGAAGAAGAGTTCGTGATAGTTGTGGATGAGGCATTGGTCGACCATCGAACTTCTCGGTTTTCATGATTTAAGACTAGGTCTCCTGCTTTGTCGATAGGTAGAACTCTAGAGTTGTCTGTGATTGGATTGTCCCTGTTGACAGTCCAAACTACAATTAGCTCTGATACTTTGTTAAACCAAATACCTACGTACCGGTTGGTGCTAGAATTTCTGGGACTAAAAAATCCAAGAGCAAATGACCCTTTACTAGAGACTAAAACTTCGCCGTCTTTAAGAGGTTGGTTTTGGGTGATGGTGTCATAGGAAGCTGAAATTTGGAGTAGAAGAAACATAAGCAAAGAAAACAGGTACTCTCTTTCATGATGCATGATTTGTTCGGTGGCTTTTAAAACACACTTGCAAAGTCACAATGCAGCACCATGGGTTTTAAAAGCCATATATATATATATGGGAGCTGATCCATTGTTCGTGCTAGCAAAATAGGATAAGTTACTAGCGCGATATGGTCGTTCACGGGCGATCTGTGGATGGTTTAGATCTTTTTCTTTTTTTTAAATTCGTCCGCTACATTATGTAACGGATAATTTTTTTGACAAAAATACCCCTTGCCCGTGCAATTGATTGTGCACTTTAGTTTGTCCGCTACATAATGTAGCGGACATAAGCTTTTCAGTTCACTTTCATCTCGATTTGGATAAGACTCTCTCTATATATATCCAGATTTGTTTGGGTAACACTCTCTCTCTCTTTCTCTCTGTGGACAGCGGCAATTTGCGACTCTTCTTGGATTGAATGAAACACCAAATCTATCAGGGAGAGTACTATTCAGCCAATTCTTGGAAAGATCGATAGAAAGCAAAGAATGGCAATTCATAACACCAAGTGGAAACTTGGACTCAAACCCATTTTGACTGAGTCTAAGAACTTGCAAACTCACAAGGGAACTTATAACTTCAGCGACATTACCGGAAAGATTGTTGTAAGAAAGGTCCAAGGTTTGGAGTGAACCAAAATTGCCAATGTTGCTTGGGGAGGGTTTCAGAAACTTGGTTAAAGGAGAGATTAAGGGTCTTGAGTGAACCCAAACTCCAGAAATCAGAAGGCAAACCGCTTATTCTATTGCTGCGTAGATCCAAAGACTGAAGCTTTCTAAGTTTGTCGATGGTGGTTTCATGAATAGAACCGTATAGACCCAAACCATTAAATTGCCATCTACCAGCCACCACGATCCAATCGCCACAAGCTAAACTGCCGCCGCACCCAACCACCATCGTCCAAACCGTCGCCACCAATTTTGCACTCAAACCCATTACATGGACAAGAACAATCAAGAAGGAAGAAAAAATAGAATTAGAAGAAGAAGAAGGAATTTCATTGAATTATGTGATTGTTTTTCATCAGATCTGGTGGGCGTTCTCGTCCGCAATATACGAGATCTCGACGAGCCCCTCGGCCTTTAAGAGCGAGTTGCCGGCGACATCTTGGGCCTCGCCGGCCCAGCCCAGGGTGAGGCTAATCTCGTAGCCGAGTATGATTTCCCCTTGCGGACATTGACGTAGGCCTCGCCCTCGACCTTTTCGACCTTGGTGGTCTGGATGAAGAGGTTGCCCTCGCCGGACAGGATGGGCTTGTCGGCCGAGAGGGTGGTAACAGAGCTTGTTCCTATATGCTTTCTAAAGAATGCTTTTTGAGATGAAGAAAGGGACACTGCTTTTGAGATAAAAGAATTTACTTTGGTACAGAGCTTGTTTCAAGAATTGTCGTCTGCTACATAATGTAGCGGACAGGCACTCTATTTTTGCGTCAAGGGTATATTTGTCAAAAAAATCGTCCGCTACATTATGTAGCGGACGGACTTAAAAAAAGGCAAAAAAAAATATCTGAATCGTCCACATATCGAGCATGGTCAGATCGCGCTAATAACTTATCATATTTTGCTAACGCGAGTAATGGATCAGCTCCATATACATATATAAAAGTACGAATGGAGTTAAATGGCTAATCTTTTTTTGCCTTAAAATACCCTTTTCTAATTGACATTTTCATAATAAGTTAGAGGTGACTAGGGGTACTTTCGACTTGTAATATTTTTTTCCATAAAATACCCTTTTTGGATTAGAGGCTCATTAAGAAATAAGGGTACTTTTGACTTCTTATACAATGTCAAGCATCTTTCTTGAAATACCCTTATTGGAGTATGGGATGTTGTTAGATTTAAGGATTATTACGACTTTTATTCAAGGGGAAAGAAACCACCAAACCCTAAAGAACTCTTCACGCTATTACCTTAGCCACCAATGCTTCTGCATGCTGCCTCCATTGTTCATCAATTTCTAAGGAGAAAAGTAAAATTTTCGCCCTTTTGTTTTAACTTTTGTAAAGGTATTATAGGACTCTGTATTTGTCCATTTTTGTATGAGGAATGGATTGAAGATTCGATTAAAGGTGACCCCTCAGGTCATTAATTATCCAGCCCATCTACTGGTAAGGCAAACAGTATCTATTGGGATGGTTATACATGTTTTTTTTTTTATTCACTAGCTTCTTGGATAAATGCATTATTTGTTTTCTTATACCCCAGATAGAGATCCTAGGGATTGTTTTAACAACACAAGGAGTATAGGAACGGCTGCCCGTAAGAAGGCATCTAACATGGCCCAGATCAAGGATGGGCCCGATTGTGTGAAATTGGAAGGTCTGATGCACTTTATGCTTCTTTCAAGTACAAATAGTTGCTGAAAATTTTAGTAACAGCTGGTTTAATTGCTGTATTGCTTGAAGATCATCTATCATGCAGGAACTTTGGGTTAACAAACCTAAATCTTCAAGCGATAAGGACCCTTCTTTGATGGAGTTCAGTGGTTAAAACTTCAAAAGGCAGGAATTTGATCTTGAATACGATAATGATGCTGAATAGTTACTGGCTAATATGGAATTTAAGGACACTGTCACATAAGATAAACGTGAGCTGAAGCTCGGGGCATTGCATATATATTCATGGAGGTATTTAACTTTAACTGTGTTGTCATATAAATTACCTTTCTTTCCTCGTCACAATAGCAAAAATACCTTGATTACAAATATCTCAACCCAATGAGACTCAAGCCAGTGACCTTGCACATAAAAAGGAGAGCCTTGCACCACTTGGCTATCACATTGGCTTTACATAAAAAGGAGAGCCTTGTACCACTTGTACCACTTGGCTATCACAGTTTGGCTCTTCTCCACACTTTGCCCATCTCAGCTATTCAAGTCAATACAGAATGCCATCCTCCAGTGTTTTCCTTTGACTTTTACTCAAATTAGAAAAAAAAAAGTGAAAACACCAAACCCAAAAGAACTATACTTCAAGTCATGCATGGACTGCAAAACCTACTTCCATTCACGTTATTACCCTAAGCCATCAAAGCCTCTAGCTATACATGTTGCCTCAATTATTCATCACTTCTGAGGAGTAGGCTACAAGGAGAAATTGATTTGATAATTTTCTGCTTAAGAATCAAAATCAATGCAGAATGTAGTTTTATATGAAATATCTATTAAGTCAATCAGATTAATTTTTTGCTGAACTAATAGAATATGCAGCATATAAAGCTCTAGGAAGCCTGTAAATGCAAGATAAAAACCATTATCATATAGATATACTCCGTTGATTAAAAGTTTTCATGCAGAATACATATCGAGATTCTTTCGCTCTTTTAGTTTTCTAAAAACTATCTATATTGTTATACATGTCATATAAGCGATCTGGAAGAGGATTGAGAATGTGTCCCCTGCACAGCAACTTATCCTCTTTGCGTTTCTTGCATTCTGCCCTCTCTTTTTTGTGTCTTCACATGTTGGTTGAGGAAGATCTGAATCGAGAAACCAGAAACCACCAAGACCATGTTCTTGTAGGGATGACAATGGGGCGGGTCGGATGCGGATCTTATTAAATCCGAACCCGCCCTGCTACTTTAGAAACCCCATTCCGCCTTGCCCCGCCCCGGCACCGGGTCAAAAGAATGGAATACCATCCCCGATCCTAAGGTGATTTAGGAAACCCAACCCCGCCCCGATCCGCCCGTTCTTGCTTTACTCGCGGCCACAACCACAGTCTGAGCCATAGAAGAAAAGGCACAATTACCCACAGCACAGCCGGCACACACTCACCATTATCACCCATCACCAACAAATGGAAAGAGAGAATCAACAAAAAAAGTAAAAAAGGAAAGAACTAAAAAAAAAAAAAGAAGGCCCATATGCCGGTCCAGTGCCTCGTCGTTGTCGATTTGCCACTCTGATCGCATAATCTTGTCCTTCACCGCCTCGCCGGAGATGCCGTAGATCTAGTGCCCCTTGTAGCTCTCACAGACGCGACGTAGCCACAGCAGTTGCACTTGGCAAACTCGATTGCCCCTACTCTGCTGTTGCGCCGTCGCCGTTCGGCGTAGCTGCAGCAGAAGCTTCAGCGGCAGACCAGATATGGGTGACCGGCGGAGATAAACGTTGTACCATGCGGGGCAGAGAGAAGGCGATGTGAGGTGGTTGGTTCATGCAGGCCGTGACCGTTCGCCGTATAAGAATTGAGAGAACAGAGATAATTGAGAGAAGAGAGCAGAGAGAAGATGGGGCGGCAAAGAAGAGAGGCAGAGAAAGAGAAAGGATTTTTGTCCACAATTTTACTATGAGATGGACGACTGAGATTGCCTAGATCTAGGGTTAGGATAAAAATTAAATATAAAACACATACAGCGGGGCAGGGCGGTTAGACCAAATACCAAATCCGCCATGTTCCCGCTGCGGGTTTAAATTTTAAATACTATACCTACCTCGTAACCCGGTCAAAATCAAGAAAACCCGCTCCTATAGGATTGGGGGGGTGGATATTCACCGGTTGCTGATCAAATTGTCATCCCTACGTTCTTGCAGGTACAAAACTACCTCAAATTTCATATAGATTACGATGTCCCTTGAAATTTCAGAGAGCAGTCGACAACGTCTTTCTCAGGCATTTCGTCGAACAGTTTGCATGCTTTACGAGCCTATTGTCAAGGTAGTTTCTGATAATGTCTTCACAATTACAAGGGGAAAGAAGGCTGGATAGACACAATATCAACCAGTTAATCAACATAATATCACAGTGATTACAAATTACGAAAATAGAAAAAAAGTAATTTCACCAAAAAAATCATTTTTTTAATTCTTTCTTCATACAAATATTTATGAAGAAGATATCGTAATTATAGGGTAGTTTAGTATTAATATGAATAAGAGTAAGTTTTGATATGATTTTTTAGTAATGATTTTTCAGATTCTTCAGTAGTTTAAGGGTAATCTTTTTCTTTTTCTTGAAATACCCTTTTTAAATTAAAGTCTTCATAAAAGATTAGGGATCTTCTTGACTTAAAACTTTTTTTCTGATTAAATTCCTTTTTCAAATTAGAGTTGTTAAAAGGTGATAGAGTTTTTGACTTCTCATAAGATACTAATCTTCTTTCCCTAAAATACCCTTCCGAGAATACATGTTATTGTTAGAGATAAATATTGTTTTCACTTTTATTAAAGGGAATTTTTTTTCTCCATAAAAACCTTATAAAATCACCCTTAAACTATTGTTGCATACTTTCTGAATATCGTTCCTTTTAAAAAAAACACTATTAGAACCTATTTCCATTCACGTTAAAACTAAACTACTCTATAACTACTCCATCATCTCCATCAAATTTGATTATAGAAAATAACTTGCATATAATCGAGTTTTTGTAGCCTTTGAATTTTTGTACATGTAGACTGATTTCATTACAATCATATTAGTGTATTGAAGTGTTGGAAAATTAACGTTTATTTCTATGTTTTGAGTGTAGATATATTGGTGTAAGAAAAGCTATCATAAAACGAGCTTTTTCTAAGTTTTTCTAAAGCGAGCAGATAAAATGACAGTACTGGTATATATAATTATTACTTTTTAAGAATCAATAGATCGCACCATTGTTCTCCTAACTATACTTTGGATAAGTGACAAATAAATAACTCTGAATTAATACTCCATATTAGATTCTTGGAATACCCTTACTTGCATGGCAACATATATATTCTTTATATGATTATTATCTTTGTATGTAATAATCCGAAATATCATATGTGTAAGGTAACGTGTCCTTCATATGGTTATTATCTTGGTATATTTCATTCTCATGGATGAAATAATAAACTGAAACCCAATTGATAAAGATTTCAAGTTATTTGAACTCGAATAATTACTAAAAAAATTTCTCAACTTGAAAACTCTCAAGTTTTGATACGAAAGTAGTTAAACGGCCAGACTTTTCTTTCCTTAAAATACTCTTCCAAATTTAAGAGAGTTTCTAAAAATTAAGAGTGTTTTTTACTTTTAAAAGGGTGAGGCTAAGTTACAACTTTCTGGGTGAACTTAATGATTGTCACTAAAAAAGTTAAAATTTCACTGATGAATATTTTAGTAACAAAAGAGTACGAATTTTTTAACCAAATGAGTTGGGATATAGCCCCACTGCATAAATATGATCCCAAATGTTAAATGGTTAAATATTGTTTTCTTAAAAATACACTTTTTAAATTTAAAAGCTCTACAAAAACTAAGGTTGCTTTTGACTAATAAAAGGGTGAGGCTAGATTAAAATGTTTTTGGCTAAATTGAATATTTTATTGATAGAAAGGTTAAAAGTTCATTGATGCATCTTTTAGTTATAAAATAGTATGGGCTTAAGTTAAAAAAAAAAAAACTAGGGTGATTTTGACTTTTGAAAGGGTGAGCTGTTTTATTACCTTTGTGGCTAATATTTAGATATTTTATTACTAAAAAAGTCAAAAATTCACTGATGTATCATTTAGTGACAAAAGAGTATAAATTTAATCAAAAGAGGTATGCATCTGGCCACGTCATATTATTATGATGATAAGGGGTTAAATAGCTGAATATTTTTCCTTGAAAACACCCTTTTTAAATTCCTAATACTTGAGATGCCCTTTTATATACGCTAGATTTTCTTTTAAGTTGCGGGTTTTTTGGTTTTCGGTATAGTATTAAGTCTTTTTCTCTAAAATACTCTTTTTGGAGTTTTAGAGTTTATAAAACTAAAGGTTTTATGAGTGTCACACAAATACTCTATTTGAAATTTTCACTTTGTTAAAATTAATTTTGACTTTTAGTTAAAATTTTCCATAAGAAACTATTTAGTTAATATCCATATTAAGAAGTTTCAACATTTTTTAGTACATAGATTTTTAGAGGAAAAAAAATTGCAGACAACAGAGTTACACAATCTTTAGAGACAAATTAACAACTTGCATTGAATCAAGTTACCCAGAGCTTGAGATTGTAGATGATCTCTAAGAACTTTTTCTTTAATAGTTCAATCCTTAGTAAGCTAGATTTGATAAAATAATATAAAAATTGCAAGTTCAATATCTGACTCAATGATATAAACTTAAGGACACACCAGCACGCATCTACCTTCAAAATAAAGGAATGTTGAAAAGACATCATTCACAAACTTAGATCCCATGAGAGCAATGGTTATGTACTCATCTAGGCTATGTATTATGATTTCTTTTTACACACATTTATCTATTCAAGACTTATTAGAAAATCTGATCAATGTGGTAATCAATTGCAACATTATTGGCTAAATCTAAATATTTTGTCACTAAGGATGCTTCACTAATCAATCTAAGTTCAGGTGTTGTCATGTTCATTTTTAATTTTTTTTTTAAGGTAGATGGGATATTACATCTACAAAGTTTTGCATGTGATTGCAAACTAAAATTTATCGACTGAGACCATTTTGACTTTTTAGATGAGTACGTATCGTATTATTATAAAAATGATATGTGCTAAAAATAAAAATTTTGGGGCAATATATGCTGAATTACATGCACAATAAAAGTAATTACCTAATATGTACTATTAAGATTAATAAGGTCATGTTAGGTTAAAACAAAAGAGAGTTTTAGAATACACTATCAAAAGAACTTTAGAGTACATTATAAAATGTTTAACAGAAAATTGGAAGGAAAAAAACGATAAAATTAACTTAGACAAATTATACATGAATTGGAACTTAAGATAGAAAAAAATTGAAAGATCTTTTGCTTTGTAGTTTAATATATTTAAATAAGAGATACATAAAAAAATTTAATAGGACTAGATCATAACCAAAAGAAAATAAAATTGAGGGGCTATTTTAACCCCAAAGACCATTACTCCAAGAAATGATCGTCGCTTTACAAAAATAAACAAGAAGGATAATGAATGATATTGAAAGTCCTAAATGATAATGTTTTGAATTTTAGTGGATATGCTTGCTAAAAAAAAGAGTTAAAACTTTAAAGTAAACAATAAAAAAAATTAGGAAGATCCTTAATGTTACAACTATTATATTTGTTGCCTAAACAATTGAGTTTTCATATGTGCTCAGCTAGGTCTCTTGAGTTGATTTGTTTCTTGATTTTAAAAACACAGCATTTAAGCCCCTAAATCGTTCCGTTCTACAAAATTTGTTACACATACATTAATCATAACTATTTACTATCAGAACTTAACTTTTAACGATCCTTTTTGAGCTACAAATTTTAAACTTTTGTTCATATCACTTAAACTTTAAACTTTAAACTTCTTCTCAGTTTCTAACTTTTATCACACACTTTCTAAACTTATATACATTCCATAAAATTATGTTACAAGAGATTGGACAACCCTAATATAAACACTTTATGTAACATTTTAAGTGTGTCAAATTTTCTCTAACATACTTTCTTTACCTTTATTACTATAACGCCAAACTTATAATGTTTGGCGAGAATTAAATATTTATTAAAGATGTTTGAAACTTATAACAAGAAGATGGAATATTGAATAATATTCTCTTTAGTAGCAACTTGATGTGACAAAAAAAACAAGTATGAAAAACAAATTTTGTTGGTAATTCGCATTTAGAAGTAAATCATGCTTTCAACAATAGACTTTTTATACTTTGAATAGTAATTTGGAATTGATTTAGTTATTATGGTTTAGTTAAAGTAATTGTACTCATTAAACTTAATTATAATTATCACTAAGATTTATTACGGCACATTTTAGTTTCGAAATCACTACCTAACGTGCAAAGCATGTAATTCTTACGGGTGTGTGTATGTGTGTGTGTGTGTGTGTATATATATATATATATATATATATATATCCAGTCGAACACTGGAAAGAGAGATTTTGAAGGTCTATAACGTGTGTTTATGAGAGAGTGGTTGACTCCAGAACAAGAGAAACACCTTTTATTGCAAGCCTGCTAGGAAGATTGTCGGTGGAAATTCTGCCAAAAACATTGTCAAAATGTCCAAGTCATCTGATGGTTGCAGTCTTTGATTGACCTCCAGGTCCAGGAGTATATCCTGTTTTTGTCGCTAAGAATCGTGAGTAACATTTGACTAGTTTTGGTGAAAAAATTCATTTTTAATGACTAGGTTTTGGGGAAAAAGTTATTGAATTGTAGAGTTGGGAGAAATCTATTCTGTTTAGTAAACTTTTGAGTGCATGTCATAGACCAGTCTCAATTTTGTTTTAAAACCACGTCAAAGAAAAAACTTTATAGCTATTTTGGTTCCTTCCGTTAGAAAAGGTTCGAATACTCCATCCCTAGTCCCAATTTTACTTTTGTTCCTTCCCATAGAAGAGGTCTGAATAATCTATAATGAAGACCGTAACTGGTACAATTAATTTTTTCTAAAGACAATTAGATACTTCATAAGCAAATAGTACACAAGGATACACATATAGTCATACACTCCCAAAAGTAAGATTTTTAGCTTTATCAATGTCATTTTCTCTTGTTCATTTTCCTTTGTCAATTGTTTGAATTGCTCTCAATCTGCAAGGAAGAGTTTCCTTCGTTGAAAATGATGCATGCTAGTAACCATCGAAACTCTGTTGGTGAACTCCTCTTTTCACAGGCAGCTTAAGAAGACCGTAACTTTGTCAATGTAAACTTGGACTATCTCAACCATACTTGTATCTTAAATTCTTTCCTCAATCTTAAGTAGTTGAAACAAGATATAGCATCAACATCTAGGATAAGGAACATTAAAGTTAGATTGAAGGAGTCCAAAATAGAGAGGAATTGACTACATACCTAACTCAACTGAGTCCACACGTATAAACACGTCTTGGCCTCCATTTGCATACTGCCTTGTACCTATCATGTCCCCATGCCAAGTAATGCACCCACTCCCTGCACCACTAACAAAGCACGAGCATTTACTCAAGTACAACTCCTCTCCACGCTTTAGCTCCCAAATTCTCGTTCACGCATGTAGCAGTCGACGTGACGGGGACCTTCACATGTGGCATGTTTACAAATCCCTCTCCGTTTGCACAAGAGTGTCCACCGTGCTTCCTCATACACTCGTCACTACACAAGAAAAAGGATTTTTATCGACAGAGTTTTAGCGGTTGCTAAAAGTCACTTTCACCAACGAATATCATCGTGGGTAAAAATTCGTCAATAAAAGTTTTTACCAACAGGGAATCCCGTCGCTAAAAACCTTCTCGACAGATATTTATCGACGGTATTTTAGCGACAGACGTTCCATCACTAAAATGTTTTAAAATATTTTCTATTTTCAGTCACATTTTTCTAAATATTTTAGAAAATTTTTAGCGACAGAACATGTCCGTCGCTAAAACTCCCAAAGGGAGCTTTTAACGATAGATTTTTCCGTTTCAAAAACGTCTGTCGTGAAAAGCTTATGAAAAATTGAGTTTTAGCGACAGACTTTCAGTGACAGGACAAGTCAGTCGCTAAAAGTACATTATAAAAGGCACCTTTCCCCTTTATTTCTCTCTCCGTCTTTCTCACTCTCTCTCTACTCACAGGCGACTGCTTCCCAGTTTTATAGGATGATTTATAGAGTTTTTCTAGATTTTTTTTTACCTTTCTTTTATTATAAGTCAAACCGACCCCAACTCTAACATAAACATATGTTGCAATAAGATTGATATCTTATAAGAAGTAAAAACATCCTTATCTATAGAATAACGCCATTATCTATCCAATAACACTCCAATCTAACGTGGGTACTTTACGAGAAAAAAAATAAGCCAAAAACACCTCTAAAATCACTTCTAATATTTTCTTAAGACTTCTATTTTAGAAAGTGTATTTAGAAAAAAAAAATTAGTCATTTAACTAGACAGACTAGGCGTGGGTACATAACTACATGGGCGCCCTCGAGGAGTGCTTCGCCTTAGCGAGCTTCAACCACGGTGATTGTGGTATCAAAAACAGAAACCGCTCCTACACTGGCCGAAGACGAGTCCGCGCCGGCATTCGCTTTCTTGAAAATGAATGCAGGCTGGGTGGGAGATGACAGAGTCGTTTCGTGGCACAGCATGAACGCTACTTCTGACATAGAGGGTCGATCATTTGCAAACTCTTGAACGCACAGGAGCCCGATGTGGATGCATCTCAGGACTTCGTGTGCTTGGTACGACTCGCCCAGTGATGGATCAGCTACTTCCAGGGCTCTGCCTTCTCTCCATAGATCCCAGACCTGGAACAACGTATAGCATATTTCAGTGGTTGAATCAAAGTGCTATTGACGACCCAAAGAGCAGTGTAACACATTGGAAAAGAAGAGGGAAACAACAGTTAATGTTATTGACGACCCAAAGAGCAGTGTAACGCATTGTAACACATTGGCTTGGAATTGCGAATTGAAAGATGAGCCAAAGTGGAATACTAGGGTGGTGCCCGTTGATAAAAGGGTGGTGAGAGAAAGCCCTCATACGTTGAAGGGGTGATATTGCCCTCGCAAATTTGAGTTGATGCCAAATGTTGGAGGGTTTAAATCAATGACTTTCAATTTTCGATATCGAATATCAAGCATACAGATCACTTTGTAAATTCCATGTAATCTAAGAAAACTCCTATAACTTCTAAAAAAACTCCTATACGAAACCTTGCAAGTTTTGACTTATTAAGTTGCCATTGTCGGTTAAGAATCATGATTTTGAAGCTGGAGAAGCTGGAACAATAGCATTGATTTCTAATGAGATTTCTTGCTTGTACGTAGTTGTAAAGAGTTACTTACATGTCCAATTAGATTCACGGAATTCTCCTTATAGTAGCTGCTGTTTTTTCGGCCACTGATGATCTCCAATAACAGAACTCCAAAGCTGAAAACATCAGACTTTGTTGAGAAAAGGCCTTCCATTGCATACTCTGGCGACATATAACCACTGCAATCAGAAAAATGAAGGGAGTCATTGCTTGATTTTCGACCCCTCTCTCTCTCTTCTCCCGCTCTTCCTCACTCATGAGTACATGTGGTACTTACTATGTTCCAACAACTCTGTTGGTGTTTGCTTGAATTTGGTCTCCTCCAAATATTCTGGCCATACCAAAGTCTGATATCTTTGGGTTCATGGCAGCATCTAGTAGCACATTGCTGGCCTTGAGATCCCTATGAATGATTCTTAGTCTTGAGTCCTGATGAAGATATAATATTCCTCGGGCAATCCCCAAAGTGATTTCAAAGCGTTTCCTCCAGTCTACTAGAGAGCCTTTTTCTTTATCTGGATCAAAAATTGTAAGTTTCAATCATCACAACTGCATCTGCTTTTAGAGTTTTCAAGCGCGTCTAATTGGCTCTTAGAGCATAGCTTCAGGTAACTAGATGAAAAAACTGGGAAGTTTTCATACCAAAGATGAAAGAGTCCAACCCTTTGTTTGGCATATACTCGTAGATTAACATCTTCTCTTCTTTTTGAATGCAGCATCCCAAAAGCCTCACGAGATTTCTGTGCTGGAGTTTTGCTATCAGTGTAACTTCATTCTTGAACTCTTCTACCCCTTGCCCTGAGCTGTTTGATAGTCTTTTAACAGCAATTTCCTGTCCATTGCGTAGCCGACCCTGATAGCAGATGTCCTCATCTCAGATTTCAATCTTTACTTGCATAATTAGGTAGCAATTAAAATTAGCAAACTGGAAAGAGGTTATATGGTTGTCAGAATTGGGAAAGGCCACCTTATATACCAAGCCAAAACCACCTTCTCCAAGTTTGTTAGCAATAGAAAAGTTTTCTGTAGCAGCAGCGATGATGCTTAAAGAATAGAATGGTAAATCTGCATTTGTTCCAGTTTCATCAATCCCCTTTACTTCTGGAGAGGCTCCCAAGGTTGTTGAAGTAGTGTTAGGACTAAATAGCAGTTCATCCCGTCTTTTCCTACCTGATATTTGAAAAGGATTAGATGTATAAGTGTAATTATGATTCGTTCCTTAATAAAGAGTAAAAATCAAAGAAGCATTACAATGGAAGTGAAAAGGTTTAATCAAACTGGTATGTCAGATGTGTCAATCTTTCTGTAGTTACGATCTTTTTGATTTCGGCTTTGGACCAGCTGATAATGGTTCTTTGGGGGATAATGTATTTACCTCTTCTCTTCTTCATCAGCATATAGACCAAGCAAAGTATGAAAAACAGGGTAGCAACAGACGCTACCACAACTGCCACCACCCGCTTGCCACTAAAGCTCCTTGACACTTTTGCATATTTAGCTGAAAAAGGAAAACAATCATTTAACCGATAAGTCCAGAAAACCACCTTTGAAGTACTTAGTTGTTCATCATGTTCCAGACTGCGGTCTACGCTCTAATACTAGCATTCGGTTATTTTTCGAGTAACCAATAAACTTGAAGATGAGTAATCTGTAGTCAATAACACATTCGCCGATTACCACACGGATTCAGTCATACACTGACCGAAAAGTAAGATTTTTAGTTCTATCAATGTCATTTTTCCTTGTTCATTTTCCTCTGTTGAAAATGGCGCATGCTAGTAAACATGGAAAGCTTTGTCTCTGTTGGTGATCCTTTTGTTTCATAGGCAGCTTAAGAAGACCATAACTTCGCCAATGTAAACTTGGAGTATCTAAATCAATCCTGTATTTTAAACTTGTTTATGAATCTTTTGAAAGAAGATCTACCAACCTCTCTAAGATAAGGCATACCTAATTCAATTGAGTCCACTCGTATAAACAAATCTTGGCCCCCATTTGCGAACTGCCTTGTATCTATCATGTCCCCAAGCCAAGTAATGCACCCACTTCCCGCACCACTAACATTAGCAGCAGTGTACCCCGAGCACGAGCAGTTTCTCAAGCACAACTCCTCGCACGCTTTCGCTCCCAAGTTCTTATCCACGTGTGTGGCAGTTGACGTGTCGGGGACCTTCACACGTGGCACCTTTACAAATCCCTCTCCATTTCCACATGTGTGTCTACCACGCTTCCTGACGCACCCCTTGGAACCATCTCTTAAGTACCAGTCACGGGCCGACTTGGGCTCGAACCCTGGGAGGCACGTGCACTGAAACTCACCCGCTTTAGTGTACGGGTCACAGTCACCAAACGCACCACAATGGCCAAAGTAGTCACATTGGTCCTCGGGCACGGACCAGAACTCGACCCATTTGCGGTCGCCCTCTTGCCACGTGAGTCTTTGCAATGTCCCGAATTCAGTTATCACCATTCTTGAGAAAATCGAGGCATTGTGCAGCCCATACATTATGGTGACCTCATCGTGATTGTCAACATAGCTGACACTGAAGATGAAATTTGGTGTCATCTCAGGCACACCACTCCATCTAATCCCATTCCAGGGTCCGGTCCGCCACAACCTCATTGAACCCCTGGTCATTGCCCAATAGGATCCATTTTGAACGAATACTCTCCGGTTCCCGGGTCATTGCCCGACTTCCAAGATGTCAAGAACCGGGTCTGGCCGGTCCTCCTATCCAAACCAAGTTTCATATAAGGAAGTACGGTATTTGTAGGACAATCAAAGCTTTGCCACGCAACAACCTTTTTGCCACCTCCTTGGAGCAGCACCAAATTTCCTGAATCCACGAGCTGAGCCGAAAAAGAGTTCGTGATCGTTGTGGCTGAGGCGTTGGTCGACCATACAACTTGGTTCTTATGATTTAAGACCAAGTTTCCATCTTTGTCGATAGACAGAACTCCGGAGCTGTCTGTGATTGGATTATCTCTGTTGGCAACCCAAACTACAGTTAGCTCTGATACTTTGTTGTACCAAATACCCACGTACCGGTTAGCGCTAGAATTTCTGGGACTAAAGAATCCAAGTGCAAAGTACCCTCCTTTAGAGACTAAAACTTCGCCGTCTTTAAGAGGTTGGTTTTGGGTGATGGTGTCATAGGAAGCAGCAATTCGGAGTAGAAGAAACACAAGAGTAGGAAACAGGCACTCTTTATTGTGATCCATGATTTGTTCAGCTATGGGTTGGCAGGAGATGAAGGGTTACCAGTAAAATGAAGTTATACGGGTGTTTTGGTTGACGAAGTTATACAAGTGTTCAGTGATGTCTTGTTAGCTGCCAGGTTTGGTTGATAAAGTTTTGATACGCCAATGATAGTAGGGAGAGCGCGCAATGAAACAATCTACGAATCGAAATAGGTTGGGAACTCTGTGAAAGTTACCTTTTCAATTTAAAAGTTGCTGGTGCACCGTGATCAATATACAAGCTCACATCGCTGATGACAAGTTAGTCGTGACATAAAGCTGATCGAACATCAATTTTAATTGGAGTGCTCAGACAGTGTTTGGCCTTGTGGAGCTGCGTGTGGAAGTTTGTTGACAAAGTTCTCTGTACAATTGTGATATTCCAGGGTTATTTTAGTTTCTTTACTCAAAGGTTGGTTTGCAATAAATAGGGAAGCACCTAGCACCACCTGCTGGTGACCACAAATTTCATATGGATCCTCAAGGGTAGGTAGATGTATTGATCTGTGGCCCCAGATAGGGCATGATGATCAAAAGATTGATGCAGAAATCTTCACAATGCAGAGTCATTCAGTTCATGTGATGAAGTAAACACCAGCAGCTTCTTTTTTACCACTAATTTGTCTGGAGTTCGAGGGGTTATAGAACCTTCCTAGTGGTGTTTCGCTTCTTGAAAAGCTTTTGAACTACTTGTCCACATTGGTGTGGAGTTCTGAAGTTTCAACATGATGTGTTGACTCCGTTTCATCTAGAGCTAATTCCAGGTTTAAATACCTGGTGATTTTATCATTGGCTTATGTTTTAAGTTTATCTAGCAATCATAAGGGACCTTGATGAACCTGTAATCGTCCATGTCCAACTGACTCGGTGACAGCCCAGAAACGATGGCATCAGTACTACTGTCTTTACTTGTACTGTAATTTTTAACAGAGAAACATGATCATGTACCTATTCCTTCTTCGTCGAGGAAGCGAAACTGAAATTTTAGTCGTCAACACGCGTACATAAAAGAGACATTTACGTCTTTAGGACAGTTATTTCATCCAAAACAGCTTTTTGCTTATACTAGCTCTCTTCCCTCTTAGATGATTCCACCTTTGCCTAGTTAACGCCGAGATGGTTTCGCATATGCTTGATTAATGCGGAGGGAAGGGAATCCCCCAACTCCAATTTTTGTTAGAAGTTTTTATCTCCCAAGCCACCCATTCCCAAGGTCGAGACACCGAAATTGGTCGACAGTGGTGCTTCACCACGCATTTTTTCTCGATCCTCCCTATTCTGTAGCAAAGTTGGTTGGCAGGCATGGAAACGGCACCTGTGCTTGGCACTTTGCTGGTAATATGTAGAAGCAGGGGTTCACGTTATACAACTGCTGCATTACTTATTTACTACCTCTAGTACATGGTAGGTGTGTTTTTTAAGAATCACAGGCGTGAGAGATGACCTGGATATAGTTGTAGACTTGTAGTACTAAGTACTTGAACATTTTTTGTTGACTTTAAGTCTATTAAGTTGATGTTTCCATCAACGTTTGAATGCTTAGTGCAGTGCAGCTCAGTCTTCAATTTTCAGCAATAGTGTAGTCTTTGGGCAGCTATTCTTTACGGTTTATATCATTTGGTTCTTTACCGGTGAAGAAATATTGCAGGGACGTGGATTATTGGTCTTGATCAACTAAGATAACTAGCTAAGGGCCCGTGCAACGCACGGGGCGTTTTTTAATTTCTCAAATATTATTTAATATATATTTCTATAAATATTTTACAACTGTTAATTTTCTTAACTTTCTAAAAATATTTTTTATAATGTGTTGTTATAGATTGTTTCTAACTGTTATTGTTTGAACTGCAAGCAAGAAATTTACGGTATAGTATATTGCCTTTGAATAGAACTTTTGAAAAATTAGCATTATAAAAACATACCTTAGCAACAAAGGTACAATGCATGATTTAATATGATCAGCTTTTACTCACAAATAAGATGTGAATGTTACAACTAAAAGTCTTATAGACTTAGAATACCTTTTCATTAACATTTCGCGACGACATATGACAACAATCTCGTACTACTGTTTAACTGAATTTAAACTTTTTAGTCTAATATTTGGAGCTTTGTAGATATAATCATTAGTATGTATCAATGATATATCTTAAACCAATATGATTAAAAAAAAGTCAGTTATTTGTACCATCACTTCCAGTTTTTTGTGAGTTTAATAAGATCCGAATGTTATAATTAAAAGTCTTATAGACTTAGGATGCCTTTTTATTAACGTTTCGCGACGACATATGACAACAATCTCGCACTACTATTTAACTGAATTTAAACTTTTTAGTTTAATATTTAAAGCTTTGTAAATATAATCATTAGTATGTATCAATGATATATCCTGAACCAATATGAAAAAAAAAAAGTCAATTATTTGTACCATCACCTTCGATTTTTTGTGAATTTAATCTAGTAAAGAGTATTATAACTTATTTACTGTTGGTGTATATAAATCTCTCAATATTCCTATAAGTATAAAGGTCAAATTCACTCACCTTCTTTCTTCATGAAAAACTCTGTGTATGTTATTTGTCCTGTGCATAATGAAAAGGAAACATAGCATTGAAAGTGTTTCTATTTATACATAACTTATTAAAGTGTTGCTAACATGACTTAATGAAAATATCATTAAAATATTAGATTAGTGTAACCAGGGGCTAGAAAGTGGTTAACCACAAAAACATCGTCTTGCCTAATTAACGAAACTTTAAGGAATCAGAATGTGAGACCAAAATCAAAATTGAAAGATAAAAGTCATTCTAGAAAAAAAAATTTAATGCTTCTAGTCCTGAATATAATTTATGCACCTTCAAGTTGTTGTATTTAAGTTCTTCGCTTGTCTGTATAAGATTCTCGCTGTAACTCGTCTATGAATACTACACTAATACTACCTCCAACTACCTTAATTAGTACTATCATTGCCACTACAAATGCAGTTACCTTCACCATATCATAACTTTTGCTCGTCAGTGCACTTTTGTGTTTCTATCGTCAGTTTTTTTAGGTTCATCACTTTTTCAATCTAGTTTAGATCATAACTTATCAATCAGTACTGTAATGTAAATTAATATTACCTCGAAATACCTTAATTCTACCACTACAATAACTTTAACAACAACCATCACCTCTCACACTACCACCGTTTAGTTATGACTATCACCACCACAAACATCAACATACTACACGCCAACATCGCTACAGTCACATGTTGTCACTACATAATCCAAATCTCACTGCCAACATTCCAATCTACCACAACAATTATCACTATCGTAATTATCATGGCTGGTCACTAGCATAATTGCATATATTACCACCCTTACACGTTCACATCTAGTACCGACATTTCGGCTATACCATTACCATCCTGAGGCCATCCAGGCTTCTCTCTTTTTGTAGTTATTTATGAAGGGTAAAAGATTCTTATAATTAATTTATCTTTTTGTCTCTTTTATTCTACAAATTTATTCTCAGCTTGTCACAAATTATTCTTCAATCGATTTTAATTTTTCTTGGAGATTCAATATAATTAGTTCTAAATATTTTGTTCATAATGTGCGTAACATGTTAGATTTTAAGAAAATTGGTGCAAAAAGACGAAAGTTACAATAAAACTTACGGAGAAAAGATTTCATTAAAAAGGAAAAAAATTACCAAAACAAATAGGATGATGTTTTGCATAACTAAAAAATTGAGGTAAGAATAAAAATATACGCTATGAAAAGCTTATCTTTTAATTTATAAAAATTAATCATTAATTTCATACAGGATTTTCGTTGTTTACTTTTGTGAGATTTTATTTATATTTGCGAGATTTTATTTTATTTATTTTAAGTTTTTTTAAGAAGTTAGTAGTGCAAAATGAAGTCTTTTTCGATTATGTAGAGCTCTAAAAGTAGTAGATATGATTTTTTAATTTTATAAGATTTACAAAAGTAGGGTCAATGATCATACTAAAGAATTAGTAAGTAGGGTATGATTTTCGTATTTTACATTTTTGAGATTTTATATTGTTATTTTAAAGTACTTTTGAGATTTTAATAATCAAAATTAAGGCCTAATGTATAAGTATATTGATTAGGTAGAGTTTTAGAAGGTTTATAATTAATTTCTTAGTTTTATAAAGTTTAAAAATATTGCATAAATTATACCTACGAATTTTGTAAAAATAAATTAAAGTAAAGAGTTAAATAGAGTAGAAAAAGAAAAGCATATCAAAACAAATAGGATTCTAGAATCTTGGACTCTAAATAAAAAGACCAACTAAGTTAGGGGACTATCACATACAAAGTTGAAGTGGGTAGAGTTTTAGAAGGTGTATAATTAGTTTTTTAGTTTTATAAAGTTTTAAAATATTGCATAAATTATACCTACGAATTTTTAATAATAAATTATATTAAAGAGTTAAATAGAAAAGTCGGGCCAAAGATCATACGAAAAGATTAGTAAGTAGGGTATGATTTTCGTATTTTACATTTTTGAGATTTTATATTGTTATTTTAAAGTACTTTTGAGATTTTAATAATCAAAATTAAGGCCTAATGTATAAGTATATTGATTAGGTAGAGTTTTAGAAGGTTTATAATTAGTTTATTAGTTTTATAAAGTTTAAAAATATTGCATAAATTATACCTACGAATTTTTTAATAATAAATTAAAGTAAAGAGTAAAAGAAAAACATACCAAAACAAATAGGATTCTAGAATCTTGGACTCTAAATAAAGAGACCAACTAAGTTAGGGGACTACCACATACAAAGTTAAAGTGGGTAGAGTTTTAGAAGGTGTATAATTAGTTTTTTAGTTTTATAAAGTTTAAAAATACTGCATAAATTATACCTACGAATTTTTAATAATAAATTATAGTAAAGAGTTAAATAGAAAAATAGAGCCAAAGATCATACTAAAAGATTAGTAAGTAGGGTATGATTTCCGTATTTTACATTTTTGAGATTTTATATTATTATTTTAAAGTGATTTTGAGGTTTTAATAATCAAAATTAAGGCCTAATGTATAAGTAAATTGATTAGGTAGAGTTTTAGAAAGTGTATAATTAGTTTCTTAGTTTTATAAAGTTCTAAAACATTGCATAAATTATACCTACGAATTTTTAATAATAAATTATAGTAAAGAGTTAAATAGAGTAGCAAAAAAAAAAATCAAAACAAATAGGACTTTTGAATTTTATATATCTAATTCAAAAGAGTTGGATTCTAAATAAAGAGACCAACTAAGTTAGGGGACTACCATATGCAAATTTGAAGCTTATGTGTCAGAAGGAGAATGTTCTTAAAAAGTCCTACTTGTCGCAAAGATAGAGTCCTAAAAATCTTACATGTCGCGATTATAAGTGAAGGCTTTAGCTTATATATATATATATATATATATATATATATATATATATATATATATATATATATGGATCAGAGCAGCTGATGTGATTGAATGAAGGGTTGAGGGAGGGACGAATTTATTGTATACTGTAACATATGCAGCGGTCTTCAATAGTAAGAATTATTAGTTTCGGATCATCGAATATTTTCTACTAACCAATAATTGCGGCGGTAAAAGAGTGGCTTGGCTTAAGCAAGGTACAACTAATTGGAACGACTATAATTCATCAACATTTCTTTACTATTTTTAACTTCCATTTGTCACTAAAAATGTATTTGCAGCAATCTTACCGTTGAACCAGCAAGGAGGGTGTAGACGTTATCAGACGATGTCAAGATTTATAATTATCAAGAATATTATTTCGGTGTGTTTTAACAAAATCGAGTTTTGCCTAGTTAACTTCCACTTAAAATTAGAACACATTGATTCTCAGCAATTTTACCTTTATCAACAGTGAGTGGAGGCATTATTAAACAAGGTCAAGATCGATGAATTTCGTGGATAATAGCAATGGGTTTTGCAACTTTCCCTTCCACGAGCCCTTTGAGGAATACGAATAGCGTTCACGTGCGACGCACATGGACATTAATGTGTGATAAAATAAAATTGTTATATAAAAAAGTCATAACCCCGTGTATTCTCTAAATATACATGTTAGTTCAAATGAAGTCAAAAGTGCAAGTTGAAATTGAGATGTATATGCATAAGGATTGCTCTAAAAATATTTTGAAACCATTCAAAGAATGTTAATAGTCTTTCAATATCTAAGAAAGGTATTGTGGTCTAAAAAATGATTTTCAAGGATCCACACTTTTTATATGTAGTATAGTATAGATTATCATACCATAATCTGATTTGACTGAATTAACTTACTTGATGATTCTTAAAGTCATTCTTATCTACCAAAACGCTTTTTAAAGCGCAACTTTCTAACACTTTGACCAGTAGATTTATACAAAGAAGTAGCTGAAAGTGAAACTAAGTAACATATCAGAAAATCATGAAGCTATAAATAAGTTGCCAGCATTGTTACAGAGGTACGCAGCAGTAGTGAATTCTTTACCGCCCCTCTAATAGTGAAATGGTTGCCTCATTCGAGGTCGAGATCAGTCTTCTAGCCAGTGGATATTGTGCCTCATCCAAAATCCCCTCTGAATAGAAGCCAGGTTGCTTGGGTTGTGGCAGCATGAGACTCTCTCCATCTAACATTAACAGCACAGATGCCATCGTTGGCCTATCTTCAGGGCGTCGTTGCACACACAAGAGGCCTACTTGTAAGCATTTCAATACTTCTGACACTGAAAGTTGATCTTCTCCCTTCACTTGCTCTAGAAGCTCCAACGGATTCCCTTCAGTCCATAGTTTCCATGCCTGACAAAGCCCATATTACTGAGGAGCAAAATCAAAAACATCGAAGCAGCATCATGTATGGACTTACATGCCCTAAAAGGTTGAGATCATGGTCCGGATGGTAGAACATTCTGTTCCTTTTGCCGCTCACAATTTCCAAAACTAGTACTCCGAAGCTATAGACATCTGATTTCATGGAAAAGAGTCCATCCATTATGTATTCTGGAGACATATAACCACTGCACGCCGTTGCAAGAGAAACATGATCAGATTGAACTCTGGGCAGGTACTAAAGAGAAATTATCTTAATACTTACTAAGTTCCAATCACCCTTCTGGTTTTCCCCGAAATTTGATCTCCGCCAAAAGCTCTCGCAATGCCAAAGTCAGAAATTTTAGGATTCATCTCATGGTCTAGTAGCACATTGCTGGCCTTGAGATCCCTATGAATGATTGTTAACCTTGAATCTCGATGTAGATATAGGAGTCCTCGAGCAATGCCCACAATAATGTTAAAGCGGCTTCTCCACACGAGAGAATTACGAGTACCATCTGAGCCTGTTTCCAACCATATTAAACAATTAAAGACTATGCTAGATAAAGGTTAAGTTTAAATCATTGTTACAATTCTATGTATGTCTCTGAAATTAAGCAATGCAAGATAAAGGTAACATGGGCTAACCAAAGATGTAGGAGTTCAAGCTTCTGTTGGGCATATACTCATAAATTAACATCCTCTCTTCTCCTTCAATGCAGCATCCCAAAAGCCTAACAAGATTCCGATGCTGTAGTTTGGCAATCAAGATGACCTCATTTTTGAATTCTTCGGGTCCTTGTTTGGAATCCTTTGAGAGCCTCTTGACTGCTATCTGTTGTCCAGTCGGTAGTTGACCCTACAATTGTTTCTGTGAAGTAAGACGCCAGCACACTACAATGATGAAGACATAATTGTTTTCGGTTCCATGGGGCAAAAGAGAAATAAATTGCGGGGGAAGGTAGCAACAGAATTTCCTCTCTCTACCTGCTCATGCCAAATGACACAGTAGGCCTGTCTTGAAATCAAAATTACCTGGTAAACTGGTCCAAAACCTCCCTCTCCAATCTTATTTGATTCAGAAAAATTATCTGTTGCTTCTGCAATGATACTTCTTTTGAAAATTGGCAATTCAAGATCTTCCTCGTCCCCGGCATGAGTCTCTGATTTTCGACCTACTAATGTGACAAATGACAGAATCGGGAATGTAAGATCCAATATTTCATGGTTCACATGTCTAAAACTGTTATCTTTTTGGCCAAATGTGACAAAAACCTGCTATGTCTAACATTCAAAGGAAGTTATAGAACTGCTTTTGCATTATCATCTGGTATCTTGGTTTATATTACTAGTTTGACCAACCGAAGCTTTACCTTAGGATTCAGTAAATACACCAGCAAGGTCACTTACCGACTAGAGTGGTTCCAGTAACAAATACCATGTGGCATGGAGGATTATAGCATAAGTGACATGCTCTAATAACTTCTTGTCGGATGTGAAGAACACAACTGAAAGCAGCAATTGTTGCATTATTTACGATTGCCTCTTCAGTAATCGAAATCACCAAAGCTCTTAGGTTCGCGCTTCATTTAGGATTGACTTGATCAACTAATATCACAATTGCATCAAGGACTTGAACAGCCTTTTAGGTGGGATCTTAGAAATTTCTTAAAAAATTTTCTAAGAGCATAAATAAATATATGAACCATTTTAGACCAAAAAATATGATTTTTACCTATGTCTACTTATTAGTCAATTTGCATTGGAAAAGGGTTCTGGTAATATGCACCTTAGTTTTGACAATGTTATGTATCTTGGATGAAAGTGAAGAGATACAAGTACCTTGTGCTTGCTTTCTTCTTCTCCAAATCATTAAAAAAGCAGCAAAAAGTATTACTACAGTTACTGATACACTGACCATCGCTACCACGAGCTGCTTTTCATTCTTGGTACCTGATATAAAGTGCAAAAAATCCTATTCAAAATATAGAACCTTAAAGCACAGGATCCAGACATTTTTAAAAATTCTCCACTTCAATGTGCTCAAGAAGAATTGTAAAATGAAAAGTACCTAGATCAGAAGCTGATACCCGAACGTAAAGATTCTGGTTACCAGATCTTGCAAATTGTCTGACATCAACCAGATCACCATACCATAGTAAGCAACCGCTTCTCCTACCAGAAACATTTGAATTAGCATAAGCTGTGCAACAACAATTTTTCAAGCATTCTGCCTCACAATCATTAAGGGTCACACTAGTGCTTATCCAGAAGTTTGGGAAATCTGGCACCTTCACTCCTTCAAGCTCTTTGAATCCTTCCCCTTTGGAACAATTCAATATGTGTTTCCGAATGCAACCCCCGGACCACACATGCATTTCCCAATCCTGTGAAAATTTAGGAATGTATCCAGGCAAACAGCTGCAAATTCGCGTGTTGCTCATCGTGCAAACACCATTAGAACCACACTTGCCATAGACATCACAAGGGTCACTGGGGAGGGTATAAATCAGAAGCCAACCAAGGCTACTGCTCCAAACATAACGTTGGACTTCACCAGAGTAACTTATCACAGACCTTGTAGTAGTAGAGTCGTTCTCTAGACCATAATCATAAAACATCTCCCATGAAGTAACAACCGCCCGGGGATTGAACACGAGGTTGGGTATAGTTGGAATTCCACTAAATCCCACACCATTCCACGGCCCACTTCGGAACCTTTTAACAGAACCTTCTCTAAGGACTAGTTGTGGAAGTTCATAACCATTGACACTGTAAGTGAATTGCCCTGGAGAAGGATCATTGGAACTCTTCCAGGATGTCAGATAGCGGTTGAAACCCAGCTTCATCCCTGCTAACAGTGTATCTGAAGGATGATCAAAGCTTTGCCAGAGATTGCCTGCTGTCTTCTTGTTGCTCTCATCTCTCAACACAAGATTTCCGGAGTCTAACAGCTGTGCAACTGTTCTATTTGTTGATATGTTCTGAGCGCTCGTTGACCAAGCTACTCTTTCCATATGATCCAAAAGGATTAAATTCCCGTCGTCCCCAATCTTCAAAGTACCAGATGAGTCATTAAGAGGGTTATCCCTATTTGCCACCCAGACAATAGTTCTAGGATTCATCTTGTAGTACCAAATGCCCAAGTACCAATTCTTGGAACTGCCATCACTGAAGAAGGCTAGCTCAAATTTCCCTCTGGCGGATACTAAACTCTCGCCATCACTCACTGATAGTGCCGGACCTAAAATGTCCTGCGATCCAGCGGTTTCTCTTAGAGATAACATTAGAACAAAACAGTGACAAAAAAAAGCAAAAACAGCAACCCCCATGGACATCTCTGGAAAGCCCCTATATCAGACGCACTTACTTTATTGAGTTAATGAGATATTCTGATCGAGTTCTAAAGCCTCTGACATCCCAGACATGTATCCAGAGAACAAACTCTTGGCCTCTCAGTCCAAAAAAGCTTGATTAAAAATCCAAAGTCGCTAGATGAAAGATGGAGTTTCCACCCAAACGAACTTTGACAGAGCCATGTAGTGTACTTTAAAAGGAAAAGTCACTAGTCAAGAATGATTGACCAGGTTGTTAAATTAAAAAACGTGAAGCTGAAGTATTCAAAGCTAGTTACTTGTATGATATGATTAACGGCTTTGACTAATCTTTTGAAAATTAGTCATTACTCTGTTGTAGGGTCAACATGGCAGCAAGGCCATACCATTTTTCACTAGTCATTTAATTTCCAATTTTATGCATTGGGCATTGGTGATGTCAAAGCGGAAAATGGTAGGAAGAATTGGAAAAAGAAAATAAAAAGATTGAAGAGAGGGTGTTGGGGGGGGTGTGTGTGGGGGGGGGGGGGGGGGGGTTTGTTTTTCTGCGCCATATATGTCTGGAAGGCTGTAAAGAGTCAAGCATGTGTGAATCTGCACGTCTAGCCAATGCCAGATAATGCCCTGTTGCAACTTCCTTTGGCCAACACCTATGACATTAAAAACTTAGGAACAAATACAAGTCAAGATTTGTTCAATATGGTCAATATATAGTCTGCACTTCTGTAAATCTTCTTGGGCATTTTAACCATTGAAATAGATTTTGGAAGTGGACGACATTCAAGCATGCACCTTATGAGATCTCCTTGAGCCTAACTATTTTTGAACAAAAAACTTTGCAGCATTACACATCCATAGAAGGTGTAGCAAGTCGTAAACAGCGTATAGTATTATCGTGTTCCCTACTTTTTACAGTGTACCGGACCAGAGTAAATCCAATTTTACCTAACGAGATCCGGTTTAAAAGTCCAGTGGACTCTTAACCGTATATCAGATCAGCTTAGAATCGAATGGAAACAGAAAATGGTCACTGAGGAATATATTATCTAGCCTCCAGTGTATATGTCAATCTATTTGTTACTGATGGAGTTCCATCCGGCATATATTCAATCTCACTGTGGCTGCTTTCTGCAAAGAAACCAGGGTGCTTCGGTTGGGGCAACATTGCAGTCTCATTGTCCAACATTGACAGCACACTTGACATCGTTGGCCTGTCTTCAGGATGTTGCTGCACACACAAGAGGCAAACTTGTATGCATCGTAATACTTCTGAAATTGGAAATGGATCTTCCATTAGCGGATCCACCAGCTCTACAGCC
This sequence comes from Escallonia herrerae, assembly GCA_033070095.1. NCBI lineage: Eukaryota > Viridiplantae > Streptophyta > Magnoliopsida > Escalloniales > Escalloniaceae > Escallonia > Escallonia herrerae. The sequence goes on along the minus strand of JAVXUP010000639.1, from coordinate 226,954 downwards.
GTCCCTTCAATCCATAACATCCATGCCTAAAAGAGCAGATATTATGAGAAGTACTATCAGGAATTCTAAAGAACACAAAGGCATCATTCTGAACGTACATGTCCGAGAAGGCTAAGTTCCCGATCTGGATGTCGAAATTGTAGGTTCCTTTTGCCACACACTATTTCCAAGGCTAGTACTCCAAAGCTAAAGACATCTGACTTCATTGAGAAAAGCCCTTTCGTAACATACTCAGGAGACATATAACCACTGCAAGAATTAGGGATGTAAGAAAAAGAGTAAAAAGTGAATTAGTGTTTGGAACTTGCAACAGACCAAAGGGTACTCACTGAGTTCCCACCACCGTTCTCGTTTCTCCGAATAACTGATCTCCACCAACAGCTCTAGCAATGCCAAAATCAGAAATTCTGGGATTCATTTCACTGTCCAGTAGCACATTACTGGCTTTAAGATCCCTATGGATAATTCTCAATCTCGAATCTCGATGAAGGTAGAGAATCCCGCGAGCGATCCCCACAATGATATCAAAGCGTGTCCTCCATGCAAGAGAACTCCTTTTATTATCTGAATTGAGTTACACATATCACATCAATCACTTAATTGTGTTTGCTCTAATGTTTTAGAATATAGAAAGTGGATTTTGTATGAAAGAAAACTGGGGATGGATAAGCAAAGGCTTAAATTACAGACCAAAAATAGAGGAGTCTAAACTTCCATGGGGCATATATTCGTATATTAACATTCTCTCTTCCCTGTGAATGCAGCATCCCAAAAGCCTAACAAGATTTCGATGTTGAAGCTTCGCAATCAAGATAACCTCATTTTTGAATTCACTAAGTCCTTGCTTGGAGTTCTCTGAGAGCTTCTTGACTGCTATTTCTTGTCCAGTTGATAGCTGGCCCTGTAATTTTTTAACCCAAAATGTTATATTCTCATGCGAATGATTAACCTCTGATTCAGATAACAACTACGCATATGTTTCGTTAAAATTACCTTGTAGACGGGCCCAAAACCACCCTCTCCAATCTTATTTGAATCAGAAAAATTATTTGTTGCTTCTAAAATGGTGGTCATGTTGATAATAGGTAATTCTAGCGTTTCTTCGTCTCTTGCTTTAGTGTGTGATCGCAGACCTGCCAATCATAATTGATGCCAAAATCAAGTAACTAAATCATTCCTTGGCGCATAGATATCTCTTAGTCTTAAGACTCCATGCTCTGGGGAAATCAGATGAACTTCTTTCCGACAAACTGTACACTCTTATTCTGAATTGGTTAGGTAGGAGTTAGACCTTTCATCCTCGATCACTACATGGTATTTCCTTGTTAACAATATTCACCCACTTGTATTAATGAAAATTTTCTTCCATTCTACACTGAAATACTAGCAACCTTCTCTGGACACGTAAATACGAGCACATAAACAGTGTTCATGGACTTGGCAAAAGATTTTCAAGCTTCAAAGGAGGTACAACAGTTTTTTTACTGCCAAGATTGGCAAGGTAAATACACCTTCAATGTGTGATAACTAGCACCCCCTTTGGGGGACCTGTTCCTGGATTAGGGACTACTACTATTGCGGATAAGGAACTTGTCAAAAGAGCTCAAGCTGCAGACATTATCGAGGACAAGCAGAGGAAATGGCCTACTCCCATTTCTCTCTACTCCTACCCTTGTGCTTAGCTCTCAACGTAGGCTCAGGCAATGGAAAAGTGCCCAGCGGGAGGAGCGTGCGCTGTTTATTGGTGCTATTGTAAATCGGAAAACTTCTCTTTCAGTGTCTCTATTATCAGTTTGGTTGGGTTGCTTGCTGGCTTTTGCAAAACTCAGAGAACTCTTCTCAGTTTGAGCAGTGTAAGTGCAATGGTTTGCAACTATGGGGAAAGCCTTCACAGTCTCTTGTTAGAAGGCTTTGTTTGGCTAGTATAGCATATCACATTAGGGGTGAACAAGACTGTAGGATTCATGAAAGAGGGTCGAGCTCTCCTGCTCAACGCATTTCTGAAATTAGATATTCGGGCACGTGAAATTGAGTGACAGCCTCTCTAGTGTTGATGACCATTTGATTGGTCATCTTTGGGTTTTTTTTAGAAGCGTATGTTCAGGAAAATAAATTTCAGACGATTAACTTGCACATCAGTGCAGAACAGAGAATATAACTAAGAAATATCTGCGAGTGAAACACAAAGGTCATGTTTACGGTTTACCTTCTCGTCGTAGTTTCCTCTTCAACAGCACAAAAAAGGCGAGAAGCAAATCAGCATGGAAAGGACTGAGAACTAGACTGTCACCTGTAAACTGGTCGAAACTAGCTTGGTTTGCAAATTTCAGTCGTGTGATTAGCTTTGAAAGGGGGCTTAGCTCTCAACGTAGGCTCAGGCAAAGGAAAAGTGCCCATAGGGATGAGCGTGTGCTGTTTATTGGTGCTATTGTGAATAGGAACACTTCTCTTTCATTGTCTCTATTATCAGTTTGGTTGGGCTGCTAGCTGGCTTTTGCAAAACTCAGGGAACTCTTCTCAGTTTGAGCAGTGTAAGTGCAGTGGTTTGCAACTATGGGGAAAGCCTTCACAGTTTCTTGCTAAAAGGCTCTGTTTGGCTAGTGTGGCATATCACCTTAGGGGTGAACTAGACTGTAGGATTCATGAAAGAGAGTCGAGCTCTCCTGCTCAACGCATTTCTGAAATTAGATACTCGGGCAAGTGAAATTGAGTGACTGCCTCTCTAGTGTTGATGAACATTTGATTGGTCATCTTTGGTGTTTTTAGAAGCGTATAATCTTCAGGAAAATAAATGTCAGACGTTTAGCTTGCACATCAGTGCAGAACAGAGAATATTGCTAAGAAATATCTGCAAGTGAAACATAGAGGTCATGTTTACGGTTTACCTTCTCGTCGTAGTCTCCTCTTCAACAGCACAAAAAAGGCGAGAAGCAATATTAAAAATACAGATACAGTGATCATTGCCACCATAAGCCGCTTTTTCTTCTTCGGATCTGATAATAAATCTACAAGCACAGTGCAATTCCAACATCAAGCCCAAAAAAGAACGAGAAACTGCCAAAGCACCAGAACATGAACCAAAGAAATTAGACAAAAGATACCTAACTCAGAAGCCGTGGCACGAATGTACAGAGTTAGATGGTCATACTCTGGATACTCTATAATATCAACCAGATCCCCGTACCAAAGCAAGCATCCTGTCTTTCTTCCAGTAGGATTCGAGCTAGCATAAGCAGTACATGAGCAGTTCTGTAAGCACTTCTTTTCACATTCCTTGAGAGTCATACTGGTGTTCATCCAAACCTGCAGCAAATCAGGTATCTTGACACCTTTGAACTTCATAAATCCCTCTCCTTTTGTACAGTTTAGTGGAGCTTCCCTTAAGCACCCACCAGACCAAAAGAGCATATTCCAAGCTTGTGATGATTTAGGCTTGTATCCAGCCAAGCAAGTACAAATTTGCGCATTATTGAGCGTACAAATAGCATTCTTACCACACTGGCCATAGTAATCACATGGTACACCGGGGTGTGTATACAAGGCTTCCCACTCAAGGCTCTTACTGTTCCATTTAGAGCGCTGGAGTGCACCGGAGTAAGTTACTGACAACTTCGTGATTTCATTGAACAGATCGAATTCATAATACACCTCCTCTGAGTTGCTGACAAATTTGGGGTTGAAGTAACGATTTTGCTTTCCTTGGGTTCCATTTAAAGCCAAGAAATCATATAGTCCACTTCGATACTGCTTAGCAGAGCCCTTGCGCACGAACGACTGTGGAAGTGCTGTAAGATCTATACCGTAAGAGAATTCTCCAGGAGAAGGATCATCAGCACTCTTCCATGAAGTCAAGTGCCGGTTCAACCCGGTTCTCAGGTCCCAACCCAACTTCATGCCTGCTACCAAGGTATCAGATGGATGATCAAAGCTTTGCCAATAGTAGCTTCCTTCGTTAGCATCAGTTTCGCTTCTCAAAACAAGATTTCCCGAGTCCAGGAGCTCGACAACAGTAGATTCAGACGATCTAGCCCGCACACTCGTAGACCAGGCAACTACTCCTGTTTGGTTAAGAAGTATCAAGTTTCCATCACTTCCGATCTTCAGAACACCCAAGGAATCATTGATTGGACTTTCTCTGTTTGCAACCCACACAACGGTTTGATTTGGGATGTTGTTGTACCATATCCCCACGTACCGGTTCCTGGAATTGCCTGGACTAAAGAAGCCAAGCTGGAACTTCTTCCCTGCTGATACTAACGCTCCACCGTCAGTGATCGATTGGCCCTGTCTTAACATGCCATCTGACGCAGATACATCGAACTGGTACAAAACTAAGACTGATACGTGGAAGAACATGTGAAAAAGGATGTTACCCATTAAATTGAAGAGCTCCGATTAACGTTATTGTGCTGCTCCTCATCTCAATTACGGCTGCAACGTACAATATGAGCAAAGGATTCCAATGTAAGACTTATGTCGTGACATAAGCCTGCCTGCCATAGTTGAAAGAGAGGTTGATAGGTCAATGATCCAAAAAGTTCAGTCACCAAGGCTTACCACACATGTGCATGGGTCAACACCAAAAACAACAAGTCAAGAATTCTTGGTCTTAATGGTAAACAGCCAAGTCTTTGATATGTCCTGATAACCGACGATACCCAGCACTGTTTACCATGGTATTGAAGTTTCAATGATACGGTTCAAGTAATCAATATCAATATTCATATATAATAATCGAATTGTTTACTGAAATTCTCTGTTATATGATTAGTTCTGAAGTGACATTGAATCTGTACTAACAAATGCCTTAAATCTTAACTATCCGATACTTTGTAGCCTACCCCTTTTGTAACAGATTCGGACATGTTCCTCCGTTTATCTCTCGCACACTTTCTCTCTACTTTCTTGCCGCCTTTTCTACAACTTCAATATATGGCTTTTCTTTCTCTGTTCCTTCTTTCTGACTCACTCTCTCTCCATTTGCTTCCTTCTTGCCTCTGCTTTTACCTTCTGCCTTTTCTTCTTCCAATTAAAATATCTTCCTTCCATTATAGATGAGGCAAATGGACTCCTCACCTTCACCTCGGCAAATGGACTCCTCACATTCACCTCTTTTGCATGAATTATTGAAGGATCCAGATGCCATTCTTAGAAGCCCCATCTTGCATGCACTGATTCTGAAGACATCCAAGCGTATGTATTATGATCCATGTTCAATTTTTTACTTTTCGCAATTGTTCCTACAAAAATCAGGTGTTAATGAGTGACACCATAACACGAGAATAGACTTAGTGAAACTGTTAAAGAATCAATGTGGAAGTGTATATAGATATTATTATATACAAATATGTGTCAGAAATACGTTGAAAGATTCCGGAAAGAAAGAGGATTAGTCTTGTGGAGGATTTTGGAAAGAAGTCAAATGTTGAAAATGGTGTGAACGCATATGTAGAGGAGTGTGACAGACAGTGTAAAGGGGAAAAAGTTTCTTTTGCTGTCAATAGGCCAGAGTACAGAGTACAGGCACAGTACACTCTAGAGAGAGAGAGAGAGGAGGTGAGAGAGGGAGACCTGTTACATTTACGGAATTACGGAATTAGCCCTGAGTTACATCTATGAAAACAACATGAAATGTGAAAATGAAAAATGAATGGGTTAGAGATGAAGATGTAATCAGATCCCCATGGTGCAGGGGTAGATTGCTGATTATCTGAATTAGTGATCAGATCATCTTGGACTATCCAGAATCCAATTTGATATAGAAATAATGAATGATGAAGTTCCCTCTTTTTCCTTTTATAACAAGACATTCCCTCCCTTTTGCAATATTTGTCATATCAATTTATGTCATGATTTTGTTTATTGAAGTTAATTATACACATTTAGATTGATAGATATGTTTGACATGTTAAACTAAATACTAAGATCAATTTCAGATATGCAAAAAGTGAAACGATACAAATTCAGGAATATGATGAAATATGTTTACAAACATTTGAGAAATACACAGATAAAAAAAATATCGTTGATGAATCTGAGTTGCTTTAGTGAGAATCTTTAACCTTTTACTGGAATAATGAGCGTATTCAGCAAAAAGAATTGAACTTAGCCCCATTTCACTTCCATGAGTTCCTTTACATGCCCAAATTCTTTGCCATGTTGAAACCACAAAAATCTAGCCTTCTACACGATCTCTCTTGCTACGTCTCTTAGCTATTTAGCGCACTCGCTAGCTGGAAATTATGGGTGGGCAAAACATCATATAGATTTGTAATCAGCGCCTGTATTGCCCCCATATGTGTGGTCCAGTATGTTGTAATGTGTAGTGAATTTCAATGGTTACTGAAACTGTGCCTTTGTTGGTCTAACTTCCTTGCTAACTTAGAAGTTATTGTCATAGTACTCTTAATCTGTTGCATGTTTTCAACCCATGTAACTTTTAATTTTCTACTTCTTTCTCTGTTGTCTTCTCTACTAGAATCTGTTTAAAACCAAAGTGAAACTCTTTCTCAGTAACATCTTATCATAGAACTCTTAGAATCTCTTGCATGATTGACTTTTCTTTAAAAAAATCTTTTCTAATGACTTATGTCATTTACTTTTCATGGGTGAATTCAGAAGGAAACCTTGGAAGCTCAATCTTGCATGCTTTGATACTTAAGAATTTCAAGAGTAAGTATTATGAACTATCTCAAATTTACATTGTGTTATACTTGATGGTTTTTTAATGAAACGGTTCCAAATCCTTTTATGGTGTTCATTGCATTTTATTTGCCCACCAAAGATGCCTCTAACAAGAAGGGTTGCATTAGGATTGAAGGTTGGTATATCAATGCATAGCACCTACTTTGTTGCGGGCTAGCTTTGCGAATTAAGTTTCAATCAAAGTAGATATGCAAATTTCTTCGCCTTCGGTGGTTTCTTGGATGTAACATTCGACTGTTGAAATGCTTCTTCTGAAATTTATATGCCTCTCCATCCTACTAACATAACCCGTGGTTTTTTGAGCTATAGATTCTTGGTGGTATATGAGTTTCATGGTCGAGATTAGGTAAGAACTCCCATCATCTTACCCTCTCTTTTGAGTAGAAGTAAATAGCCAATTTGTATCTTGGGATCGGATGTAAACAGCCTATAGTCTATGATATTGATACAAACCTATAGTTTATATCAAGAACCTTCTTTCTGGGAAGAGGGCTGTAGGCTACATATTGATGGGGGGTCTCTCCTCTCTCGGCTTGACTCCATACATACACTTACGTGTAGGGAAAGATCATCTGAAATCTCTTGGTAGAATTTCGGAGACACTTATTTTCAGCATTGTTCAGTATTTAAATTTTTACATGTTTGAATGACATCAACCTTGTGGTGCCAACATTTATAAATCTCAAATTTTAACACCAAAATCAATTTAACTCCCGTGCATTACACAAAGAAATTGCTTCTACCCAACACAAGAAAGAAGTGATTAGTGTATTCCTAATCCTCTGAGCAACAACGGATCCAAAAGGGTATCCTTGGAATGGACCTAGAAGGTACACTAAATTCCCAATCAATCTCGTTTACAAGCAACCATTACTCCAAGAAACTTTACTTTCGTCGAAGAACCAAATCTTCGGTCCCTGATGTCCTCAAGAATAAGGTATGTGGAATCTTTGCACGTGTCGAGAAGGTTCATTTGGTCCAAACTTACGACTCATTGTGTGCACCTAGTCAATGCTTTGAATAGTTTTTATAATTTTCTAGAGTATTGATTTAGGATTTATAGCTTTGTTCGTGTATAATGATAGTGAAGTATATTTGTTTTATCTCTTTAGCCCTTTTCATTTTTCTGGCTTTCAAGTGTGAATTGGCACGCCAACTTTTTGACCTCCTGGTTAAAAACCAAAGCAGATTTGTCAAACACTCAAAACTGCAGCCAGTACTCTGGGATTGGAGGAAAAAAAACCCCTTCACTGCAACTCTTTGATGTACTGTTATAGACTCGAAGTAATCGACAATTAAGCAAACCTGGGACTTTAGACTCGCCTCCTCGGTGGCAAATTTAAAGTCCCAGCACACAAAGCAAACCTGCACTCCCTGCCCACCCTTCCATCGGTGCATCACATCCTGTCGGGATATGCTCGTGCCGGGCAACCGAAAGGGATGGGAATGAGGATCACAGAATGCGGTGCAGGTGAGCTGACGGGAAGAACAATTCGACAAATACTAGGATTACACATGTTCTGCAGTCTTCATGACTGAGATTGATTTAGAAATAAATGATTTTGTCATTTGATGCTACTGTTGGGTCATACGCATATGGGGACTCACTGCATAATTAAACAGGATTTTTCTATGCAACCTGCAGAATCTCCTAATGACATAAGTTTATAGTATTCAGCCAGCCCTGCTCAAAGCGACACCTCTGTTGGAGGGGACAACCCCTAGACAACCAATGTAACAACAAAATACAACTTTGGTATCATATCTTAGCTACAAGTACTTGAAACTGAGTTTCTTTCTTTCTAATTGAACTAACTGGATAGATGCACCCCAAAAAACAGTTCTGGCACATTCAACGGAGAAGAATAGTCCACCTTGTCAATCAAGAACTCCCTCTATTCTCTTACGTCCATCCCTGCAACATGAAAAAGCAATAGATGCGACAAGTAGAGAGTTCAGAAAGCGCATTGAATCACATTAACGCGTCTTAAAATGGATTCCTTAATCTGCACAGAGGAAATACAGGGAAAGGGGGGAGGGGGGACAGGGAGAAGAACAAGAAATCACTAACTTTACACACAAAGCACTCGCAGCAAAACAAAAAATCTTCTATTTTAATCATCTGCATATCAATCATCTTGGTCTTCTTTCTATATAGCTGAAGCTTACACAATTTCTCTTATGCAATCTCATAGCAAGTGATAGAGCAGATTTCCAGAAGTTTTCGTCTCTGACTTTACTACATTGTACGAGAACTATCGCAGAATAATTGGCATGCTCTGCAAAGCTAATGAAGGTAAAATGGAATGAAAGTTATGCAGTCTAGCGTAACTAGTGTTAAGTTGCCCAAGTAAACCATGCCAGAGACCCAGGCCACTCACCCAACGACTGAACTGCTTAGAACTTTGATCTGAAAGTTTTCTTATAGACAGTAAATCTCATGCTCTGAATCGGCACTTCCTACGAAATATAACCTCTGATGGGTTTATCTCTGACTTCAATTAATCCAGAAGGAAACAGATTTGTATTCCCCAACAGACATGGCACACATATAAAGAGAGGAATAAGGTAAAATCGAAAGCAAAGCAATGTGCAGGCACTCAAGGCTAGCTAAGACTACTAAAACAATAACCCTCGAAGCACAACTTATCAATGAAGAATTCAGCCTATTCAAAAAGTTGTAAAGGGGATTAGATTTGACCGAATAGAGTTGTCCACAAGATCTTATATAGGCCAGGTGGCCAGGTGACGATGCCCCAATGCTCTTAATATCCTTGTAATGTATAATCTCCATTCCCCAACCCCACCCAGACCACAAAATCATGCAGATGAAGAGCCGAGGGAGGGGGCGAGAAGGGTAGACACCACATGCAACACCTCAACAATGCGATAACGATGGCTCAAATGGCATCTATATTCAACTAATTAGTCCAAACATGAGCTCTATATTCAGTACCACGATTTTCAGAACCAATTGTACTTGAAGGGTGAAAGCAAGCATTCGAGTACTTGAAAAGATTGATACTTCATAGGATTAATGAAAGAAAGATCATGCATGAGTTAGACAACCTTGTGGCATTGCTCCGAGTCAAGTGGAAGGTGCAAAAAAGGAAGCCCCCTTAAAGAAACAGAACGAGGGACAACTCGCATCCTCTGCAACCTTTGCAATTGACTTGAAACAGCCCTTAGAATACATTTTATTCTATTACTGATATAAATAGGGTCCGATTTTTATATAAGTTAATTAACAAAAAATGAAAGAAAATGCAAGCAATTAACCCTACCAAGTTTTCACATTAAGGTCCCGCGCTGAGAATTTAGAAGATAAACCAAAATTTAAAAAATAAATGACAGGTTGTAATTCAATACAGAAGAAAACTTTCAACAACTAAAACCGGTCAAACTGTAAGAGTCTTAAGGAGAATCTAAAAGGCCTATTACAACTACAAGCCCGAGGCCTACTACCAATCAAGAAAGAAAATTAATCTACATGCTCAAGGCCCAAATGATATTTTTCTCCACACAAAGCCCATTAAGTAACTACCAGCCCAAATTGTATCGAACTATTTACAGCAAGTTTGGAGATACACTGGTCCTGAACTTGAAATCTAACTTCTAAATATTTATACAGAGGACTTTCAACAACTAGGGTGACTCTAAATCGGATCATCCTTTTTGTTTTTTGAAGAAACAGTCTGGCCATCACTAACAATAACTAGGGTGACTCTTCTGATGATATAATCACATCCGAAATCAATTTTGCGTTCCTAAATAACTCATTCACCAGCTTGTTCTCGGTCCTCCCTCTGCAAAGAATTTTGCATCGGTTAAACCTCTATACTTATCGTTTACAATCCTTGATATCTGTCCAGCGTCCATGTATTTGCTTATTTGCATCAAGAGTAATACCTAGTATCCGCTTACGTTTGCACTTCTAACCCACTAAGTTATTTGTCTTCTCATTTTTAAAAAAAAAAAGTTATTTGTCTTCTTTTTTGTGCCTAAACCTTCGTCCATTTGGGTGAATTTCCCGTCTTATCCTTGCCCCTTGATTAAATAGGACCATCTTAACATTTCCATCCAAAAAATGGATGAAAGCTTACATAAGACATGTAATTACCCCACGGAATTAATTATTGGTCAAGGAAAAAAGAAAAGGCAAGCGGTAGGTTAGAAGTACAAACTTAAGGGATATACAGGAAATTACTCCTTAATCCCCAATATAGACCTGATAGTAACTTTTGGCCCTCTACAATTAGAGGTGTCAATGAGCCGTGCTTGGGCCGGCCTGACCTAGGCCCAGCGGGCCAAAGTGGAAGCCCGGGCCAATAGGGCATAGGGCCGTGGGAAACGGGCAGGGCCCAAAGCTGGATATTTAGGGCCTAATTTTTTTTCTTTTAATTCCTGTTTGTGTTGCAAAAAATATTAACAAACGAAATAAATTTTTTTATAGGCCCTCCTTCTTTAATCCGGGCTTGGGACCAGCTGCTTGTAAACAAGCAGGCGAAGTTACCTATTATGTGTGTGTGTATACACACACACACACACACATATGGGAGCTGATCCATTGACCGCGCGGGAAACTTGGTTAAGTTGTCCACGCGATCTGTGGACGGTCTAATTTTTTTTTTTACTTTTTTTTTTAAGTTCGTCCGTTACATTATGTAGTGGAAAAGTAGCCAAATCGTGCAGGCAACTTAGCCCCATTTGCTCGCGCGGTCAACGGATCAACTCTCTACACACACATACATGTATATATATAACAATTTATGGGTGAATTGGATTAAAAAAAAAGGAAGGAAAGAAAAATCCAGAGAAAGAATATAAGGATCCTTGGGCAGTAGCAGAACAAAAACTCATCTCCCTAGCAAATTACAAAAAAAAAAAAAAACCAACAGCAGCAGCAACATCAAGTCTAGGAAACTGTTCTCTGAAAATGTTTAACAGCTTGATCAATGGCATGGACAACTATTTTCTTTATCTATTTGAAAAAAAAAATACACGGATAGCATTTTGGTTTTCCTATTTTCCAAACAAATGAAAGAAAAAGCATAAAGAATGCAGTAAAAGAAATCGGATTTGGTGGTTTATTACAAATTTGCTGCAAGCTATGTTACATGGACTCGGAGTCAGTGTCCAGATCGGGTACGTATCCAAGTGTCGGACTTGCCTATTCTTGAAATTCTAAGATATGTGAACACCGTCCAAAAGTTGGACATGGGTACGGGGATACGGCTAAAAATTTTAAGATACATAAAATACTTTAAATGAGATTGAGTATTAAATATTTTTTATTTACGGGTATATATAAATTTCACATAAATTATATATAATTACTGCCCAGAATAAATAAGTTCCTTCATTTTTGGTGATTTAGATATTTTTTGTACCATTTCTACAGGTCAATGTCAAAAAGTTAGAGAAAAAAAATGGAAAGGAAAAAGAAGGGCAAAAGCAAGGCTGTGCTGTCAAATGCTGTCAAAAACAGAGAACAGACCCATGAGCAGAAGGTACTATCTTCTTCCTCTTCTTCTTTTTCTTTTTCTTTTCTTCCTCTTCTTCTCTTCTTTCTCAGAGGTTGGTGGCCATTCTTCTTCTCTTTTCTCTCTTCAAAGCATCAAAGATCTTCTTCTCTCTTAAAATCCATCACAACTTCTTTCTTCGATCCTTACCGTCGGCATGTCGACGGGGCGTATCCGTCTGGCAAATGATGGATCCGACATGAATCTCGTACCCATGTCGGCATCGAGTCGTGTCAACATCGCCCCTTCACCCAAAGTTAAGGGTCCATGTAACATAAGCTGGAAGAGTATGCATCACAATCTTTGTGAATACATGATCAAAAATTTTGATCCCGCCTTAAGATGCTTTAATCTGGCGAATAGAGCTTTTCTTACCTTATCCTCGATAGATGTAAAGAATATATTGGGGATTCCAAGAGGTGAAAGAAAAATGGATGTGCAGCATGTCCAGAGATATACTAATTTTGACATTATATATATATATATATAAAGGATTCATTTTTCAAAAAATAGTGAGAAAAATATCTAATTTTCTCAAGTACATTGTTTACTTTAGACACTTAATTTTTTGAAAATTACTAAAAATTTGAGAAAAAAAAGGATAAGAAAAGGAAATTACCTAATCAATCGAAAATGTTTCGATTTGGATCGTTGCTCTTCCTATCATCAATGCATTTATCTTGTATGCGATATTTTGCATCAAGATAAACCTTCCAACATACACATAACTCGAGTGACTCAGGGTTAACGACTCATTCTGCCATCCAACACTTTCCTGCTTGCTGAAAATACAGACTCTAAAGCAACCGTGGAGGCTTGCACCTATAGTACATTACAGACAATTTGGGAGAAAGTTTTATAAAAAAATTTCTTGTTTCTAAAAAGTTAACAAATCATTATTTTGATGAAACAGAATAATGATTAGTATTTACATACAAGCCAATCTCATTAATAGAAAAAAAAGTAGACGAACCTGCCGAACTAGAAGTAACTTTAGTTGGTAGTTGTCTTGCTACTCGATGTTCAACGCCCTTAAGATATGATGCAAAATATATTTCATCGCTCGACGATGAAGCTGGCCCCCGAGCGCCACCGAAATTTTGATATAGATTATACAGATCCTCAAATGTCGTGTAGTCTTGATATATCTAGTATTGAGACTTTCGCGCTATGCAACTTCAACCTAGGAATTAAAGGTTACAACAAAAATAATAGATAATTCCGCCCAATATTTATTAAACTAGATATCCATCTGTTGCACTATTTCTTAAAGGGGTCCTACATATCTCTATTTCGTTAATATTGTAGCCATTACGAGAATTTATACTACAGTGATAGGAGAGGTGGAATACTATATACCAGATAATAAATTGGTAGACGTGTAAACTCACGATCCTCGTGTTCAATGAATATGAGGATCCTGAGTTGCATACCGTTTTTTGTTTCAATGACCAAAAGGGTTACAAAAAGCCTGAAGGCCCTATCCTGTTTTCATAACAAACTATTACGCTCACTCGAGTCAAGAAGTAATTTGCACTCTCTTAAACTTTTTGATTTCATTTGGTCAAAAGGTTAATAACTTTTTGGGTAAATTACACGCGGCACCTCTGACGTTTGTCCTAAAATACACACTACGCCCCAAGTATTTTTATTACTCCCAGCCCCCTCTAGTTTGTCATTGTGTTACATAGGACTCATTTCCATAAGGGCACCGTTAGAAAAAATTAGGGCAATATTGATTTATTACGGTATCCCAAAAATACCCTTCTGTCTTGCTCCTCTCTCACCAGGAAAAGCAAGCTACCCCGCCATTGATGACATCTGCCATCACCGCCGATGGCCATCCACTGCCCATACACTCACACACAGGCACATACATACAAATAATTCGTGGGAAAAAAAAGGATAGAAGCAAGGCAAAGAGAGAGACCCTATTTTTTATGCAATCTCCTCACAAATCAATTCCCTAAAGTACACAACCCAAGCTAAATTCCTGAACAGAGATTCATTGTGAAAGCACCGTTTACAGAGCCGAATCTAGAACCCACTACATGACGACAGCTCCCCGTTCAGCGTATTGTCGTGGTCGGAATAATCGATCGTCGCCTGGATGACGACGGCTCCTCGTTTGGTGTCTCCTTGCGACTGAAGGAGTCGATAGTCACCGCAAACCTGTCATTTGATCGGTGACAACAGTGTCACCACCAAACACCTACCTCGGCGTCGCCACCAAACATCCACATGGATCCCCTCACCTCCCTCTCTATCACGTCAATAGATTAATGACGGCGACGTCGCCACCAAACATCCACATGGATCCCCTCACCTCCCAAACACCTGCCTCCCAAACACCTGCCTCAGCTCTGATCTCAACTCTAAAGTTGCTAGGGTTAGGGCAGGGACGAAGGGTTCAAATCTAGATTTTGAATCCATTCTGAAAGATCAGAGTTCCAGCTACCATCGTCACAACAGTTACAACTTGGACCTTATGATAAATATCAGTGAAATGTGTGATATGGGCCGCCCCCCCCCCCCCCCCAAATTACTAACATAATTATGTCTGTTTTTAATTCAATCACAACAAGGGAAACTGCCAATATTGTCAACATTTTTTTTTTTGAAATTTTCATGTGTGATGGGTTGTTTGTAATCAATTACATATGTTTAGCTTTAGGAGAATTTGTGAAGGTTGAAAATCAGGATACCATCAGTGTCGAACCCACGACAATCTCTTAAACGGGGTCCGTTTAGATGATAATCACCAAGCTGTCCTGTTTGATCGAAAGGTTAATACCTTTTTATCTTGTTTATTATTTTCTTGGGAGATTACCGTTTGATCTATTGCTTTGGTAATGTATCAAATGTGGTCATGATTTTGTCCCTTAAATTATGATTTAGATTCTAAAAATGATTTAAACGAGGATGTTAGAGATCTAACGCGGCTAGTGAAGTTGGCTGTGCGTACTCACCCCCCCAGACAATGTTCACACTCCTTTTGACCTTTATCTTTTCTCTATGAAATTGCGCTTACAAAAGGACCAGAATTTTTTTTTCTTGATGGCTTTTGTTTCCTACTGTTTTATACTTATCGTTTAGTTTTTACTTTGTGTTTGGAGAGTACCACACCTACTTTGAAGGACCAGAATTTTTTTTTCTTGACGGCTTTTGTTTCCTACTGTTTTATACTTATCGTTTAGTTTTTACTTTGTGTTTGGAAATTACCACACCTACTTTGTGTTCACCAATGCCTTGATTTGGACTATGCAGATGACTACCAACTGTTCCATAAAGTTTGGAATTTCGGCTGCTCCTGTAAGAGTCACCTAGGTAATCATTTGAATTTGATTAGCGAGTTTCCCAAGATGAATAACCGGTGATCTATGCTCAACTAATATGAGGATTGTGAGTTGCATGCCATTTTTATATACAACAATGATCAAAACGGTTACACAAAGCCCGAAGGTCCTATCATGTTTATGAGAAACTGTTACGCTCACCCGAGTTAAGAAGTAATTTGCATTCTTTTTTATCTTTTGTATATTACGATTAGTGTAATTCTAATATTTATACAATTGAGTGTTTTTTTATGACATGGCATATATTCTTCGTCATGTGATGCCTTTGGTCACTCCAGTCATCTTATACAAATTCGTGACTTTTTCTAAATAGATTGAACCAAGTTGGAGTTGGACTCATTATGACATGGCAGAAAGTCGTGTGCTGGACAACCGTTGAATTCATGAGATCCGAAACTCATCCCTTTACATGAGCTGGTGAGATCTCAATCCCTTGTAATAGTTTTGTTTTATAACATGAAGTAGACTCACTACATATTTCATATTTGTGACTTCTCTCAACATAACGTGTACGTTATGCCGACATAACGAGCGAGAATGGAAACAAAGAGGGGAAGGGCTGTATGCGTGTGTGAACAGCACAATGTGAGCGTGTGAGGGCTATATGCGTGTTTCTCTGTGTCGTGTGTAAATCGTGTTCCCAGAGGCACTACGAGGAGTCATTGGTTCAAGCAATGGCGTGTTCATCAGATAAGAATTATTTTCACAATCGATATTAAAAATACGTCGGATCTGAACCGGTGACTACTCGCAGTGCATCCGGGAACACACGATTCACACACCACACAGAGAAACACGCATACAGCCCTCACACGCTCACAGTTTGCAGTTCACACACTCCATGTTTCTCAACCCCTCCCCCTCTCTTTGTTTCTCTGCTTTCTCATCGTCATGTCGGCATAACGTATACGTTATGTCAGAGATGTCACAAATATAAAATATGCAGTGAGTCTACTTCACGTGATAAAACAAAACTATCATAAGGGATTGAGATCTCACCAGCTCATGAAAGGGATGAGTTCCGGTTCTCATGAATTCAACGTTAGTCCAGCCCAAGAATTTCTGACAGCGTGCATAACAACTCGTCACGAATTTATAGAAGATGACTAAAGTGACCAAAGGCATGGCACGACGAATAATATGTCATGTCATAATGAGTCCAACTCCAACCTGGTTCAATCTATTTAGAAAAAAAAACACTCAATTGCATAAATATTATAATTACACTAATCGTAATATACAAAAGATAAAAAAGAGTACAAATTACTTCTTAACTTGGGTGAGCGTAACAGTTTCTCATAAACATGATAAGACCTGCGGGCCTTGTATAACCCTTTTGGTCATCGTTATTGTAAATAAAAATGGCATGAAACTCGCGATCCTCATATTCGTTGAGCATAGGCCACCGGTCATTGATCTTGAAAAACTCGCTAATCAAATTTAAATGATTACCTAGATGACCCTTACAGGCGCAGCCGAAATCCCAAACTTCATGAAAAAGTTATTAGACATCTGCATAGCCAAAATCAAGGCATTGGTGAACGCGAAGTAAGCGACGTGCCTTCCAAACACAAGAAAAAATTCTTTGGTCCTTTTGTAAGCACAATTTCATAGAGATCATAGAAAAGATAAAGAGCAAAAGAAGTATGAACATTGTTTTTTATGGGACCTTAGATCTCTAACACCCTCCTTTGAATCATTTTCAAAACCTAAACCAAAATCTAAAGGACAAAATCATGACCACATATGATACATTAGCAAAGCAATAGATCAAACAGTAATCTCCCAAAAAAATAATAAATAATAAACAAGATAAAAAGGTATTAACCTTTCGATCAAATGAAATCAAACAGGACAGCTTGGTGATTATCATCCACACGGACCCCGTTTAAGAGATTGTCATGGGGTCGGCACTGATGGTATCCTGATTTCCAACCTTTATAAATTCCTTAAAACTGAACATATGTAATTGATTACAAATAACTCATCACACATGAAAATTTCAAAAAAAAAATGTTGACAATATTGGCAATTTTCTTAGGTTTCCCTTATTGTGATTAGGTTAGTAATTTTGGGGGGGTCGACCCAGATCACACATTCCACTAATACTTATCACAAGGTCCAAAGTCCAAACACAGCTACAGAAATAAAAAATAAGCACAAGTAGCCTTACTAGAAGATGCTGAGAAAATCTTCTCCCATACCCACGACCCAATAGCCATCGTCATTGTAAGACCAGATCTTCAGGTCAGTTCGCTCAGCCAACGGCGAAAGGAGGGCGGCATCTCGACAAAAAACAGCATTGTGATGCCGCCCTTGCAACACCTGGTCAAGTAGTGTCGGGCCACGTTGGGGTGGCGGCACACGTCTAGCAGTTGCGTTGAGCGGAGGGCACTTCGCCTTCTTTGGTAAATGTGGATGGTTAGAGGAACCTCACCTCTGGCAGTGGCGGAGTTGGAGAAGTTAAAGACCACGATGAAAAATCGGGTCCTCCTCGGACAGTCCATTGCGCCAAGAGCTCGGTGATGGAAGAGCCATGGGTGAAGGGTGCAATGGTGGAATATTTGATACAAAGGAAGAGAGACCAAAGAAAATAAGCCGTAAAATGGAGGTTCTCTACTTCTCTTCTATGTGACGGCTACCTCCTTTTCTTTTTCTTTTCTAACACTAGTCCTGAGATGTTCGTGGAAGCAAAATACCAGTGACACTGGGTAAAAAAAATTTTATAGCTCTGAAAAAAATGTAATCGACTAACATCTAAGAAGTTTAATGTAAGATATCATTTTCAACTTTTGATTGTGAAAAACAAAAAAACAAAAAAAAAGGAAAGAAGTCAGGAAACTAAACAGTTCAAAGTGCAAACATTAAAAAAGTTACAATAAAAAACCAGAAGAGATTTGTCACACCACAGTGGGCCCCTTGCATGCCAATGCCTGCCTGTGTATCTGAGTGCACAGTGTGAGACTCAAGAGCTAAGACAATTCTAATGCCCTTTTGATTAGTAAGTATCTAGTCGTGATACATAGCTAAATTTCTTTGGTACTAAAGGTACACAGGGACTTAAAATTTTGTAACTAAATAAATTTGCACTTTACCATTGTCACTAATCATGTATTAACAGTAGGAAAAAGGTATGTAAAATCACTTGCTGAAAAATGACTTCAATGGAGACAATCATAAAGTAATACCCCTGAAAAACCAGTCAGATAATTAATCCATTTCATGTTCATATTATGTATATGTCAAGACTGAAGAATAACATTGCATGAGAGGAACACAATAATAGATAAACCAATATGTAGGTTACACAGAAGAAGGTATTCACACGAAAGGGAAATATGAAAGATTGAAAACAACAATATGATGGCTCTACAAAGAAAGTAAAAGATTAGAAATGGCACCTGTGATGTCTGCTAACCTATGAAGCACCTGTGCGGCACTTAGGGTGAAGCACCGGCACCGGATACACGTCGGGTGCGGGTGCACCTCGGGGCGTATCGGGTGCGTGTCCAGCAATATATATTTTTTAATTCTTAAATCCCTGGTGCGGATCGGGTGCATTTCAGCTCAGATATGTCACCATCGGCGACCATCGGGAACTCCGGCGACCACCTGATATCTGAGAGGAGATGCTAGGGAGAAGAAGGAGAAGGAGGAAGAAGAAGAAGAAGAAGAAAAAGAAGAATGAGAAGGAGACTTACCGGCGATCCACTCAGCGTCCCCGTGCGCCGAGTCTCGACGAGGTCCGCGCCTGCTTATCGATGCTCTGTGTCGATGGGTTGATATTCTTATCTTTGGACTTTTGACTTTTAATAATGACTTATTGACATTGTTTTGTTATATTATTTAAGGACCCCAAATTGTTAAGTTATTATATAAACTAACCCCAGTATTTCAAAAAAAATAGAAGTGATACCATAATAAAAATTTTATTATGTTCAGTTCTACAATTTTAATATTTATAAAACAACCCATTAAACTTAACAAATTCTTACTAATTTGGTTGAAAGCTTTAAATTTATAAAAAAAAACCCATTATACTTAAAAACTCAGTATTTTGGTTGGAATATTAATATCTTTTCACGTATATCAAACACATATATTATGATTATTAAAATTTAAATAGTTTAAAAATTAAATATTATGTATACATAATTAGAAAAATATATTTATAAGATATGTCTTATCCCCGCCGCACCCGTATCTTAAAATTTTTTAAAATGTCGTATCTGCGTATCCGCACCCGTGTCCGTGCTTCTTAGCTGCTAAGGAACATAACTCAATGCTACGAATGTTCATTCCTCCTGTGGTGGCTGTACGGATGAAGCCTTCTTTGTTCATTTACCTTTGAAAGCGGTAGAAATAAAAATGAAGCAAATGTGTAGGTAGAAGAGTCATGTAGAAAACTAAAACCACAAATGTACCTCATTTTAGGACAAATATGTAAGGGTAACTGGACAATTTCCGACGAAATGCCAAGAATTTAGAAAAAGGAAAATTACAGCTTTTAGCCTCGTGCTTAAAAGAAATTTAACATTATGCAGTTCTTACAAATTGTTAGACCCCTCCTATTTAAATGCTTAAAAATAAGAAAAGAAAATTAGATAATATGGAGACATGATGGGTATTTTAGAATTATAATTATGTTAAGATTATAAATATTTATATTTCTTTAGGTATCTGATGATTACAGTATATTCTTAAGG
The DNA here is from genome assembly GCA_033070095.1 of Escallonia herrerae. NCBI lineage: Eukaryota > Viridiplantae > Streptophyta > Magnoliopsida > Escalloniales > Escalloniaceae > Escallonia > Escallonia herrerae. The sequence continues at coordinate 206,665 of JAVXUP010000639.1, read as the reverse complement.
GTAGAGGAAACTTCAGAGCCTTCAGAGAATTCCTAGAAAGAAATCGCGAAGATTTTAATCATCACTTTGAGATAAGTTTAATTTTAATTTTGAGATCGTATGTGTAAGAATCGCATAAATTGTTATGGCTGATAGAATTCTAATTGAATGTTTGGGTATCTTTACATTAGGGTTTGGATACAATTTATTTGAAGGGATCAAGATTTTGGGTTTAATTGCGATCAAAAGTAAGAGTTCACCGTTTTTGAATTCTAAATCAGAGTTGGACCAATCATTCGTCTAAATCTAGCTACTTCGATTTATGTGCAATCATGGTGTATGTATATGCCTGTCTTGATTTTGGTCCTGTCATGGTGATCGGTTAAAATTCTTGTGTATTGATATCTCGAATTTCTTGCCGTCAGTACATAGTCTTGGTTAAGTATTCATGATCTCCTTACTGTCTTGATTTTCGTGCCACATCTTATAGTCTCCGTTGAAAAATTTTCAATGTTGCTTCTGTCTCGATTGTCGTGCCATGACAGTTCTCCTTCAATTGTTTTCGGTATATGTTACTATTCTTTCTTTGGATGATGCAATCTGTACTTGATTGTCCTTTCATTCTTGTCTTGTCTTGTTCACAGGAGAAATATGCAACCAGAATGTGAATTAGTAGACTTTCGTGAAAGACTTGCCCATGTGGCATGCTACTACATGCCCCGTATCCTTGTTAATGTAGTTTCATATGTATTATTTTTCTGTGTCAGCTTCTTGATTGTTCGTGTTGCATTTTTTTTTCAATGGATTAATTTTCGTTGAGTCCGTCCTTTTATCCTCTTTGATTTAAGTCTAATATTGAATGAGTTCTGGAATTGTTAGGAGTTATCGTACTGGAATTATTTGTAAGTCTCCATTACGTTTATACTGTACACATTGTATAATTTTTTATAGACACTCATTAGTTCACATTATCTAAATTGCTTCTTAAATTGCTGTAAATTATTGAACCGGTGCGTTGCTAATTTTCGTGAGCCATGTCACGTGTATGTGACTTTTTCTATTTCTGACTTACCCACGTAGATTGGAACATGGGCTAGCTCAGCAGAATGAGTTAGAGATTGCGATCTTATTTTCTGAACCTGGTTCCACGTGTTTGTAATAGCATGTGTGACCTTATTCTGAATGGCTCTCTAGTGTCAATTTCTATACAAGAATACATTTTGAAATTCTATCTTTGTACAAAACATATTTTGAATTTTGAAAATTATGGTTCGTATATGTTCTGTTAAAATTCTGTACGTCCAATCTTGTTTTTTCAGATATCTTTGTATCATGTTTTGATTAATACGTTGAGCGACCTTACTGGGCATTTGGCTCACTCCCCCTTATTATTTTACTTTCAGGTGATCAGTAGAGGGGATTGGATTACGGGCCTAGTAATGTGACTGAGAGCTAGCGGTTTAATCTCAGAGCTACTTTGATTATTTTAGAAATTATAATAAGAGGAAATATTTGGATTTCGATGTTTCATTTGTAACTCCTTGTATGAGTAAATTCGGGATTAAATTACTGTTTTAGGCCTATTTGACATTTAATTGTTTAAATTGGAGACTTTCTGTTTAGATGCTCTGAATAACCTGTTTGGGAGACTTTTGGAAATTTTAGGTTTTCTGACTTTGTTTATATGATATTAACGCTCCGAAAATTCGGGGCATTACCCAAATGACCTCCATTTTTTGTGCTAATTATTGTTGTTCAGAGAAAGGGACCTTAAAGGGTTCCTTATATGTTCTGAAGTTGATGCCTGGAACATAATGTTCCCAAACAAGACCTCCTTTATAACAAGAAGGATTCAAACACATCATGAGACAAAAAAGAAAAGAAGAAAAGGAGCATACGCCTAATACAATCACGCTCTTTATATCAGAAAGCATAAGAAATTACCTTCCAAAGTCTTACTTTGCAGAATTAAAAGGCCCATGCGAAGATGCAGATAGAGCCCTGCTCTTGTACAGTCTTGACGAACTGGACCAAATCATATCTACCATTAAAATGATACAGAGACCGAGAAAGAGAAGCCCATTAGTTCACTGAAAGCAAATACAATAGCAAATTATCGAAACAATTGGATCTTAAAGGTAAACATTATCATTAAATAGTATAACACCACAAAACTTGGTAAAGTTATAAGAGCTTATCTAAATATGTTGTGCAAGATGACCCCTTCCCTGCTTCTTTAACAAGAATTTCAAGCTTCTGCAGTGCTGAATATAAATTGGCTCAGAGGTCCAATAGAAGTGTAAGGAAATAAATATATAGATAGATAGATAGATAGATAGATAGAATTTAACAGGTTAAGGAAATCGGTACTTTTTTCTTTTTTTACGCAATCGAAAGATACTTGAGTATTGCATGAGGCAAAACTAACAAATAAAGAATCAATGGATACCCAAAAGCATACAAAATCCACTTCCATTTGAGGCTTGGCAGGGCTGTCCATTAGTAGTGGAATTTGCTTCCGTAAAGTTAGTGACCCCTTTACTGGCTTGGCTTCTGATTATTAGGCTTACGCGCTTTAGCAGAGGAACAAAATCTGCAAGGTAGATCAAATCCCCATACAAAGTTGAGCAATATAAATCTGCAGACAGAATTCACAGATGAACTAATGATAACAAGAAATTTGCAATTCCACATCGAACCCCATAAGAATTATCTATTTCTAATGAATTTATCCAGAAACCACTAATCAACTTCAATAATGAAACACACAATACCCAGAAACTATAAAGACACAAAGTCAAAATTTTCCCCTTTCCTCCACTTTTGGAGTCACCAAACATAAGAAGAAAAAAAAAGTAAATTAAAATGATCAAGAAGAAACCATAAGATTTTGCCAAGCCTACTTAACCAAAAGACACAAACTTTAATTTTGTGAATTGTCCATCTTCACACGAACCAAGTAAGAAGAAATGAAAATAGACAAAATGATCACCAAAAGATTCAGCTAACATTCATAAAAATATTTATAATCAATAATAAAAGTATTTTGGAGTTATAATTATCTACAAGAAACCATATACATAATGGTAAACAAAGAAGATATCATTAGAAATGATCTGTCTTTTTGAGTCCATTATCTAGGATCATCAACAAATATGTCAAATGGTGTTTCCTTTTGGCATAATACTTCACAAAAAAAGAGAACTGAGCACCCTTAATTTTCAAATATAAGCATCACTTAAGAGTATTTCAAAATTTATCAATTAAACTACAATTAGAATTTACAGAAGAAAGTAAACTCTGGAAAATATAAGTAGAAAAAATGTGAATAACACACACACACACACCACTCTTACTTGACACTTTCATCCGTAATTGAGAAAGAAATTCATATTTCAATTCGTATAAAAATTAACTGATACTGAACAAAGCAAAAATTATAAATTTAAAACAAGTTTAAGAACGAAAGAAACTAATTTACCTGTTTTTCCAATAGTGATGCTGAGCCTAATGGATAAGAATTAGGAGGCAAAGGTAGGATAAGAACAAATTGTGAGGGGAAGGAGATGAGAATGGAAAGAAAGGTGAAGCATAGGTTGTGCCCGTGTAATCTGAGGTGTGACTTTCAACGTGTAACGATGTGGGTAATGGTGAATGTGCACTGTGTACAGAGATGAGTTGACATCAGTGGCATTGTGTGTAATTTTGTTAAAAAGCATGGGTAATGACCTAAAATGGATGGAGATGAAGTTAGCCTATTCTTAAGATAGACTAGTTAGACGTCCACGCCCTCCGCGCGTGGCTGTCTTCCTAGGTACTTTATTAGATGATAAAACAACTCAATGAAAATATAAATGAAAGAACAAATAGAAAAATCCATAGGTTCAACCACTAACATTGAAATATAAGTTCAGGCAGATATTAATATATGTTCGAGAACATCGAATTACGCACTTACAAGTATTACAAAGCAAAGAAAGCCTACACATTTAACTTGTTTTGCAAGAATTGCCCAAACAAATCCAAATTCATCAAAACTACCATAAAAAATTCTCCTATAACATATCTGTGAGTCTCTGACACATCTTTCCAAGTAATCGAATGCAACTATCATTACCTCGCTTAGTTCCTTCCACACATGAGGCGCTGATGCTACTAAATGCAACAATCATTTGATAACAAATGTGTGGCAAATGTGCTAGTAAGCAAGAAGCTCCTGCATTCATGGTTAAGAATCATATATGTCACAGCAGGTTCTTAGAGGTAAAGGGGCTAGATTAACTGGGAAAACGACAAAGAGACAATACATCCATGGTTGCACTCACAATGGAATAATCAACATCACCTCCAGTTTGCGGGCCAGAATAAATACTATGTAGTCCTTACTTGTCAAGTTATACACCACCTATACTTGCCTTATCCCGCATTTTCCACCCTGCATATCTTCTGCTTTCTGCCGCATCAGTAACATTAAATTAGCGTACGAGATAACCAACTACTGGATCTGCAGTATCATCTTCCTTACACACAGACCAAGGAACCCCAGTGCCCAAATTAACAGCCATTGGCAGCTCAAGTTTAGTATGCATAAGCAGCAGAATCTTATTCCTTACATAAAACAAATATTGCAGATTGACATTACATAGCTGACCAATGTAATGGCACTCTACTCAAAGACATGCTTAGTTCTTTTCCCTTCATACAATTCATAAGTATGATCCCCAGAAATCCAATACAATTCAGTGTGATGAAAAACTTTAATATGCTAAAAATGGCAATCTGGCGGAAGACGTTAAAAACGTGTCAGAGAGAGTTTGATTGGACCACCTTTCCACTCAAACAACCTCCAATCTTTCCTCATCTATTCTGGGTAAAAGTTTGCATGGCCATCTTTAAACTGCCAAAGAAAAAGACAATTGCAGCTGTCAACTATCCTCCTGCTAAAAGAACTTAATATTACGCAGTTATTATCAACTGTCTCCAATTTTGTGTGAATTAGGCTTATTATTTATTCTAACGCTGACACCCAGAACATACATTAACCATGACAAAATGGAATGAAAACATAAATGAAATGAAAAGGAAACGAGGACAAAGAGCATAGTCTTACTACAATCAAGCTCTTTATATTAGAAAGCATAAGAACTTACTATCCAAAGCTCTAATCTGCACAAATAAAAGGCCCAACGCGAAGATGCAAAATTGCCCTGCTTTTTCTACCATCACCGAACCAAATCGGATCTCCCTTCATAATAAAAATTCTAACACCCATAAACGGAACCACTTAGTTCATTGAAAGTAAAAGCAAAAAGAGAGCATTAGTAAAGGAGTAGAAAGAAAATTACATTGCCAGACATGAACATCCCAAACACAGGTGTCTATAACATCCGGACCTCCTTTGGCCTTCTGTGTCAGACTTTCCACATCATCCACATTTTACCCATCTTATGATATTAACAAGACACGAGAGTAGGAAGAGAAATAGAACTAAGAACTTTTGGGGTGCTTCTTGGTAATTTACGGAGCCAGAGAAAAGAACTCTTTATCCATGGATGATAAGAGTCTTATTGTTTAAGTGACACTACGTTATATCATTTCATTTCAACACCAGAGATGAAAACTATGCAGAGGAAAAACCACATTGGAGTCTTGTAAGCTTTAATTTCCTCTTTCCTGGTATTCTATCTGGACATTGGCTAAACAAATACAAAGAAGATTAGGAATCTAAAGGAAAAGCTTCTTTAGGTACTTTGCATCCTTGGCAACCAGACCCACAAATGTTCCTGCTCACTACTTCCCTTCCTTTAATTTTTCCCCAGCATTCACTTAGAAGTTATTAATTTCAAATCTGCATATTGAGTAATCCAACTTTATTGAGTATATTAAAATAATTCCTGAGGTTTTCCCTCACTTCTTTCGCCCTTTCGAGACCCTAAAAAATGGGCAAATTGAAGGAAAATCCGGTCTCTCTTCAAAAGGATATTGGAAACAGATATTCGAAATCAGAGGCAAGTGAGCCATTTGATTTCCTTGATCATTCAAAAATTCACCCATAGTATGCAAGCAGTTGTCTCCTCTAGTTCAATTCTTCCACCACTATACATTCTGAATCTTCAATAACGAATTTTCAATAAGAGACCGTCTTCATAAGGAAGAAGGTTTTCAATAGTTTGCAACTCAACCTGTTTAGGAAGTAGAAAGTGTTCTTATATTTTGTAACAAGAGTGTGCAGTATCATTTTACTGATGAGGTAGAATATCGTTTCTGAGTAATCTCAATGCACAGTAAGCATGACATTAGACGAATTGCCTGTATGCTGCACCTAAGCTAGGAATAAATTAGGTTATTCACAGATGTAATGTTGTTTTTTAGCAGAAAAATGTCTATAGAGAATTAGCTAGATTACTGTTCAAAATTTTGAATATATTTACAGCTGAAATGAAAGAAACACGCTTAAGAATTTACCATTGTTTTTTGACAACCGACATTACTTTTCCATTGAACTGCTTGAGTCGAGTTAATAGTATACGGTAAAAGCTAACTTTCTTCATTTTCCTTTATAACAAAGTTTATACCAAAGTCTCACAAAACTCTCAGAGAAGCCAGTTCTACACAACTTACTTTAGCGGGTGGTTGCCTAACCACTTTCAAGACCTATGTATTTGTTTAGATTCAGGTTGAAAAGGAAGATGTTAGCAACAACAAAAGTATATCTCAGCAGCATATAAAACAACCACCTGCTGAGATACTATTTCTTTCATTGATCAGGTCACAAAAAGGTGACCTCCTTGAGTAATAAAATCAGAAATCTATTCTATAAATCAGGATCAAAGTATTAATCCTTCTACAACTTTGGTACCAAATCACCAACCATGTTAGGCAGCATAACTCAAGTATGCATAACCAGCAGAACCATATTTCTTACTCTCAAATCCATATTCATTGTCTATGTGCACAAAAATATAATGAATATTACGGATTGCAATATATAGCAGAAGAATAGAGCGGCACTCCTGTCCAATATATGCCTAGTTCTTCCCCTCCATATATTTAAGGCTTATAGTATACACAAGCATGATCTCCAGAGTTCTAAAGAAATTTAATGTGATGAAAAGCTTTAATATGGTAGAAACCACATAAAAATGGCAACTTCATGGAAAATTATAAAAACATGCCTGAGAGTATGATCGGACCACCTTCTGTGTCAAACAACTTCTCATTCTTTTGGACAATTTTGTGGGTGAAACTTTGCATCGCCATCGGTAAATGCCAAGAGTTAAGAAAAAAGTAAATTCCAGTTGTCCAAAAACAAGAGTAATTTAACCACGGAAGATATCATTGTTAAGCAGCTAAACACTACAATTCTTACTAAGTACTTAAATTAATGAGGCTGAATAAACCTATAAATCGCAAGCCTTACCAAATACTTAAATGCATTAGGCTCTGAGCAAAGGAATATATTAGATTTACTATAACGTGTCCCAACTCACCAGTAAACATGGTTATAATTAAATTTGCCATCCTACATGTCTTCAAAGCTAATACATAACACAATAGAACAAATCTAGGGCCTCCATTGGAGGCACATGGAAAAAGTGAACCACCAAAGTGCATGAAAAGGTGTAGAATTTACTTACCAGAACAACCAAACTCTGCTCTCCTGACATCATAGTGCTCTCAATTGACCTTTGCCTTATCAACTCTAGTAAAACCACATAAAGCAATAAATACCTGATTTCATTAAGGAAATTTTGCCGCTCATGCCATACTTAGGAGTATAGTATCTACAAACGACCAAAGTGACAACCATTAAAACAATTTACTGAGCACTAGAGATAATCAGCGCATGCCCCTCTACTCACCAACTCAAAACAATCAATCATCTTCAATTTGCACACCCTTAACTCAGTTAACCCCTTGTTTCTTCCCATAATCTGATTTAGTAAGTACACAAAGAGGTCTAAAAATTTATTTTCCCAATTTCAAATGAAAAACTTACCACCAAGCAGAGGATGACCCCATTTGTGTTTGTGCCATATACATGTACGGGGCGAGATCTGGTTGATCTCCCTCTGTGAAGCCATCATCTCATTAAACAAAGCCTTCACAAAAAACAGAAATTAATCAACTGTTTGTCATGGTTAATGTGCGATGAAAACCACAAGGTGGACAAAACAGAGGAGATAAGAAAGACAATAATGTAATCTTAATCAATACGGCATAATAACACAAAAACATGTGAACCAAGGAAAATACAGCAGATTAGATGGGGTTGGGAGCAGCTCCTTTTTGCAACCAGTGAGTTTGAAAGTTTTTACAACAGAAGGCATTTTATCTTCTGTTACATTACCAGAACCACTACCTTTTTCCAGCTCTGTAGCCAAAATTAGGATGATAAATTAGCAGGTATTGATAAATTCCTGAACATATTTATGATTTACATCATGAGCTCTGTTCTTGGTGTGATAACCGTAATCAACCTCAAAAGATATGAGTTGCTAAGCTCCACATTAATACGTAGGTTAGTCAAAATATAAATAGTCATCGACTCATGGTAATCTGGCTCGCTGTTATCAATAACATCCGTGCTATGTTTTGCTTGCTCAGTACAATTTCTTTAAGTGAACAATGCTTCCCATGAGCATGAATCATCATCTTGTACATCGCCATTTGAAGTCCTAACCTCGCCTCTTCACCTTTTTGCAGAATCATTCCTGTCATTGCTACTGCTGGTGTTCTTGTGTACTCCTTGATAATAACTTCAATCGTTCCAATACCCAATCATATTTCCTCACACCGAAACATAGTTTCTTATCTTTACTCTGAGTAAGGACAACATATAGCTAGAATACATCGGATAATAAAAAATTTTGATTTAATGTACACTTGCACTTACTTGCCAATGCCTTTAACCTCGCGAAGCTCTTCCTTTGTTCTGGGTATCCTTTTAGTGGTATGCTGCAATGTAGCATTTCCAAATGAAGAAAGAAGAAACCAACAACTTATCAAGACAGCTTCCTCAGTAAATCAAACGTGCTCCTTGATTCAATTACATTATGGAGGTAAAACTTAAGATGTAAGAGATATCAGCCATAGCTTTTCTTGTTTGTGTTTCCCCACACCTCCACCTTAACTTAGAAAGAGATGGATCTTAAAGCAAAATGTTATCACTGAAAATTAGAATGCCACATAACTTGGAAAAGGTATAAGAGCCATTACCCAAATATGCAGTATGCCATGATCGCTTCCCCTGCTTCTTTAACAATAAAAGCTTCCGCTAAGGTGAATTCAATTTGGATGAAAGGTCCTATAGAAATGCAAATAAACAAAGAAAAACAGATAGATAATGAGAGAATTAATAGTTTAAGGAAATCAGTTCTTTTTATTTATTTTTTATGCGATCCAAAGGTACTTGAATACGAACATTCTGCAACCTTCCTTTATGATATTTTCCAAGAAATAAGAATTAGACAAACGAGAAAGCCAATGAACTTAAGTCATTTCATTTCCAGTTTTGCTTTGACTTTTCCAGCGTAAATTCATCAGGTAGAAGTTTAGATATCGTTTGCGGTTTTCTAATTAGAACAGAGGATCCAAACAAGGGTGTATAAATGCACTGTTGTTGAGCTCGATGAGCAAAATAATCTCGGAATAATCTGTGCACATTGATATGAAATTTAGAGTTATTTTATTTTCTTGTAGCGTGTTTTGGTTGAGATTGGCTGTTATCAATTGTTGAAAAGATGTTGCCCTTTTTTCTCTAACCCATATCCATTGCAGGAATCACAAAAGATAAAACAAAATGCAGCAAACCTCAATCATCTATCAAAGCACAAGTTTCAATTGAAAAGCTCCAATGAAATGGTTTTTTGCAGAAATTAAAGGTATGTAATTGAGTTGGCAAAATATGGGTTCTGAAAAAAGGTAAGGAATTGAATATATATATATATATATGAGAGAATTAGTCAAGTAATTACCTCTGTCTTTCAATTATTTAGCGGCGGCAGCAAGGTTATCTTTATTATTCTAGCCGTATGAAATTCTGGCAGAAGTCCAGCTTTTTGGGTGGCCTTAAAAAATAGGAAGAACAAGAGGTAAAACTCTTCGGTGGAAAACGATTGTAAGCTCCGAATGCAAGCAACGCAGAGAAGCTGGGATTTACCTTCGGTGTTCGTCTTTTTGTGGCTCCGTGGCGGTGGCTCTGGATCTACGGTGGTTATGGAAGTTAGGTTTCTAGTGGTAGGTAACGGTCAGGCAGGCAATGTTAGTTACCGGGGGGAAGATAGCGTTGCGTCGATATGGCGGCAATGGTGGTGTTGCCGGTCGAGGCGATGGTGGTGTTGCCGGTTGAAGCGATGGGGAAGAGACGGAGAAGAGAGTGGCTTTTCGCGAAACAGATAATACAGTGGCACGAGTGTAATTTGATGTGAAATCGTGGGGTAAGTGCTAAAACTAATGTGGATGAGCTACGGCTCTTTTATATATGTGTATGTATAGATTATTCTTTAATTAAGAATTCCATCCAATTGGGAATCATGAAGATGTGTAGCGAAATTGTCTAGGTAGGAAGAGGGGGGCTAGTGGTGGCGGCAGTAAAGAAGGCTGAATGTTGAAGCTAATTGTTTATATGTCAAGGCATGGTTTATAGTTTCTGCTGCGTGGCGTGGGTACCTTTCAATAACACTAAAGCTTTTATTAGTTACCTAATAACACTAAAACCTATATTAGTTACTGAAATAGCTTAATGCATGTCAGGTATCACAATTTCCAGTTCTTAATAACTATTCCAGTTCTATGCTCCTCATAAACAAGACCATTCCAATTCTTCATAACAATGTATACCTGAACGCGAACATGACAAAAGGAGAAGATAACAAATAAATGGAACTGAGCATTTACTTGAAGGAAACTTCAGCCTTTATCAATAGATGAAACACCCGTTCACATCTTTTCCTACATTCCAACTCTCATCTCTTATTCGTAATCTCACCTAAAACTCAAGAAATCATACATATATTTTCTTCAGTACCTATGTTATACAGCAACAATTGTATATCATATCTTTCCAGGTTCAATCATACAACTCAATATAGTAATAATAAGCATTTCTAAAAGGATATAGCAATATTGTACCTGTTGTGCATCATCAGCATAGCATCTCAAGGACCTTGGCGTTCTGCAAAAGACATTTCCTGAATTCCTAAGTAGACTCCATTTCCTTCGGGGGGGGGGGGGGGGGTGGGGTAGCAGAGCACCAGTAGTTTCAACAGATGAACCCGCCCTCACATGCTCCAGGCGCCTAATATTTGCTTCTAAACACAAAAGTTAAGCAATATAAATCTGCAGACAAAATTCAAAGATGAACTTACGATAATAAGAAATCTTTCGAAAAAGAAAGGCACGAAAATTGCAATTATACATCGAACCCCATAAAAATTATCTATCTCTAATAGGTTTATTATCCTAAAACAACTAATCAACTTCAATAATGAAGCACATAATACCCAGAAACTATAAAGAAACAAACTCAAGTTTTTTCCCCTTCCCTCCACTTTCTCAGTAACCAAACATAAGAAGAAAAAAGTAAATTAAAATGATCAAAAAGATGCCATAATCAAAAGACGCAAACTTTGGGGCTGTACGCTTACGAGATTTTTTTCCGTATTCTGTTTTTGTTTTCCAGAATTCAATATTCAGTTCTAAAATCGTATTGTGTGCTTTTATTTTTTTTCCATATTTACTTTTTCAGTTTTTCCTGTACGTTTGCCATTTCTATTTTCGTTTTCACTAACTTTTTATGAACCAATCTTGTATGTTTAAAATTTTCTACACTATTTGTACACAAATCTTTCAATTTTACCCCTACACTATTTGTACACAAAAAGGATGTAAATATGGGAAAAATAGAAATAAACTTTTAATAAGCATATTACAACTTCCATATAATTAATTAATTTTTCGCAAAAAGTGTGACACACAAGTCCATGAATAAAAAATGAATACACAAATTGTTAAAGAACAAGGGAAAAAAATCAAGTTTAAACAATACTGTCATAGTACATATGAAATTCATTCGTAAACCGACATTACCCATACATTACCCAGATTAAAATTTTACTACATATGGTGACGGCGACACATAACCCAACTCATTGCCGAATATTAAGTAGATGTAAACTAACAATCACTCACTGCGGCGACTATTATTAGTTGCAACATGATCTCTCTATATATGATCCGCCAACCCGTCCCTGAAGTTGGCCATGCGGTTACAAGCTGCCTGAGACAAGTTGGGAGTTTCGAAGACAGTAGCCTCAGCTCCATGTACTCGAAGATGCCGGGCCTTCGACCGACAAATACAACATACCAACGAGGCATTATCCCTAGCATTAAAAACAACATTTACAGTATCAGATTACTCAAAGCTATTACTGTTATCATTTAAATTGAAAAACAACAAGACCATTTGCTAGCAAGTCTTGACTAGTTGTGTTGCACAAATGAATCTACTCGAAAACTTTATATATGTATTTAGTAAGCAAAGACATTTTGAACTATGATATCCTGGTGTAAACTTGCATGAGCGTATACATACATATAATATGGGAAGCATTGATTCAGCATTTTGCTGTTGTCGTTGAATTGCGATGTCTTGCTGGGTTTCGAGATCCGTTTCTTCTCTTAGGAAATTCAGATGGGTTTCTCAGGCTAGTGGGTTCCCATTTCCCTGTCTCTAACAGTCAATTTGTGTTGGATTGAGATCAATCTCCATCTCATCTCAACCCCGCAATTCCTCTTACGAAATTTTCTCCACCAAAACCTCTCCCAAATTCATCAACAGAACTCCAAAAACAAAACCCCTCAATAATCATTCATAGCCAACCCACACATTGAAAATCAAAGAAGAGAAAGCAAAAATTAAGAGGAGAGTAGCGGAACGATCGACGAAAAAGTAAAAGAGCAAGAGATGATCAAAACCTTGACGAGTTCTGCAGGCGATGGAAAATCGTTATCTCCGGTCACGGAATGGTGGCTGCTTCTTTCGGAGACGGCAGGAACCGGCGGCTTCACCGTTGTATGTAGGCTGGGACTTCGGCTCCGTCTCGGTGCAGCTTCTCCGTTAAGGTCGGCAGATCTGGGAAGGGTGTGAGATTGAAGTGAGGAGCTATTGAGGAGATAAATGGGGGAGAGAGAGAGAGAGAGCAGAGCAGAGCAGAGAGGAGAGAGGCAACCTACTGTTAACGAATAGACATTGCAGCTGGGTGTTTTGGACCACTGTCCCAAAAATTGTGAACAGGGTATTGATATGGTATTCTCTGAAGAATACAAGTCGAAGATAAAGGTGAAAACACCCCTCTCACACATTTCATATTATTCGTTACTGTGGATATTTTATTCAATACGGAGCCAAAAATAAATAAAAATACATGAAAAAAAATATTTTTTTATCATCATTACATAAATAAAGACAAAAAAATATATAAACGTACAGCCCTTTAATTTTGGGAGGAGGATATAGAGATTCTTGAAATATAAGCATCAAGAAGGGTTATTCAAAATTTACCAATTAAACTACAATTAGAATTTACAAAACAAAGTGAACTTTGGACGATAAGAAGAAAAAATGAGAAGAACACATACCCTACTCTTACTCGACACTTTCAGTCATAACTGAGAAAGAAATTTATATTTCAATTCATTAAAAAATTTAACTAAAATCACACAGTAAAAGTTTCAAATTTAGAACAAGTTTCATGAACAAAGGAAACTGATTTACCAATTTTTTCCAATAATGCTGCCGAGCCGTTGGATAAGAAGTAGGCAAAGTGTTTGCAAGAACAAATTGTGCGGGGAAGGGGATGAGAATGGAAAGAAGGGTAAAGCATCTGTTGTGTAAAGATAACTACATAGTTTTTAACTTTTACAGAGTGAGTAAATTTTAGCCACTCATATTTGTCGACGATACTGCAAAGGGAGTAGCTAGTTTTATTACCAAGTATATTAATTTATTCTTATATATATATTGCCAAAAGATTGATCAATATTGGGTACAAAGTATATTTGATTTGATTAGGTAAAAAAGTATATTTAAGAGGTTGATCCCACTCCACCAGCGAAGAATTTCTTATTTCTCGATTTCCTATTTGTTGCTGCTAAAAACTGGATCGGGAACCACACCAGAATCTGGCCTGCAAAAGAGAACACGGAGTGACCGCCGGGTGGGGTTCTGGCGGGGGAACGCTCCGATGCTTAAGTCAGAGATGGCTAACAATGTAGAACTCTGAAGAAGCAGTAAGACACAATGTGCGATTGTGTGTGAACCTGTCTTTACCTGAGGGGCTTGACCCCTTTATATAGTGGTAGAAGAAGGATTCCTAGTAGGACTGGGCTTCGGTCAACTCTTAATCAGAATCTCATTAGGATCCTAGAGGATACCATATAAGTCTCTGCTGATAGAGTCAGATCTTCTTTAGGATTCTATCCGGTAACTGGTATGGTAAGTGCTATATCGGCAAGGAACCGGAATAGGTTATGCGCTGTAACCGCCATGTGTCACCCTGGGAATGGAGGGATATTTTCAGCTATATCATATGCCCCCTGCTTTTACCAGCGTTAATGAAGCGGGTGGAAGCACACTTTTCCCACTGGTGATAGCGAAATATGCCAAAAACATAATTGAATCTGCTTGTCAACATTTCAAAATTTCAAAAAGTGTTCTGCTTGGGCAGAGTTCTGCTCGGGCAGAGTTCTGCTCGGACACGATTCTGCTCGGACAAAGTTCTGCTCGGACGGAATTCTGTTCGGGCATGAATCTGTTCGGACATTGTTCTGCTCGGCCACGGTCACTCTGCTCGGGCAGAGTGTTCGGACACGATTCTGTTCGGACAGAGTTCTGCTCGGCCGTTGTCACTCTGCTCGGGCAGAGTGTTCGGACGAGATTCTGTTCGGACATGGTCACTCTGCTCGGGCAGAGTGTTCGGACGCGATTCTGTTCGGACAGAATTCTGCTCGGCCGTTGTCACTCTGCTCGGGCAGAGTGTTCGGACGAGACTCTGTTCGGCCGTTGTCACTCTGCTCGGACAGAGTGTTCGGACGAGATTCTGTTCCGACAGAGTTCTGCTCGGCCGTTGTCACTCTGCTCGGGTAGAGTGTTCGGACGCGATTCTGTTCGGACAGAATTCTGCTCGGCCGTTGTCATTCTGCTCGGGCAGAGTGTTCGGACGAGACTCTGTTCGGACAGAATTCTGTTCGGCCGTTGTCACTCTGCTCGGGCAGAGTGTTCGGACGAGATTCTGTTCGGACACGGTCACTCTGCTCGGGCAGAGTGTTCGGACGCGACTCTGTTCGGTCCGAATTCTGCTCGGCGGTTGTCACTCTGCTCGGGCAGAGTGTTCGGACGCGATTCTGTTCGGACAGAATTCTGCTCGGCCGTTGTCACTCTGCTCGGGCAGAGTGTTCGGACGCGACTCTGTCGGGTCAGAATTCTGCTCGGGCAGAGTGTTCGGACGAGATTCTGTTCGGACAGAATTCTGCTCGGCCGTTGTCACTCTGCTCGGGCAGAGTGTTCGGACGAGATTCTGTTCGGACAGAATTCTGCTCGGCCGTTGTCACTCTGCTCGGGCAGAGTGTTCGGACGAGATTCTATTCGGACATAATTCTGTTCGGCCGTTGTCACTCTGCTCGGGCAGAGTGTTCGGACGAGACTCTGTTCGGACAGAATTCTGTTCGGCCGTTGTCACTCTGCTCGGACAGAGTGTTCGGACGAGATTCTGTTCGGACAGAGTTCTGCTCGGCCGTTGTCACTCTGCTCGGGCAGAGTGTTCGGACGCGATTCTGTTCAGACAGAATTCTGCTCGGGCGTTGTCATTCTGCTCGGGCAGAGTGTTCGGACGAGACTCTGTTCGGACATAATTCTGTTCGGCCGTTGTCACTCTGCTCGGGCAGAGTGTTCGGACGAGACTCTGTTCGGACAGAATTCTGTTCGGCCGTTGTCACTCTGCTCGGGCAGAGTGTTCGGACGAGATTCTGTTCGGACACGGTCACTCTGCTCGGGCAGAGTGTTCGGACGCGACTCTGTTCGGTCCGAATTCTGCTCGGCCGTTGTCACTCTGCTCGGGCAGAGTGTTCGGACGCGACTCTGTTCGGTCCGAATTCTGCTCGGCCGTTGTCACTCTGCTCGGGCAGAGTGTTCGGACGCGACTCTGTTCGGTCCGAATTCTGCTCGGCCGTTGTCACTCTGCTCGGGCAGAGTGTTCGGACGAGATTCTGTTCGGACAGAATTCTGCTCGGCCGTTGTCACTCTGCTCGGGCAGAGTGTTCGGACGAGATTCTGTTCGGACAGAATTCTGCTCGGCCGTTGTCACTCTGCTCGGGCAGAGTGTTCGGACGAGATTCTGTTCGGACAGAATTCTGCTCGGCCGTTGTCACTCTGCTCGGGCAGAGTGTTCGGACGAGATTCTATTCGGACAGAATTCTGTTCGGCCACGGTCACTCTGCTCGGGCAGAGTGTTCGGACGCGATTCTATTCGGCCATTACCTTCGTTCCCTCCACGTGTCTTCTTCTCTATTGATGTCTTTGAGCGGGAACTGAGAATTTTCAAGTTTCTCTACTTTTCAGCTTGTGACACGTGTGTGGTGGATGAACCGTTGCGTTTCCCCAGAAACGGTTACATGAGGTTTCTCTATAAGAAGACAACTTTCAGTTCATTTTTTCTTCACTCGAACTTTTTAGAAGCACACTACTCTTCAAGTAAGTCCTCTTGCTTTCTTCTTTCTGTTCAGCACTTCAAGTTTTTCTTAGTTTGAGTTGAAAGCATGTCCGAAACATCAACGTCTGTTTCTTCCTCCGAAGAGAGTAGTTCATCTTCGAGTTCGGAACGGGTTCCAACTTCAGGAAGTAAAGTTGGAACTTCCACTCCACAACTACCACTAGCTTCAACTTCCCATCCATTCCAACCTTCAACTTCTCAACCATTACCACCTTCATCCTCTAGACCTTCGCACTCTTTGTCTAGAAAAAATGCCTTAGGAGATGTAAAGGATCAAGCTGACGATAAGGCTAATCCCAAACCTTGGTATACTGCTGACGAGAAGTCAGGCAAGATGTCTACCGAAGAGTTGCAGGATTTAATTCGGGAATATCCTCTTCCCGAAGGTTGGTATGCTCGTCTTCCTGGTTTGCAAGAACCAGCAAATTATGGAACCAAGTTTGAAACTGGGATATATGAGGAGCAGGTGAAGTCTGGGTATAGGCTTCCTCTCCACCCTTTTGCTCTTCGTTTCTTCGAGCATTACCGCATGGCTCCCGGGCAGCTTGTTCCAAATGGCTGGAGGAAGCTTGCCGGCCTTATATATTTGGTCCAGACTTCAGGCTACAAACCAAATGCCATAGATTTTATGAGAGTGTTCTTCGAAATGTGTTTCGTCAAGGGGGTTGCCAATTGCCCTGGATGGTACTACATTCATAGTAGGCAACGACTCCTGAAGGGAGGCCCGAAGTCAAATAAAGGCTGGCATTCTAGATACTTCTTTGTTGGCCGCCTGGACAGGGGGAGCTTCCGTTTGATAGAGACTGGAATCCATTCTGTAAGGATTTCGAAAATCCTGGCAAGCCTACCCCCAACAATTTGACTAAACATATACTTAGTCATATTAAGCTTCGAGGTGGTCTTTGCATAGATGAGCCTCTTTCGGAGGAGCAACTGGAGTGGGCGAAGATCATTCCTCCAAAGCCCATTCCAGCCGGTCTTCAGATTCCTTCTCCTCCTCCCGCTATCCTTAGCATGTCACCTGCCGAGACTGTTCGTAGGTGTGTTTTATGGAAGTCTTTGATTCCAATTCGGTTTCAGTATTCATTCCCGTATTGATTTCTAACTTGATTGCAGAGATGGCTAGCGGAAGTGGAAAATCGCCTTAAGGAGGTTTTCTTGGCGTTCTTCAGAAAGCTAAGGGGAAGCGCAAGGAGAAACCGCCCAGTGCTGAGTTGCCCCCTATTCCTAAGAAGGGTAGGGTCACTCCTCCAGAACGTTCTCCACGCATCTTGGAGCAGGTGTCCATTGATGACGATCCTATCTTTCGACCAAGGTGGACACTTAGGTGCGATGACCTTGGGATGCCGGATAGCCATGTCTCGGAGCAGCATCTTCTTCACGGAATTCTACCTCGAGACAAGGAAGTCTTCCAGACTCAGACACACGAGACCTTTGCCTGCTCCTTTGCCCAGGCCGTCTATACGGTAATGTCCTCTGTCTCAACTAAGTTTCTATTTTGATTTCAACTTTCAATTAACTGATGGTTCCAATCTTCATTCCAGATGTACGCTAGCAGATCTGAGATGCTTTCCCGTTTTGAGATGGCGAGGCAAGTGGCAGCAGAAGAGGCTCAACAGAAGAGGGAGGCTGTTAAGGAAGCACAAGAAGCTTCTCATCGTGCTGAAGAGCTGAGCAAGCACGAGGCAGATCATCCTGCTCAGATTGCGACTCTAGAGAAGAGGCTGGAGCGAGTAAAGAGGTAGGCAGCAGAAGAGGTGACCAAAGCTCGTGACCAAGGCATCCGCGACTTCTTGGATGGAAACGCTGGGGATGAGTGGCTGAAGAAGCGGACCGACGATGGCCTTGAGATTTATGAGCTTGGTTTTGCGAAGGCCAAGGAGATGTTTGTTGAGCGCTTTCCTGACATCTCCTTGGATGACTTCTTTCTACCTGCGGTGATATCTCCGTCTGGAGAGACCGTTCTGCCATCAGAGATAGGTGATGCTGCAGCTTCTCATCCTCCAGGGGAAGGTCCTTCTGGTGATGCCCCCGAGCCTTAGATTTCAGCCTTTGTATCTAGGCTTTTTGCTTTATATAGACGGAGAATTTTGATGCCCGTTCAAGGGCTTATTGTAAAACTCTTTATCTTTTATGTTTTACTATGTGTTTCTCAAGGTTTATCTTTACCATTCACACAGTATTATTGATTTTTACTTTGGCTCAAACCCTTTATTCGTCACTTAAAGAGTTGGTAAAGAAGTCGAGCACCCTCGCTCGGCCTACATTTTGAAGAAGTTTAAAGGCTTTGTTGGAGTGACGATGTCTCCATTAACCTTTGTTTCTTCACGGACTTAGATCTGTAGCTAATCCGTTTGGCCATCTCTTGTATTTTATAAAACCCAAGAGTTATACACTCTGTTCGGACGGGACAGAATGTTTTTTTGGCTAAATTGATCACTCTGTTCGGGCAGAGTGTTCGGCTATCACTCTGTTCGAACAGAATGTTTTTGGCTACATTGATCACTCTGTTCGGGCAGAGTGTTCGGCCATCACTCTGTTCGGAACAGAATGTTTTTTGGCTACATTGATCACTCTGTTCGGGCAGAGTGTTCGGCCATCACTCTGTTCGGAACAGAATGTTTTTTGGCTACATTGATCACTCTGTTCGGGCAGAGTGTTCGGCCATCACTCTGTTCGGACAGAATGTTTTTTGGCTATATTGATCACTCTGTTCAGGCAGAGTGTTCGGCCATCACTCTGTTCGGAACATAATGTTTTTTGGCTACATTGATCACTCTGTTTGGGCAGAGTGTTCGGCCATCACTCTGTTCGGACAAAATGTTTTTTGGCTATATTGATCACTCTGTTCGGGCAGAGTGTTCGGCCTCCACTCTGTTCGGACAGAATGTTTTGGCTAAGCTTCCATCACAACAATGCTGAGAAACGTAACTTTATTGCTCGAGAAAAAGTTTACATTGGATTGCTGGACAACCCATTTATTCAAAAAAATCTGCTGAAGACCATTCGGAGTTCTAACAAGGTCTAAGCCCCTTATCCCCCAAAAAGATAGTGTTTTGGCTTGGGCCAAGACACTACTGGTAATATCTGCGCAAGTTTTCAGCATTCCAAGTGCGAGGGATAGATTCTCCTGAAAGTGTGCCGAGTGCATAGGCGCCCGTCTTGAGCACCTTAATCACACGGTAGGGTCCTTCCCAATTTGGAGATAACTTTCCCGTTGCAGCCTTTGGATTCGAGACTTCTAATTTGCGAAGGACTAAATCTCCCTTGTTAAACTGCTTGGATCGGATTTTCTGATTGTAATATCGTGCGACTCGTTGTTTAACGATAACGGATCGTATATGGGCTTGAGTTCGGGCCTCTTCCACTAAGTCAAGATTTGCACGGAGTCCGACATTGTTGTTTAACTCGCTGAAATGTAAGGCTCGTATTGTTGGGACTCCGATCTCAACTGGCAACATCGCTTCGGTACCATAACATAGAGAGAAAGGTGTTTCTCCAGTGACCGAGTGTGGAGTTATTCGATAGGCCCATAATACTTTGGGAAGTTCATCCACCTATGCGCCTTTAGCTTCATTTAACTTCTTCTTCAATCTTTGTAATATGCCTCGATTCATGTTTTCAGTCTGACCATTAGATTGTGGATGGGCTACTGAAGTGAACCTCAAGTCGATCGACAGGTTCGAACAAAAGGTTCGAAATTTGCTGTTGTCAAACTGTTTGCCGTTATCAACGATCAAAGCTCTGGGTACCCCAAAACGGCAGATAATATTTTTCCAAAAGAAGTCTTCACACTTGGCTGAAGTTATGGTTGCCAGAGATTCCGCTTCGGTCCATTTGGTGAAGTAGTCTATTGCTACAATCACGAACCGTCGTTGTCCCGACGCCATCGGAAAAGGTCCTAGTAGATCCATCCCCCATACAGCAAAGGGGATGGGGGAAACAATTGAAGTTAACGGGGCGACGGGTGTATGAGAGAGTGGTGCAAACTTCTGACATTGGTCGCACCTTCGAGTAAATTCGATGGCGTCTTTCTGCATCGTAGGCCAGTAATATCCTTGCCTTAAGATTTTCTGTGCCAACGTCCTTCCCCCAAGATGTTGACCGCATATCCTTTCATGTACTTCTTGTAACGCGTATAGGGATTCTGATGGGCGTAGACATCTGAGGTAAGGAAGGCTGAATGATTTCTTGTATAGAATACCTTCAACTAAAGCATACCTAGCAGTTTTGACGCGAAGGTTCCTGGCCTCATGTCTCTCACTTGGTAATTCGCCTGTGGACAGGTATTTGATGATCCTGTCCATCCAACAGGGTTCTTGATCTATGATTTCAATCTCATCACGAGAACCGATACTGCGATCGTTGAGGAATTCAAGGTAAACTGGGCGCCGGGCCTCCGTTTCTTCAGCGGAAGCGAGTCTTGATAACGTATCTGCTTGAGTATTCTGGTCTCGGGGGATTTGGCGAATGGTGAAGTTTTGAAACTTCATTGCTGAAGTTTTAACTAGGTCGAGATATTGAGCCATTCGTTCGTCTCTGGCCTCATAATCTCCCAAGACATGATTGACCACCAGTTGGGAATCGCTGTGAACTGATAGAGAGTCCACCTTTAATGCATGTGCTAACCTTATTCCTGCGAGAAGAGCCTCATATTCGGCTTCGTTATTTGAGGCTTCAAACTTAAAACGAAGTGCGTATTCAATAGTAAAACCTTCTGGACTTATAAGAATGATCCCGGCTCCACTATTGCCAACAGCTGAAGAACCGTCTACATAAAGGTTCCAAGGATCAGTAACCTCAGAGATCATCAATTGAGGTGGGTCTTCGGGCAACGTGCATTCGACAATAAAGTCCGCTAGGGCTTGAGCTTTTACTGCAGTGCGAGGTTTATACTGGAGATCGAATTCTCCTAACTCGACTGACCAGTTTACCAATCTTCCGGATGCCCCAGGGCTCATCAATACCTTTCTGAGTGGTTGGTCTGTCAGAACGATAATGGTATGAGACTGAAAATATGGTCGAAGACGCCTAGCTGATATGATCAGGGCCAGTGCAATCTTGTCGATCTTCGGGTATCTTGTCTCCACATCTTGCAAGACCTTGCTGACGTAGTAGATGGGCTTCTGGATCCCATTTTCCTCTCTGATCAGAACTGTGCTGACGGCAACTTCCGTGACAGAGAGGTATATTAATAAGTCTTCTCCAGGAAAGGGTTTCGAAAGTAGGGGCGGAGAACTCAAGTGTGTTTTCAGCTCTTCGAACGATCTCTGACAGTCGTCCGTCCATACAAAATTCTTTGCTTTCCTGATGGCTTTAAAGAATGGCGAGCATCGTTCTGCTGATCGTGCCATAAACCTTCCCAAAGCTGCAACCCTTCCTGTTAACTCTTGCACTTGTTTGACGGTTTTTGGAGGCGTCATGGCTTGAATGGCTTTTATCTTTTCTGGGTTTGCCTCAATTCCTCGTTGAGAAACAATAAACCCTAAGAATTTCCCTGATTCAACTCCGAAAGCGCATTTGAGCGGGTTTAACTTCATTCTATACTTTTGAAGGATGTCGAAAGTTTCTCTCAAGTCTTCCACATGGAATTCAGACTTTACACTCTTTACGAGCATATCGTCAACATAGACTTCCATGTTCTTTCCGATCAGGTCCCGAAAGATCATGTTCACCAGGCGCTGGTAAGTTGCCCCGGCGTTTTTAAGTCCAAAGGGCATTACTTTATAACAGTACAACCCTCTTTCTGTGATGAATGACGTTTTTGGGACATCGTCTTCGTGCATCATGATCTGGTTATAACCAGAATATGCATCCATGAAACTAAGCAATTCGTGGCCCGAAGTAGCGTCAATCAGGAGGTCGATTCTTGGAAGAGGGTAGCTATCTTTGGGACATGCTTTGTTCAGGTCAGTGTAATCAATACAAATTCGCCATCTGTCGCCGGATTTGGGAACCATGACAACGTTAGCGATCCAATCTGGGTACTAGACTTCTTCAATGAATTTTGCAGTCAAGAGTTTATCTATTTCTTCTTCAATCTTCTCCTGTCTTTCTGGCGCAAAAGTCCTCTTCTTCTGCTTAACAGGTTTTTTGGATGGGTCGACTTTTAGCCTGTGGGTAATGATCTCGGGATCGATCCCTGGCATGTCTGCCGCCGTCCATGCGAAAATATCCGCATAGGTTCGCAATAGTTTCACCAGTTCGAGCTTGGTGACTTCCTTGAGATTTGAGCCTATGCGAACTGTTTTGTCTTTTTCTCCGGGATATACCTCAATGCTCACAAGATCTTCAACAGGTTCTCCTCTTTGCATCTTTGTGTCTTCCCGGAGGTCTTCAATTATCAGCGCCTCTTTGTTCTTGGATCGGCATGATGTTGCATAGCACTGGCGAGCCGTAGTTTGGTCTCCTTTCACCTCTCCAATCCCGTGTTCCGTGGGGAACTTCATCTTGAGGTGATAAGTTGACACTATCGCTTGTAACCGATTGAGTGCTGGTCGTCCCAATATGGCATTGTATGCTGAGGGGATTTTTACCACCACAAAATCAAGCATGAGATTAGCTTGTGTCGGAGGTGTACCAATCGCAACTGGGAGTGCGATAATCCCTTCGGTTGCAACCGGGTGATTGGAAAATCCATACAACGGTGCTTCCATCTTTCGGAGACGGTCCGTTGGAATATTCATCTTCTCGAATGCATCATGGAATAAGATTTCTGCGGAACTTCCGTTATCTATCAAGACACGCTTGACATCAAAGTTCCCAGCTTTAATGGTGACGACTAATGGGTCATCGTGCGGGGTTTTTATGCCCTTCGAATCATCATCGGAAAAGGTGATCATCGCTGTGGGTACAGTTTTGAGCTTCTTATTCCGGGGCTGGCTTGTTACGCACACCTCTCTGGCGTATGCTTTGCGAGCCTTACCCGATGAACCTCCTGCGGCTATTCCTCCGGATATAGTGTTGATAATACCCGCATTCTCTTCTCGATCTTCTCTTTCTTCTATTGCCGGAGGTGTCTGTTGTTTATCTTCTTTAGGAGCTACAAACCTTCTCAACTGGCCACGCTTGATAAGGGCCTCAATTGCTCGTTTGAGCGACCCGCAGTTGTCAGTTGTGTGGCCATGATCGTTGTGAAAGTGACACCACAGATCTTTGTTCCTCTTGTTTGGTCGGGATTTCATTCTGTCTGGCCACTGGAGGGCCTTGTTATCTTTGATCTCGTGAAGAATTTGCGACGGCCTTGCATTGAGGGGTGTCAGATTAAATGTGTCTTTTGGACGTCGTTCATCATGTTTAGGACGTTTTGCTGACCTTCCTTCTGGGGGAGTTATTTCTCGAGGTCGTTTTTTCTGTTCCAGTTTCCCTTCTCCACGTCTTTCTCTGTGTGTCTCTAGGTATTCTTCCGCTTGAATATATTTGTTAGCCTTTTCAAGAAGGGCTTTCATATTACCTGGAGGACTTTTGTTCACAGAGAAAGCGAACTTAGATGTGGGTCGAAGGCCCCGGAGGAATGCAGTATATTTCACGGATTCATCCAAGTTGTCAATTTCCAACGTGGCTGCATTGAATCGTCCGAGAAAACATGCCAAAGACTCGTTTTTCTCTTGCACTATGTTTAGCAGACTCGCCGAGTTCTTCCTTCTGGAGCGACTGCTTACAAAGTGCTTTTGGAAGAGATCCGATAATTGGCTAAATGAGTGGATGGACCTTGGTTGTATAGATTTGAACCATGCATGTGCAGCTTTCCTTAGAGTGGTTGGAAAGGCTCTGCACATGACAGCGTCTGAAACCTAGAGGAGTAGCATGTTTGTTTGAAACTGGTAAACATGTTCTCCTGGATCCCCAGTCCCGTCGTAGAGGTCACATTGAGGCATTCGAAAATTGGGAGGTAGCTTTGCCTTCTCGATGGCCTTCGACAACGGATATCCGGATTCATTCCTTGGGCGAGATCGTTCTGGAGAATGATATCTAGGGACCACCTTCCAGGAGTCCCGTTCTTGGGAACGAGGCTCAGGCGTCCTCTTCCTGTGGATAGGTCTTCGAGGGGTCTTAACTCTGGCGGCCTGTGCAGGAGAGGAGTTAGTACTGTCTTCGACTGAAGAATCGCGACGATAGCATGATCCACTCCTGGTTACGTGATCTCTGCTTTTGTCTTTGTGATTGTAAGTTGGATCGGCCGTTGATTGGTATTTGCGGCCAAAACTTGATCTGGATGTGAGACGAAGACGAAGATCGCCGGGGTCGAGATGAGAATGGTAAGTGGGTGGAGGAACCACTGCCATGTCGAGTTTTTGTTGAAGAGTGTTCACGACATCTTTTAGCTCGTGAATCTCTTTTGTAAGTTCGGCATGGGGTGTTTTAAATAACTTACGGTTCAGGCGATGACGAAGGTCCCCGTTTTTCAGAGTAGACGTCGGAGAGTGATTTCTTCGATTTCCTATTCTTTCGTCTACGTCTGATCGTGAACGACTGAAATTTTTTTTTGTAAGCTCATCTCAGCTAACCGCCCCAAATAGAAGCGGGTTAGTTTATGAGACAATTTTGCGACGCGCCTCACCTCTTTTCTTTTCTTCTTTTGTTTGGTCGGTTACCATGTAACTATACTCAAACTCACACCCAAAATCCAACATAAGCATCTCCATAAAAATTGAACTCAGTCCATTGAAACTCACTCAAACATCTTTAGAACTATACATAAAGTATATGTAGAGAACCAATCTGTTGCACTACGTCCATTTACCATTTCAAATACACCGAGTGAAACAGAAAAAAGATAAAAGAAGATTGAACAATCCGACAAAAAATGGGACAATGTGACTTCAAATCCCATTGGATGTCAACAATTGAGAATGAAAGCATTAATATAATGCAAACAAAGTGGTTCCCCCACAGTGCACATCTGCAAAGAAGACGGCAGATTTGTAGTAGCTGGGTTCTTGGTTACCAGGCCGGAGTAAACGCAGAGTACTTTGTGTACAAAAATTCAATGCTTTGCTTGGACACCTAGCTGGCTCCGTACGGATTCTCTGATCAAATCAATCCCTGAAATTCGGCCCGTTCAAACACGAGAAAGCAATCGATGCTGCCATTGCATTCAATTTCATTCCTTTTTTTCACTAGACACTGATGAGTGACAAGTGCGGACTAGCATTCGTTATAGACACGTATACATGTATATGCAACTTAAAGTCTTTTTGTCTATTTTAACTCAAGTGACAGAAATTCATATATATGAATTTCTGTCACTTGAGTTAAAATAGACAAAAAGACTATTATATATATATATATATATATATATATATATATATATTTATATATGAGTGACAAGTGCAGACTACTAGCATTCATTATACAAAGTTGTTATTTATTTGCACAATATCCAAGGTTTCGCTCCAACGTTTTGTTCAAAATATTCAAAAATAAGTTATGCGTGGTTAAAAAAAGGAAAAAGGAAAAAAAGAGTGAACCCAAACCTACACCTTTTTATATTCAACTAGTTGAGTGCATGCGCGCGATATACGTGAACATCAATATTTAAACTTCCTGTGGTGTTGTTAGATTCCGAATATTTAAATCTGTTAAAAATAAATAACTAAATTTAACTTATGTCTTTAAGGGCATTTCTAGAAAAAGAAAAATTAAATCTCTTAGCACTTGGGTCTAAGAAACAATTAGATTTTTGTTCCCAAAAAATGGATTATACTTTTTGGATTAGGTGACGCAATTTAAATTTAGACTTTAAGTTGATCCATTTATAAAGTTCGAGAGCCTTGGGGACTTAATGGGTATTTTTGGAATTTTAATTGTTTAACGAATATAAGTATATCCCTTTTAGGTATATAATGACTTACGTACATTGCTAGGAATAGGAGAAACTTCAGAGCCTCCAAAGCAACTCTAGAAAGAGACATTTTGAGATTGTGATCATCACTTTGAGAGGTAAGAATATATTTTTTATTTTGGGATTGAAATTCACGATAAGAAAGCACTTCCAATTAAAATTTGGGTATTTTTATATTAGGGTATTTGATGCAATTTGTTTAAAAAGATCAAAACTTGGAGTCGATTTGTGCAATTGAAGGTAAGGATTTATCGTTTTTGAATTCTAAATTAGCGTTAGGCCAATCATTCGTTTAATGGTTTAAGTGTTTAATCTGATTGTTTCAATTTATGTGCCATCATTGTGTATTAACAATAATAAATTTTCGGGTGTATATGCCTGTCTCGATTTCTGTCCTATCTTGGTGCAAGGTTAAAACTCTTGTGTATTGAGATCTCGAATTACTTTCTATTGCATCAAAAAAAAATTGAGATCTCGAATTTCGTGTCGTCAGTAAATAGCCCTCGCTAAATATTTGTGGTCTCTTTATTATCTTCATTTTCGTGCCACATCTTATAGGCTCCATTGAAAAATTTTCAACGTTGCTTCTGTTTGGACTGTCTTTTTTTTTTTTTTCATTCTGGCTTGACTGCCGTGCCATGGCAGTTCTCCATTTCTCCTTCAATTGTTTTCGGTATACGTTACTGGGCATATGGATTACTTCTTTCTTTGGATGATGCAACCATTGTGCTTGAGTTTTCAGTTTAAATCTATTGTCTTGTCTTGTTCACAGGAGAAATACACATAATGTGATTTTGTAGTCTTTGGTGAAAGGCTTGTCCATGTGGCATGCTACATGCCACGTATTCTTGTTATTGTAGTTTTATATGTATTATTTTTATGCATCAACTTCTTCATTGCTTGTGTTGCCATTTTTTTTCAATGGATTAATTTTCGTTTGAGTCCATCATTTTATCCTTTTCGATTTAAGCCTAATATTAAATGAGTTTTGGAACCGTTAGAGTTTTCATACTGAAATTATTTATAAATATTTATTACGTTTACATCGTACACACTGTGTAATTTTTGAAAGACACCCATTAGTTCACATTGTCTAAACCGCTTCTTGAATCGCAGTAAATTATCGAACCGACGCATTGTTAATTTTTGTGAGCCATGTCACTTGTATGTGACTTTTCTATTTCTGACTTACCCACGTGGATTGGAACGTGGGCTAACTCAATGAGATGAGTTAGAGATCGCGATCTTATTTTATGAACTTGGTCTCACGTGTCAGTGATGGCATGTGTGACCTTATTCAGAATGACTCTTTAATGTCTGATTCTGTATAAAGATATATATTTTGGCATTTTGAAATTCGGTCTGACATTTGTTCCGTTAAAATTTTGTACCTCTGTAGTCTCTTTTCTCAGACATTTTTGTATTCCTTTTGATTGCTCCTTTGAGCGACCTTACTGGGCATTTGACTCACTCGCTTATTATTTTTCTTTCAAGTGATCAATAGGTGGGATTGGATTACATGGCTGATTGTATGATCGAGAGCTAGCGGTTTAATCTCAGAGTTACTTGGATCATTTGGATTTTTATTTTGATATTTGAGAGTGTTTTCAGACATTTAATAGTCAAAAGTAAGTCCTAATATATGTAAGGATGATACACATGTGGGAGTAGTTACACATCTCTAGCAATTTTGCTTGGTAATTATGAACTTTGATATAGCGATTCTATTTCTTTTTTTATTAATGAGAATAACTGTCACAAAGAACGATAATGCAACTGCGAGATGTGCCTTTTTGGACAATCGAGAAAACCAGGAATCTTCAAAAAATAGGCAAGATAATTTATTTTTTTTTGCTTAATTATCAACTTCGTATGCAATATTAGCAAAATGTTTGTGCCCAAGAATACACAAGGTGAGGTAAAAACATTTTTTTTACTTAGTTACTCAAATATCTAATTACTTTTGCATACATTCAATAAAACTCACAAGTATACGTACGATGCTATGAAGTACTTTGCACAGAGTTCATATTATTTTTGTATGTGATGATATTAGAGTTATTGAGGATCTTAGTGATCCCGAATAAAATATTTCTCCTGTGCCTATTGTAAGTGAATAACTAAAAAAGAGAGAGATAGAAAATCAGCTTACCTTCTTCTTAAAATTTTTGCAGTTAATTCATCTGTAGCCAATCTTTAAAGGTAAGTTTTTGACATTTCGATTTCACTTGTTCAATTAATAATTTTTGCACTTCAGCGAACGTACTTGTGGTTTTAATTGCTAATTGTTATCATGTATTTCTTTTCATAGAGCTTATTTACAATATTATCTGTCGAAGACAAATGGATAGGTTGTTATCTGAAAGAAGTAAGATATCTTAGTAGAGTAACGGGAAATAGGAAAAAAAACATAGTTATAATATATTCCTATAGGTATATTCACTTGTAACATATAATAGTATAATTCACCTTGGATTTCAGAATTGGCCAAATACACGTAGGTGCCCTGGAACTACCACAAAGTCTCAATTAAGGGTCCCAAAGTTTAATTTTTGCACATAAGGGCCTGTAACTTCAAATTTGCAATAAATAAGGACTTCCGTCCACTTTCTTAACGATTAAGGCTTTTCCGTCAGAGGCATTTTTGGGTTTCCATATTTAGGTGTTTTTCTCTTCTTCTTCTTCAAAATTTCACCTCTCTCCTCCCCATCCAGCCCAAAGATCCAGACCACAAGTTGGCCAGAGCTCCATCACCTGACCCACCGGCCAGACCCATCGCCAAGGCCCACCATATCGGTGATATCTCACTGGGTTTGTTGACCGGTTGATGGTTTCGGTACCGAAAGCCGAAGGGACGGACTACAGAGGATCGGAGTAGCCAAATATGTTAGATCGTGTCCCTGTTGGCTCACAGCGGGTCTACATCAGTGGAGATCCGGCCAATTTCAACTTTAATGCGATGATGGTGGCGCTGGGGTGCACCGGCGACGGCTTGTTCTTGGTTTTGAGAGAGATCACCGGCGATGACATTGGTGGTTGATGGTTCAGCGGGTGGTGTGACCGGTGTTAGACGTCTGTCGGTAGTGCTGCTATGATGTGGTGGTGATGCCGACCGGTGGTTATGATTTGGTGGTGCGGTGGTGAGGGCGATCTGCTGATGGTGTGATTTGTGTCTCTTTGAAAAAGAAGAAGAAGTAGAAAGAAATTAAAGAATAAGATAAGAGAAAAAGTTGAAGAAGATAAGAGAAAAAAAAAATTAAACCTGTCCGGACAATTTTACCCATGATGGAAAGGGTTAGACCATTAAGAATTTGGACGGATGTACTTACTTATTGCAAAATTGTAGTTGCAGATCATTATGTGTAAAAATTAAACTTTGGGACCCTCAAGTGAGACTTTGTGGTAGTTTCAGGGTACCTACGTGTATTTGACCCTTTCATAATTGAGGCAAGACTTTGGCAGTATTGAAAAAAGGAAGAGTTACGTTACTAATGATGAACAGAAGAAACGCTATAATAGAGCAAAGAGGATTAAGAGGATGATAGAAAACAACTCAACTATAAGAGGATAAAATGATAGTGAATCAGCTGCTTCTCCCAACAAAATAAGAAGAAGTCCACACTGGTTGCTTCGAGCTCTATTGGTATCACAACAATTTCAAGGTTGCAAATTTTTATCGTTATCATAAATAAAAAATCAATATACAATAGAAACACACCCACACGTAAGTTTTATAAGTGTAACACTAAAGTATAGCAAATGTTTCTTTATAGGCCAAACAGTGTATGTGCCTGTGTACTCTGAGATGCATGAATTAAAGAGCACACCACCTTACAGTCATTACAAGGCGAAGAGATTTATATACGAGCCGCTAAGTTTTTGCTGTTGAAATGGAGACGTTAAGCTAGCTTCTATAGATGTTGTAGATGAACTACTTGTCTTATTCACATCTTCATCTGAAGAGGCTGAACACTTTCAAAAGAAAATTTATGCATAGAATAGCATATATTTTTTTCACATCCTTCGGAGTTAACTTGGACAAGGAGCTTGCATCAGCAAGGAGTGGTGTTTATACTTTTCAAGCACAAGGACATATATAATATGATCTTCCAGCTCTCATACCTAATGAAAATGCCCCGCATTACTTTCAACTATACTTCTATGACACCCAAAATGAGATGCATAATAGATTAAATATACTACCAGATGCAAAGTTGAATGAAGCAGTGGTAAAAACCCTTACTCACAATTCTTTTGTAGGTTAAGGTAATCCTTCATTTGAGGAAGTTCAAATTCATATTAGAAAGGATGTCAAGTTAGATCAACGGGTTTATAATGCACCAACGGCTGATCAAGTTGCGGCAATATGGATTGAAGGGAGTAATCAAAACATACATCTTGAAAGAGATATTGTAGTTCATGCACACTCAGGACATAGACATCGCATGAAGCATTATTACGGTTGCTATGATCCACTACAATATTCTCTTCTTTTTCCAAAAGGAGAAACTGGATGGCATCAAGATATAAAAAATAAGAACGCTTTTAGAGAAGAAAGAATCTCAGGGATGCAAAATTTTAACTTTACCGCATATATATATTTAGCTGAGAACATGGAGGTAACCTCCATAATTTTACATTTTAAATCCATTAAAGTACTACTACTTAATAATAATCTCAACTTTAAATTGTGTTGTAGATGTTAGCAACCAAACTGATGAAAAGGTGTCATGTAGACAATATTATTGTTATAAATTGCAAGAGCGAGAATCCAAAAACTTAACTCTTATGTTGGCTGGCCGGCTCTTACAATAGTATGCAATGGATATGTACATCAAGCTAAAGACAACTAGGTAAGATTATTTTCGGAGGATCCAGTCAGATATAATCTCAACTGTATCAGGGCATTGTTGTAACGCCCCCGAAAATTCGGAGCTCCATAGCCCGAACTTCCGGGTCGTTAACCTACCAGATCATATCAAACCTGTCAAACCTGTTCACTAACACATATTCCAAATCATCTAATTCAGCATCAACTCAGATTTCTCAAAATACTAGATCATAATTGCTTAGCTTAAACTATTACAGGTTAGGTTCTTCGCAATTCAAATTTCCTAAGAACAAATTATCAAGACCGACCCGCGCAGGGGTCTTACTATACAATGGTGCTGGGCTCATCGAAATCTCACTCAGACTCTAAACCCCATTCCCGAGCAATCTACTGATGATCAAAACCTGCAAAAAGGAATCAAACGAAGGGTGAGCTTTGGAGAGCTCAGTAAGGTCACTCAAGGACTAACAAAAGAATTACAAGACGATTCCAAGAATCCAACTGACAGAGATTTCCAGAATAATCCATACGGTCCTAACTCAATGATTTCCAAACTCTATCAAAATTCATCATAATAAGATACCAAAATTGCCAAATACAATCACAACCGGTCCCAAAACAATCAACAAAAGATCCTTTTTAAAGTCGTCAATTCCAAGATACAATGATGGTTTTCCAAAAGATTTCAAAATGTACACAGATGATCTGAGACAGTTCTTTCCAAAATACACTGAAGGTTTCCCCAAAGAATTTCAATAGAAGCATAGATCATTTCAGATAATACTTTTCAGACATTTCCGTAATAGTCACAGCAATATACAGAGCAGAGAAAATTAAAAATCAATGTTGATCCTGGGTGATTGCAATGCCATTCCGGCAAAGCACAGAAGTGTACACATGCATGATGTACCAGAATAATTACTAGTCCACTTAGGTACTAGCCTGCATTCCATGCAGAATTCAGACCAGCCTTATAACGCCGGCCTCAGAACAGAACAGATAACCCAGGTCAACACAGAAAAATTAACAATACCAGTGAGCTTTAACATAAGCTCAATCTCCTAAATCAATTCGGATCCCAATAACAATAATCATACTGGCATAAGTCAGCATTCAGAATTTTCAGAAGAAACCAGAATTTTCAAAAGAAAATCACAGATAAACAACAAAGACGATTGCGAATAATTATCGATTTTTAAGCCCGACAATCCGGAAGAACGGATACAGACAATTATCAAATTACTCAGCATGCAATACATGCGAGCATCATAAGATTTCCAAACAATCGATTCAGGTTCAATATTGGGATTTTCTGGGCAATAACATGCTGATAGCCATACAGAATTCAGAGTTTGGCATTAGCCATAAATAAATCAAATGAGTACTTATGAGTACGAGTTATCAAAATAAGGGTTCGGACGAAAGTCCTTCCCCAGGGTTCAGATAGAATCCCTTACCTGGATCCGCAGCTAAATTATCCTAACCGGAAGTCTTTAGCTTTAACCTAAACGGAATAATCGAACCATTTGAATACAGCCTACAGAACAAAAGTATAACTTAATACGAACTCACACATACTCTCAAAATGAACCCCTCGCACCGCGTATGTAAAATTACCAAAACCCCCTAGGGTGTAAAATTACCAAAATGGTCTTCCCATAAGTAGAATCACTGAAAAAAACTTTTCATATGTAAATTTATGTAAAAAATACCTTTCGTAGGTCAAATTACCAAAATACTCCCTTCGGGCGGCAAATTACCAAAATACCTCCCTTTACACTTTAATTCTCAGAATGAATTTTTCATAAGGAAAGTCACTAAAATAATCTTACTGTATGTAAATTTACTTTAAAATACCTCTTATAGGTAAAGTTACCAAAATACCCCTCTAGGGTGGTAAATTACCAAAACACCACTGGGGGTTTCCGACACCGAAAAAATCTCAAAAATATCTTAAACTGCTATTTTAAACATCCTGATGTTATTTTCGGTCTAAAAAGTATTTTAAAGAATTTTCGTCCGAAAATCCCGAACCGGTGTCCGGATCGAGTGCCAAAAGGCCCGTTCCGCGAAAAATACCTACGGTCTCAAAATGGCATTAAATTTTATAATATGAATCATGTCAATAAAATAAGATTTTTTTAAAATTTTCAAATAAAAACAGCTTGGTTTGCTACGCTAAATAATCCGATAAAATTCTTTAATCGGTACTCCAATTTAGCACTCTTTGCGGATCCCAAAATTCCTAAAACTTTCCAGAGCATAGTTCTCGTAAAATTATCATGTGTTACTATTTTGAGTTTTGTCTAATTTTGGCTCTGGAATTTTATAGAAATTTGGATTAGAAACTACCTAAATAATCCTTACTTTTAGTGACACTTACAAACACTATTCAAATTAAAACACATAGTATTACACCTTCAATTACACGCACCATCTTCAACCTTTCTCCCTGCCGAGACCAATTTCATACATACCATTCAGGAACACTTGTTGCTACTCACTATTTCCATTCCTATACCTAAAACCCACATTCTAACACACTAATACACAACATATACACATTATTACACACGTAATCACCCATACAACACACCCGTACGCCAAGAACACACAGACACAGTTCAGTGACAAACACTTACCGAACCCACACAAACTCACACCCTAACCCTTCAGAAGTTCACTAAACTCACCTCCCCTTTACTTATATTCACATCGACATGATCAAAGATTCAAATTATACATACAAACCCACTGTCGCAGCAATGAACACACACACACACACGAGCACACATATTACAACACAGTGAGTACATACACACCAAACAAGAAGAGATTACCCCTTGAGAAGTCGTGCTTGATCATTTTCCAATTCATTGCTCAAATTCCCATTAAATTCTTCTTGGCCGAAGCCCCTGCTTCTCTCTCTGTTTCTTGTTCTTCCTTCTTTCTTTCTGTTTCTTGTCTTCCTTTCCGGAAAGGGAAAGGTTTCCCTTTTGTTTTTTGTGTTTTGTTTTCTTTCTTCACTTAAAGATCTTATCCCAATTTATTATTTTATAATTTATTTCATTAGTCATCAAATAACCAAGGTGGAGGTGGCACCATCTTGTAACCAATTTTCAAAATTTGCAAGAATAGCCCCTCTAATTTTCAAATATTACAAAAATGCCCTCAAACATTTTGAAAATTACATTTTTGCCCCAAAGTATTTTTAAGCCCCAAATACTGTACCAATACCCGAGCATTGCTCAAAATTACAGCCCGTTTATTTTTTGGAGCCCGAATGATTATTTTAATCGGTTTCCAAAGTTTGGGATATTACAATTGTAGATTTTGTAATGGCGGGATAAATAAGAGGGAGACAGGTTGGTCGAAGGATAGTGTAATACCCCGAAAAAATTTTCTTCTCCTCGTGCAAATTATTATTTTAAGTAAATAATTTTGTGGTCCTTTTGAAAATATTGAGAAAATGGTTGTTAATGTTTCTGAATTTTCAGTCGAATGATTGGAGGTTTCATTCGAATAAAAATTAAAAAGGTAATGACGTTTTAGTCGAGTGAAAAAGATTTTTGCTTTGAATGAAAATGGGTTGGTTTCGAATGAAAAGGGGTTTTAGCTTCGAACGAAAAGTATTCGAATCGTGAAGAGTGAGTACTGAAAAAACAAATCTGAAGTTTTTAGTTAATGAACAGTAACTTTAGTCGATGAACATTAACTTTGAGTTGATGAACAGTAACTTTTAGTCGATGAACAGTACTTTGAGTCGAATATATAGTACTTTTAGTCGACTTAAAATTGTTTTTGGTCGAATTAAAAGTATTTTCAGTCAAATTAAAAGCATTTTGATTAAAAGTATTTTCGGTCGACTTAAAAGTATATTCGGTCGACTTAAAGTATTTTTGGTCAAATTAAAAGTGTTTTCGGTAGAATCAAAAGTGTTTTAAATGAAGAGAAGAAACCACTGATGGATTCGGTCGAATGGAAATAGTTTTCGGTCGAAGGAATAGTTTTCGGTCAAATAGAACCTTTAGATTTTGGGAAATGTATTTTCACGGCTGAAGGATTGAGTCGACTGAAACTTGTTTTGCTTCGAATGAATAGTGTAATTTTTAGCCTTCATATAAATAACCTCTTTGTTTTCTTTTAGCCTTTGGTTTTCGGTTCCTTGTTCCTTCGCGGAGGAGATTGAGAGAAGAGAGAGGCTTCGCATGGAAAGTTTGTTTCCTTTTCCATTGTGGTGGAAAGAGAGAGAGGAGAAGGCTTGGGAAGCTCTTGAGTTTTAAGGTGGTGCCTTGAAGTTTTTCCTGTCCAAAGGCTTGATTAAGGTAATGGTTTACTTTTGAAATTTGGATCAACAATGGACCAATTGCTCATATAAGTCCTTAGTTTCTTTTTGAAATCCGAACTTCTTCGAAAAGTTAAGTGATTCTTCGTCTCTCTTTGCTTTGAATTTTGTTATGAATAACTTGTTCTCACTGCTATGATATGTGGAAATCAAATTCCGTCAAATTTGTTTGACTTCAGAATATGGCAAATTGATGTCATTCGTTTTAGTGACTAATGATTATCATTTTTGGTAAATTTTGTATATTGTTTGACATGTCCGATATTTGATAACGGTAATTTTGAGATTTTGTTTTGGTAACTTTTTGAGCCATGTCACAGTGTATGTGACTTATTTCCGACTTACCCACGTGGATTGAAACGTGGGCTAGTTTAGGAGTTTTGAGCTAGAGATCGCGCTATTACTTTCTGAACTGGCCTCATATGTCAGTGATGGCGTATTTGACCACTTTTTGAATGACTCTCTAGTGTCTGTTTCCATACTCAGATATATTTTAACATTTGATCACTTTCTGAATGGCTCTCTAAATATTTTTGGCATTTGATATTGGGTCTGACCTCTATTCAGTAAATTTGGTTTGAGATTCGTTCCGTTGAAACTTTGTCTACTTTTGTATTCAGATACGGTTTGACATTTAAAATTTGATTTGATATCCGTTCCGTTGAAACTTTTATGTTTCCAAAATTTTGTTTCTCAGATATTTTTGCTTCTGTTTGATTGGTCATTTGAGCGACCTTACTAGGCATTTGGCTCATTCCCTTATTATTTTTTCCTTTTAGGTGATCAGCAGGTGGGATTTTACGTTTGAAGGACTAGCTGTGTGACAAAGAGTTAGGACCTTATTTCAGAGTTAGTATTGACATTTAAGTGTAACAACTAATACAAGTTGGCATTACTTAGATTTTATTTTGAAACTCAGTGTTGAAGAAATTTTGGATTGTATAAAAGCTTTAGTTCATCTTGACAGTTATTGATATATTCTTGAAAATTATTAGTGTATGCTCTGGATGACCGTTTGAGAGATTTATGATATTTTAAGGTTTTCTGATTGCATTTGGGAGACTTCTGATAACTTTAAGGTTTCTTCTGAATTTCAATTATTCATCCGTTAATGCTTCGGGAATAACTAAATTTTCGAGGCGTTACAGAATGGTACCAGAGCTTAGGTTTAAGATTTTGTAGACTCCTAACCCTAAGATATATGTGATTGGGATTACGCCCGAAAAAGGTTGATTTGGTGGAATACAACCCTGCAGATTTTCCTAATTACATAACATAACAGTAGTCAGGCTGCCAAGTTCAAAGCCACACGAGTTGGATGGGACAAC
Organism: Escallonia herrerae; assembly: GCA_033070095.1. Taxonomy (NCBI): domain Eukaryota; kingdom Viridiplantae; phylum Streptophyta; class Magnoliopsida; order Escalloniales; family Escalloniaceae; genus Escallonia; species Escallonia herrerae. Next base: position 169,569 of record JAVXUP010000639.1, on the reverse strand, counting down.
CCCTAGACTCCCAACGTAACAACTAAACGTAACCTTACTGTAATATCTTAGCCACAATTACTTGAAACCGAGTTTCTTTATTTCCACTTAAATTTACTAGGTAGATATGTTCCCATCATGTAGTACTGCCATATAAAACAAAGTAAGAACAGTCCACCTCCGGCTACCCGTCAACTCAGTCAAGAACTCCCTTCCTCTGTCCTCTCAAGTCCATCCCTGTAAGATGGGAAACCATTAAATGGGGGTAAGTACAAAGTTTAGAAAGTGCATCGTCGTAACCACGAATATTAAAATGGATACACAACCACGAGTAGTAGAATGGATTCCCCCAGTATGCTTCGAGGAAATAAAAGGCAACGTGGGGAAGGGGAGAAGAACGGAGAATCACTAATTTTACACACAAAGCACTCGCAAAAAACACAAAAAATAATTCTATCTTAATCATCTGCATAATCAATTATCTTGGTCTACTACTTTATGTGTGAAGGTTATCGCAGAATAATTGGCAGGTTCTGAGCTAATGAAGATAAAATGGGAGGGGAATTTTGGAATTTAGCATGTTCAGTGTTGCAAGTTGTAAGTTGCCCAAACAAACTGCGCCAGAGGACAGGCTAGGCCACAAGCAACCGAACTACTTAAAGTAGTGATTCTGAAAGTTTTTATAGACATGAATTTCCGTGCTCTAAATCTCCACCACCTAAAGAATATCACCTCTAATGGCTTTATCTCACTTCAGCTAATCCAGAAGAAAACAGATCTGTATCTCCCATTCCGATTTCAGTGAAACTGCATTCTCAACACAATCTTAGAAAGGACAAGGTGACCTCTGATGCTCTTAAGATCCATGTAACACTTAATCCCCATTCCGCACCCCCACAACAAAAACGCTACTCCCCAACATGTAACAATTTATCTGATAAGGATTACTCATATGCCGCCAATATTCAGCTCATTGGTCTAAACATGAGCCATATAATTCAATGCACAATTTTGACAACCAATTGAACTTGAAGCGTAAAAGTAACTGATGTTCGGGTAAAACAATGCACTTGTTTTCTATACGCAAGCACTCAAATATTTGAAAGGTTGATATTTAGTACTTACGAGTGAAACAAAATCGTACATCATCTAAACAGCTTTATGGCATTGCTCCGAGTAAAGTGGAAGGGGTGAAAAAGGAAGCCCTCTTATGGAAACAGAATAAGCGACAACTTGCATCCTCTACAACCTTTGCAACTGAATTGAAAAGCCTTACTATTATAAGGAAAACAGGGAAGACAGGGCTTCACTAAATGTAACTACACCAAGCATTACTCAATCAACGATTAACAAAGATTTCCAGCTATACAAAGTGCCCCTAGCCTTGTGGGAGGGTTTGAGATATAACTTGAAATCTTGCCAACTAAAGATCGGCAGGGTGTAACAGCTAATAAATAAATATATATGTATACCAAAATCCAACAATCCTTCTTATGTCCTGACCCTGGTTTGCACTTCTTCAAAATGCCATTGAGTAAAAAAGAGATTGTGGTGTCCAAGATTGTCGACAATTGCTTCTCTGGACTTAAGACCCCTACAAAAATATAACGGCTACCCCCGTGGCACAGTGCAAAGAAGGTAGCTTTCGTGATTCAAACAGGCAGTGGCTGAGCCCGGAACTTGAATGAGGTGGGCACTTGATAGATAAAAATCAGTAGAGTTATTATTCCAACAATGTCATACATATCTTTCAAAGTTGTAGGTTTAAATTCAACATTATGGTATAAGTCCTTTGATATAACTACAGCTCTTTCTCTTCCTATGCTCTCTTCCCTCTCAGCCAAAAAAAGAACAGTAAAATGAAGAATTCTCAGAGACAAGAGCTCAAGCAGATTTTGCCATCAATCCCTTTCAGAAGCTTCTCCCAAATCTTAAGGCTAATCGCAATTTCCAAATTTAAAGCCCTAAATAACATACTAAAGGAGTAAGCAGCGAACCAATCAAACCAATTTGAACTGTTGATGAGCTTGAATGGTTTGGATTCGATTATTCAAACTGAGGCCAATTCGGTTCGCTTCACGGTTCAAATTTTGAACCTTTGAACCGTTAGTTTTATATCCCAATACCAAACGGAATGGCTATATTACAGGACAGAAAATATTAGTCATCCAATTCCACGCCTCCGGCAAAGATACAAAAGTTTCCTTACATCACCCAAGTCTCAAGTAACTACGAAGCATCTAGAAAACAAACTAAATAAGGCACTAGGAAGTCCAGTGACGAAGAGCTTCACCACTTCAAAACTTTAGGTCAAGATCCCATTTTCCAACATTCAGCTAATCTGCAAAACATGTGGAAAAAGCACCAAGTTGAATTGAACCACGTTTCTCACAGTGGACTGCCTTGTGCATGGTGCTATAATAAGCCTGATCATTGAATGGTATAAAAGCTTAAAGTTCGTCCATAGGCATAAGATGTGTTCTACTAACGCAATAATAAGGATATTCTTTACACCTAACATTCAAATGAGCCTATAATCAACTGGTGCCATTTACTGCGGTGTACTAATATTCCTTACTACAGTAGTTACATATTGCCCTTGAAGGTTCATTCGGACTGAATTGGGATCGCGTTTCTTGTTTATGAGGTAAAAATGCTCCCAAACGGCTGATGATGCAGTGCTATATTTAAACATCTGATGTCTTTTAAACATCGTGTTTCTTTATTTAAACATCTGATGTCTTTTACCCTATTTGATTTTAGTTGGTTGATGATGCAGTGCCGTCAAGTTTAGCTGGAAACGGCTGAGGACATCTTTTTTTGCGAAGCTTAGAAGGGACTGAAGAAGGGATATCACCACTTGCGTTTCCAGCTAAACTTGACGGCACTGCATCATCAGCCAACTAAAATCAAATAGGGTAAAAGACATCAGATGTTTAAATGAAGAATATAGCAGGAAAAGGAGGACTATACACACAGGCCAAGAGTATAAATTTGTCCAAATGTGTTACAGAAACAAATTCGCTTACTGAGTCTTATCTTAACTTTTTTCTTTCGTATAGGGCTTATATAAAATGCTTATACAAGCCAAAGAAATGGGGCTGTACCCTATTAGTCTATCACTAGGAGGAAATGAACCGAACTTCAGAAAAAGAGGTTCTTTCCTGTATTTCTGCGAGGAAATGAAAGGGATGGAAGGTAAATTGATGAGAAATGGGTAGAAAATGAAAAGAGGGCTGAAATGGAACAATTTAGGGTTAGGAAATGGAAGAGATGGATGATTGATCAATGAGGAATGGGTAGAAAGTGAAAAGAAGGCTGAAATGAAACCATTTATTGCTATGTGAAACCTCGTAGAAGGCATTTTTGTTCTTCTAGTTATCCATCTAACTACGTTCAAGTTCTATCTGCTTTTATTTAGCTATAGTATGGTACATGATTGATATTATTATAGATGAGGATTCGGTTCAGTTCGGCTCAGTTTAGTGCCGTTTTGAAAATTTGAACCCTAAAGCGAACCGAATTGGCCTCAGTTTGAATAATCGAATCCAAACCGTTCAAGCTCATCAACAGTTCAAATTGGTTTGATTGGTTCGCTGCTTACTCCTTTAGATTAGCCTTAAGATTTGGGAGAAACTTCTGATAGGGATTGATGGCGAAATCTGGTTGAGCTCTGGTTTGTGAGAATTCTTCATTTGCTGTTCTTTTTTTGGCTGAGAGGGAAGAGAGCTTAGGAAGAGGAAGAGCTGTGGTTATATTAAAGGACTTATACCATGATGTTGAATTTAAACCTAGAACTTTGAAAGATATGTATGACATTGTTGGAGTAATAACTTTACTGATTTTTATCTATCAAGTGCCCCCTCATTCAAGGTTCCAGGCTCAGCCACTGCCTGTTTGAATCATGAAAGCTACCTTCTTTGCACTCGTAGGGAGCCTTGTGCCATGGGGGTAGCCGTTGTATATCTGTGGAGGTCTCAAGTCCAGAGAAGCAATTGTCGACAATCTTGTACACCACAATCTCTTTTTTACTCGATGACATTTTGAAGAAGTGCAAACCAGGGTCAGGACATAAGAAGGGTTGTTGGATTTTGGTATATATATTTATTTATTTATTAGCTCTTACACCCTGCCGGTCTTCAGTTGGCAAGATTTCAAGTTATATCTCAAAACCTCTCACCAGGCCAGGGGCACTTTGCATAGCTGGAAATCTTTGTTAATCGTTGATTGAGTAATGCTTGGTGTAGTTACATTTAGTGAAGCCCTGTCTTCCTTGTTTTCCTTATGATAGTAAGGCATTTCAATTCAGTTGCGAAGGTTGTAGAGGATGCAAGTTGCCGCTTATTCTGTTTCCATAAGAGGGCTTCTTTTTCGTCCCTTCCACTTTACGTGAAGCAATGCCAGAAAGCTGTTTAGATGATCTACGATTTTGTTTCACTTGAAGTATTAAATATCAACCTTTCAAATATTTGAGTGCTTGCGTATAGAAAACAAGTGCATTGTTTTACCCGAACATCAGTTACTTTTACGCTTCAAGTTCATTTGGTTGTCAAAATTGTGCATTGAATTATGTGGCTCATGTTTAGACCAATGAGCTGAATATTGGCGGCATATAAGTAATCCTTATCAGATAGATTGTTACATGTTGGCGAGTGGCGTTTTTGTCGTGGGGGTGCGGAATGGGGATTAAGTGTTACTTGGGTCTTAAGAGCATCAGAGGTCACCCGGTCCTTTCTAAGATTGTGTTGAGAATGCAGTTTCACTGAAATCTGAATCTCATAACATTTTGAATAGCTGGAATTCTTCATCCATAATTTGTGCTTTGAGGGTATCGTTGTAATTAGTTATAACTAGCCCTGGGATTCCCCAGCTTATTTCATCTTTTTTTTTATCTGTTTTTTAGATACTGAAAGTCGTTTACTCTGATTAATTAATTTATGTTGAAGTTTTATTGCGGGTGCCCAGAACACAAGTGTAGCAACATCAGTTGCTTTTGTACTTCATATTTCATTGGTTTTAACCTTTGTCTGAATGTGGAACTTCCCCCTGCCCCTGTAGAAGTTTCAAAGACATCGGTGGCAAGAAAATTTCAAGCCTCCATTTACTTCAATTTCTATTGTGTCTGACCAGATTGGTTTGCTTTCGATTCTTTTATTCTTTCCTCTTTCTCTTTAGATGTGTACTGTGTGTTGGGAGATACAGATCTGTTTTCTTCTAGATTAGCTGAAGTGAGATAAAGCCATTAGAGGTGATATTCTTTAGGTGGTGGAGATTCAGAGCATGGAATTTCATATTTATAAAAACTTTCAGAATCACTACTTTAAGTAGTTCGGTTGCTTGTGGCCTAGCCTGACTTCTGGCACAGTTTGCTTGGGCAACTTACAACTTGAAACACTGAACATGCTAAATTCCAAAATTCCCCTCCCATTTTATCTTCATTAGCTTGGCAGAACATGCCTGTTCTGCCAATTATTCTGCGATAATTCCCTTACGATGGAATAACGAGTAAAGACAGAGACGGAAGCTGCGGAGAACCTACTCTATCATCTGTCATGAATTTGCAGGAGAGAAATTTGTGTAACCTTCACATAAAAAGTAATAGACCAAGATAATTGGTTATGCAGATGATTAAGATAGAATTATTTTTGTGTTTGTGTGTAAAATTAGTGATTCCCCGTTCTTCTCCCCTTCTCCGCGTTGCCCTTTATTTCCTCAAAGTATACTGGGGGAATCCATTTTAGTACTTTTGGTTGTGCATCCATTTTAATATTCGTGGTTGTGGCGATGCGCTTTCTAAACTTTGTACTTACCCCCATCTAATGGTTTCCCATGTTACAGGGATGGACTTGAGAGGATAGAAGAAGGGAGTTCTTGACTGAGTTGACTGGTAGCCGGAGGTGGACTGTTCTTACTTTGTTTAATATGGCAGTACTACATGATGGGGAACATATCTACCTAGGAAATTTAAGTGGAAAGAAAGAAACTCGGTTTCAAGTAATTGTGGCTAAGATATTACAGTAAGGTTACATTTAGTTGTTACGTTGGGAGTCTAGGGGTTGTCCCATCCAACTGGTGTGGCTTTGAACTTGGCAGCCTGACTACTATTATTATGTTATGTAATGAGGAGAATCTGCAGGGTTGTATTTCACCAAATCCACCTCTTTAATTTACAGAGTGATGATGCAGTGAATTCGCACAAGTGAGCCACATATAGCATGGAATGGCTGAAAAGCTCCTAGTTTCAAATAATATCAATCATGAAGACTGCCGAACAGGTGTAAATATTCGTCGGATTCTTCTTCCAGTGACCTCACCCGGACCATACATTTGTCGTGTCGACGAGAGCTTAGTTCTGGTAATTGATGGACCGATTCTCAATGAATGTTCAATCGACACTAATCTAAAGAGAGTCCAGTTGGCATTCAAATTTCTTCAATAATCCAAATACAGAGGCTTCTGCAGGAGCATAAATAATCAAATCAATATCAATATATAAAAGTCGAGTTCTTCGCTGAAATTCTCTGACATATGATTAGCTCTGAGGTGACATTGAATCTGGACTAACAAATGCTTTAAATCTTAACTACCATACTTTAACTATCATACTTTGAATTCTACTCCTTTTGTAAGAGATTCAGACATCCTATTTAACTTCAAGAGTTGAAACATATGAACATAAAAATAGATATTTTTTTTTAAGGAACAACCAATGATTGCAAAATATATAGTTAGAGAAGAAGAGAAGTGGAACAAAAATTTCTGCAACCATGGTTCAAGCCAAAATTTGTTAACCACAATGAAAAAATGAAACAAAAGATGAGGGCCTTTGATTAAACAGAAGCAATCACTATTTTTCTCATTAAAATACCAAATGCTCTAACTCATCATCACTGACGTGTCAGTGGAGTAGAGGAAGTAGAAAGGGATACTCTGGAAACAAATTACTGAAACATTAGGTGTGGAGAGAGGGGGTGAGGCTAATCAATGTAAACATGCACCCGCAACTGGGACAGAAGAGGGGCTGAAGCTAATAAATCCAAACATGCACCTGCAGTTTCATCCATCTCATCTCATGCCTCAATACAGTGAACCGCAGCAGTACCGATCGGCATTCCATCACGGCAATGACAACACAGGTTTCATCCACTTCTTAAATGCTCCGTACTTGCTCCTTATTTCTATGGGATGGAAATTCTTATTGGTTACTTCTAGAAAATTGATGAAAACCAGATTCATTTTCTGGAGTATAAATTTTATTGGGCTAATTACACCCATATTCCTGAGATTTAGGGTAGAGATGTCAAAGGGCCGGGCTTGGGCCGGCCCAGCCCAAGCCCATCGGGCCTGCTGTGGGGCCGGGCCAGTGGGGCTGCCAACCGGGTCGGGCCGAGCCGGGCCGGGCCTGCCGAAGGCAAACCTAGGCCCAGTCCAGGCCCTGGCCCTAGGCCAAATATCTAGGGCCGGGCTTGGGCCGGGCCCGGGCCCTTTTTTTTTCTTTCTTGTTATTCAATTTTAAATTTCATCTCTAGGCAATATTCACAATTTAACGAACCTAATATTTATCCTTTTATTTCATTATAAGTAATATACATATATATGTATGTATGTATGTATATACATATTTATTTGTTAGCCATTATATTTTTTATTATATGTTAAACATTTTCATACTCTTCTTGGTGAACTTTATTAATAAAATCTTAACACATAACAATGCTGTTGGGGGGGGGGGGGGTAAAAGTGGAATTTTGGAAAAGGGGTGGAAGAAAGGGGGGAAAGCAAAAAATTCAAACAAGTGGTGGGGCCAAAACCGGGCCAAAACGGGCCAGAACCGGGCCGACTTCGGGCCGGGCCAAACCGGGCCGTTTCCGGGCCGGGCTTTTTCGCAGAAACTGAAGGCCTGGTCCAGGCCCAGGCCCCAAGCCCGCTTGTGCTGGGCCGCTACTGTTCATGGATGGGGCCGGGCCAGCCCGGGCCAGAATCGGGCCGGGCCAGCCCACGGGCCGCCCGGCCCGTTTGACAACTCTAGTTTAGGGATAATTACACGCGAGAATACAAAATTTCAAAATGTAACATACATGACCAAAAACGTTAAAAAAAGTAACACTTTTATCCAACCGTCAGTATTCCATCTAAAAAGTATAATTTTCGTCATTACGTATTTTGAAAATGACAATACTACCCCTGTACAGTATATCGTCACAAAAGTATAATTTTCTCTCTCCATAATTTAAACCCTAAATCTGAAGTCACTGCCGGCAGCCTCCCTCCGCCCCCCACGCCGCCAGTAGCCCCCTCCCCGGCCGGCGGCGTGGGCTGCCGGCGGGGAGATCAGACCTGGAGATAGAAACCCTAATTTGAAAATTAGGGTTTTGAAACCCTAATTTTAAGGTTTCAAAACCCATTTTCAAATTAGGTTCTTAATTTTAGGGTAGTCTCCCCACCACCGCCGGCCACAAACTCAACTGATCAGACCACCATGACCCAACAACGGGCCATCACTGTAGGCACTAGTCTCCTGCTCGACGCCTTACACCATTTTCGGCGAGGGCAGATGGCCAACAACGGCCACTGCTATGCTTCACCGGCGATTGCCACCAACCAAATACCAATGTACATCCCCATCGATCGGCCCACCCACGGCCGGCGACAGCACAACCACGGCCGACTACAGCACAACCACAACTGCTCGCTTCCATAGATCGGCCCACCCACCGTCGCTGTAAGAGCAGACCCACCATCAGGCATCGATCGCATCGGTGGGCGCGATGGTGCAAGCCCATCGTGGTGGTGATGGCGCTGCCTTGCTGGTGGTCACGGTGGCGCGCATCTCGAAGAAGGAGGCCGGTGTCACGACGTAGCTCGGTGATGCTTGCGATCTCGGACGGCGTGGGGTACGGAGGTAGGTCGCGGCGGTGATGGTGGCGACCGGTATGGCGACAGGCAGATCGGGAGTACGATCGCGATCTTATGACGCCGGTGCCTTGTCGGAGGGCCTGCTACTGCGCTGACGGGGAAGGGGAAGGCAGACGGCGTGGGGGGTGTGGGGAGAAGAAGAGGCAGACGGGACGCGTGGGGGTGGGTGCTGGGTGTGGGGAGAGGAAGAGGCAGACGCTTGGGGGTGGGGTGGGGGCGCGGGGGGTGAGGGTGGGTGCTGGGTGTGGGGAGAGGAAGAATAAACAGTAAATTAAGTGGGTAATTGATTTTAAAGTCAGGGGCAATCAAGTTTTTTTTGTTAAAACCGTTAAGTATTTTTGTATTCCGTTTATCAATGGATATAAGTGTTACATTTTGAAACTTTGTCTCCTCGCGTGTAATTACCCCCAAACCTCAGGGACATGGGTGTAATTAGCCCAACTTTATTTTGGTACATCCCCTCCTAATTATGCTCAAACATAGCAATTGAAAGGTCACAAACACTATAAAATGATAGCCAAATTTTACAATTTATGCTACTTTTGACCATCTGCTGAGCAACAGGTACAATGCCATTGCTATATCTTTTATCTTGATTCAAACCATGATTTCTACCTATTTCTTTGTTGCTATCTTCTCTATCAAAATCTGTTTATAACCAAAACTAACACATCTTTCTCGGTAAATTTTTTTATTTTATTTTATCATTGTACCTATAAATCTGTTGCATGTCTAAATGCTTCTGAAATCTGCCGACTAACATAAGCTATCACTTTTGATTGTTTGTGGGTTTGTAGTTAAGAAATGCTAAGATCAAAATGCTTCTTCTGAAATCCACCGACTGACATTCCATCAACAAGATTTTGATTCGTATAAGTAAATTATGTTCTAATTTTCTTCTTGGCCTTTTAGATCTACAAAGCAATGTCAGGGGAATTCACCATAATCTCAGATCTCGAAGCCGGCAAAGACTACTAGACGATTAAAGTGAGGGTCATTCGTATGTGGAATGAAGTTTATACTAAATCGAATTACGAAATTTTGAATACCAATTTGATACTAATGGACAACTAGGTACATCTTACTGTTACATCTACTTTGACATATGATCTGGTGTTCGATGTCATTGATGCTAATATCCTATTTTACAGGAAAATCGAATACATGCTATTATTGGGAATAACCATTGATCCAAATTCTCCCCTTTCTTTGTAGAAGACGGTATATATGTGGTATTTAAATTTAAAGTGAACAAGTATGAAAAGGCCGCTACACATATACCTCTGTTGCAGGAATATTTATCACTTTCTTCCATGCAACAAGAATCAAACTTTTGGATGATGATATTCCAACAATTCCAAGGCATAGGTTCGACTTTATAGGCTACGACAATGTGGAAGAAGGAATTGATAACAATAAGTACCTCACAAGTGAGGTTTCCAAATGTCTAACTACAACACCAACGAATTATATGATAAGGCATGTTAACGTTCTATGCCCATTTTTGCCTAGATTATGTTGGCGTATTGACAAAGATATGGGATATCGAAGAGATTGGTGCAAGTGCGTGATATCACAGGTACCATTACCTTCGTGAAAGGATGACCCAGATATTTGATATTTGATCGGGAAGCAGAAAGGATGACCTAGATTCCAGTTTGGCAAATAATTGATGCTAATGAAGACGTACATTAAACTGATTTCTTCAAATTCTATATTTTAATTATTAACTAAATCAATAACACCACAAAAATAATATGTAGGAAAAAGATCTTTTCGAAATCCCCAACGTTATCAAGAATATTGTTAGGTAGACACATGCTTTCCAACTGAAATTAGCTCGTGATCGAATTGAAAAAGGCTATGAAGATTATACCGTTGTGAACTGTTTTGAGGATAACATTGCCAAGGATCAAAGCCCAAACCAAAGTGGGGTAAGACAAATAAACTCTTATACCTTTCTGAGATGGAACAAAGAAAACAAACTTTCCTAACACATAATCATGAATGTCTAAAGGTAACGAGTGCAATCAAAGCGAGCAGTCAAGTCATTGATGTAGAAGCAACCATCTCATCCTATCAACCTCAACAAAGAGGAAGAGCCTCCTTCAAAAAGACATTGTGCTTGACTTGGAGGATATTGTCGACGACAATGAACGAGATGATGAAACAATAGTATCCTTGAAGACAAAAAGGCGACAAAAGCTTGAGCAAACCAGTTTAGCTTCCTTGGAGGATGAAGACTGTGATGACTTCAATTAGGACGAAGGAAGTAACGATACAATAGCAGCCATTAAGACAAGAATGCAAGAAAGGCTCGATGGAAAGAGGAAGGGAAAGAATGCAAAACAAAGAACCGGTGGAAAAAGGAAAAGAAACTCGAGTATAGTGATGGATGAAGAAGACTAGAAGTAATGACCTTCTTATAGTAGCTACTTCATTGCTTAATTTGATGGAGAATTTGTAGCATCGTCAGTATTTAAATCTTTACATGTTCAAATAAACATCAATCTTAAGGTGTCAACTTTTATAAAGCTCAAAATTTAACAATAAAAGCACTTAAGTCCCGTGCATCGCACGGGTTAATTAACTAGTACTGCTTACATTAGAAGGTAACTGCACTATCAATCTGTCATTCAAGACTTCACGAGTGTGTGGTGACATATGAGGCAGTAAATGTTGGCCCTTAATTGCCACCGCAATTACACGCTAGGAGACTAGAATTCCATAAGGAGAATAGGGTCCTCTTGAGTTTGAAGCGAATTTTATCCACGATAAGAACACCACTGTTGTGGCCAAAAATTAACCGGGACCGAATGAACATCTGTTGAGACTAAACGAGCACACGAACAGATCTGTAAAGCACAACACGAGCAAACGGTGACGCGCTGAAACCCCTAGAGGGGGCTCCGGTGATGAGTCTCCGATGCTTAAGTCAGTAACAATTTTGAGGGAGTATTTAGAAATATTAGATAGTCATAATTTACCTTCTTCCTCCTTTTTTCTTCCATTTTATAGGAATGTATTAAAGGGTCGGTTACGTTCCCTTAATGGGGAGTTTTGTAGCTTTTATGGGGGGTTAAGAAAATTCGAGGGTGATTATTACCCGTAATGGGAGAGTGAGAGAGTGGGTAAATGCCACTTCCCACCTCTCCAAGAGTCATGGGGCAGTTTCGGAAGTCTCTGGTGGCTACATGTGTCGCTCTCCCACGATGTATATTTTTACCCATATCAACCACGATAAGAACAATTAGACTATTTCGACGATAAGAGAGACCAGACTCCAATCCTAGTGTAAGCTCTTGTTTATGATAGTTCATGTTGCTCCAATCAGTGTAAGCTTATGATTATGAAAATGCAGGTGATTTTCAGAGCCCCAAGTACTCCGACCAGACACCCAATACCAAAATTTCAGTACCACAACTATACATCTTCTTAGCTATTCACTCCTCGCACCTTGGTGCCGCCAATGGACACCAAGAGCATAAGCTTCTTCAGACTGCTTTTACCTCACCACGCTTCTCTTACAATGCGAGACTGAGACTGCGTGCCTTAATTGATAGGAAGTTTCATAGTTTTAGCACTTAATAATCCTAAAAGTTCATTCACCACGGCTAACCAAACATGTACATGGGTCAGCACCAGAAACAATAAGCAAAGATCATCTGGTCTCATTGGCAAACTGCTTAGTTCTCGATCTGTCCTACCAAAGCCGGCAGATACCCAGCAGTTTACCAGTAAATTGAAGTGTTAACGATACGATTCAGTGCCCTGGTTGTTTATAAGTTAAAGCGAAATATTAATGTCCTTAAAAAGTGTGTGGAAGACAGAGAAATTGCATCTACCAGCACAAGAAAGAAGTGATTAGTCTGTTTCCAGATCTTTAAGCAACAATTTATCCAGAAGGGTATCCTCGAATTGTACTTAAAAGGTACACTAATTTCCATGTCAAACTCATTCATAAGCAACCATTACTCCAAGAACTTGTATTTTTTTCACAAGAACCAAAGTACAAAGAATGACGGACTCATACCAATGATATCTTGTGAAACTTGTATTCAGTGTCACCTATCAAATTTTTATCATCTAATATGTAACGAAAGTCGCTACAAAAGGTCTTTAAGCTTTTCAGTGCACTACGTATTGTCGTCATTATAACAACAATATTGTATCATAAACCACTTTGATTGGATGTTAGAGTGATGAGAAGGTTTCTAAGTTGACTTCATCACTGTTCCACGCACGATCAAAAGCTTGACTAATCTTCCGGGGACAAGCTATGAAAGTTCCAATGTAGCACCAATGTACAGGAAACTTGTTGACATGCCATCTTTTTCCTTTGGTCTTGAGCACTGACGGTTCTTTTTTCTCTTGGCTTATCTTTCAGGTTTTCAAATAAGACTTGGTCATATTTCTATAATGGCAAGCCAACTTTTGACTTCTTGGCTCAAAACCAAAGCACATTGTCAAAGTGTAGCCAGCACCCTCGTTTTGTAGAGAGACTTCACTACAACTCTTTGATGTGTTCTAGACTCGAAGTAATAAATGATTTAAGGGTGTACTGTGCTAATGGTATATAGAATTAGTCTATATAATTTGTATTGAGATTGCCTCTTCAAATTGAGATCGCTTCTGCGCCATGGAAATTTGAAGATGCTATCAGCAAAGATTTTGGCGTTAATGAGTATCTCTTTGTGCAGAAAATGGAAGAGAAAACAGCAGTAAAAGAGCCTGAAAGTTTCCCTTTAGCAAGCTCGTTTTCTCATGGCTATGTGGCAGCAATAAGAATCAACGAGCCTCAAGTGTACTAGTTAACTTCTTTGCTAAAAATTCTCTTCTAGATGAAGAAATTTCCGTCTCACTGGCGCTGCTTTCTGCGACAAAACCTGGTTGCTTAGGTTGTTGCAGAACTTCGCTGTCACTGTCCAACATCAAGACCACGGTTGACATCGTTGGCCTATCTCCAGGGTTCTGCTGCACACACAAAAGCCCAACTTGTATGCATCTTAATACTTCCGGAACTGAAAAGGAATGTTCAATTATCGGATCTACTAGCTCCAAGGCCTTTCCCTCGGTCCATAACTTCCATGCCTAAGAAAATACATAAGAAGACGTAACTGTTGGAAATTTTTGAGGAAGGCAAGCACCCTAGACTATGAGCTTACAGGCAGTAAAATCAAGCACCCTTGTATACGAACTTACATGTCCAACAAGGTAGAGGTTCTGATCAGGATGACAGACTTGCGGATTTCTTCTTCCACTCACTATTTCCAATGCTAATACTCCAAAGCTGAAGACATCCGACGTCATTGAAAACAACCCTCTGATTACATACTCCGGAGACATATAACCACTGCCAAAATTATTCAAGAGATTGAGAGATCAATCCTAAATTTATATGTGCCGGTAAATAAAAGAAGGGTGCCTTGTGCATGAGGTTCCCGTGACAAGGTCTGGGAATGGGAGTCAAGGAAAGTTTTGTTGACATTCCAAGTCCATTAAATTCCATTCCATCCCACAACGGCACAACCCAGTTCAAAATTGCTTGTCTAGACCCTTGTGAAGGACTAACTGAGGCAATCCATGAACATCAAAATTATAACAATAATCCCCACGAGAAGGGTCATTTTTCACTTTTCCATGCTGTTAGAGTTCGATCTAAAGCAATTGTCAAGTCCCATCCCAGCTTCATACCTACTAATTGCAAGTCAGAAGGGTGATCAAAGCTTTGCCAAATGAAGCTGTCCGCATTTGCAGCACCTTCTTCCCCAGGAACAAGATTTCCAGAGTGTGAAGGCTGTACAGAAGTAGTTGCGGATGATGATATATGCTTGACATTCGTAGACCAGACTACCGTTGCAGTTACTTGATGGACAAGTATCAGATTTCCATCATCCCCAATCTTCAAAATGCCAGAGGTATCATTGATGGGATCCTCTCTGAAAACTATGGTTTGTGTAAGGATGTTGTTGTACCATATTCCAACGTACCGGTTTGGGGAACTTCCTGGGCTAAAAAATCCTAGCCGGAACTTTTGGTTGGCGGATACTAATGTTCCGTTATCGGTAAGAGACTGCGAAGAACTGAAGGTGTCCATTGCTATGCTGGTACAAGACAGGGTTACGAGGATGAGAGAGACAAAAGTACCGTGAAAGTCCATTATGTGAATGAAGGTTCTGTTAGCTTTGCATCTGGATCAGGACATCTAGTCTTTTCCTTCTTTCGATGACAAGGAAGTAGTTTGACTAAGATTGTGATTGAGCTACCACGGCAAAGAAGGAAGGAACAAAAGAGGCAGAAGAGGAACTTTCCTAGCTTTGAGTAGAACATCCCAGAATGCACATCCCAATCTCAAATGAAAGAGAATTTAGCTCTGAGTAGAACATGACTTGAATTATCCAAATTCAAAATGGGATGAAATGGAGGAAGTCTAACGAGTAGTTGAGCAAATGAAGAAGAAACAGAAAGCATCAATATAGATTCGTGGCAAAGTGTAATGAATGAGGAGTATTGTGGAATTTAAAATGCACTGGCTAATGGATCCATGCAATGCACAGATTGAGATGAAATTTATTTCGTTTGAGATGCAATTGGTTTTCTCATCAATCATATGTCATAATATAGTTGATTATGTTCTAAAAAAAATAAATAGAATGACTGATTAATTATAAGGACATTTAATAAATTTTATTCAAGCACTAAATTTGGAGTCCTTTTGCACGCGTTGAAACTGTTTTTAGTACTTTTATCCAAACACCATCTTTATTTTAAAGCTGATTTTGCTAGAAATTGCTTAGCTCTGATTTAGAAAGTTAATATGAATTTGGTTTCGAGAAATGAGCTCTTAAACTATAAGCTATAAGCTGACCAAAATAAGTTTGGATAAACATTGCCAAAATACAGGGTGCAACATAGGATTTAAACATGGCATAAACCAAGATACTCTTTTTCAGATACTATTTTCTTGGGATTGATTCTCGAAAATAAATTTTAAGTTAAATTAAAATAAACTTTTAAAATCAATTTTAAGCTATTTTCAACATTAATTAGCTTTAAGCTATGGATAGTGTTGGGATAAAAAAAATATATATATCAAAACAGTTTCGATGTGACAAAATGACCAAAAATTTAGTATGTGAAAAAAGCTACTGAAGATCTTTATGATTGATGTAGATATTGCAATACTTTACTTAATCATACTTGATTGCGATCAAACTTGATTATGAAAAAATAATTTTTATATACTTCTCATATTACTGAATTAGATTTAATCAGTCTTTTAACTTCTAAGGGAGGATTTAATCAATTTATGTCTTGATTGATCCTAACACTCTTTAGGCAGTGGCTCTGCAGATGAACGGGATTTATGATTGGCGGGAACCGCTTCGCCGATGTTGGAAGGTCAATTGTTTAGCTTGACGGGGTGCGAGATCTTACTAGTTACATATAATTAATAAAACGGAGGAGGAGTCAAAGACACCATCTTATGTTTTTCTCTTGCTTTAATAAAGTAGAAAAACGATATTTGAGTTCTTATTTTATGTTTTAATATTTGAGCTTTACAAGTACCATAAAGATGAGGATAAAATGATACTTAAAATATCTTTGGTAACAAAAGTAAATCTCGATATGCCAAAAGCGAGGCTCATAAATAAATTTTCGAAGATGACCATAAAAGTGGTAAAGTGACATTTGAGCTCTAATATTAAGCTCTAACATTTGAGCTTAACAAGTGTCTTTAAAGTGATGATAAAATGACACAAGTAACAAAACTAAATCTCCATCGACCAAAAAACGAGGTTTGAGTATAAAAAAAAAAGTTCCCCGACATGACCAATTACCCTCAGATATCTTTAGTAACAAATCCATAGATGCGCTTTTTGCTTTCTTTTTCTTTTCATTCAATTGCTTTAAAAACTTCAAATTTGGTGTATACGAGTTCCTCAAATTAGAAAGCAAATATTACGGTACAAAAACGATTGGATATTAGGCCTCTTTCGTTCTCTAAAAAACTTTACGTGCACGTTACAGAGGCGATTGTCATATTGTTGTATTGGTATCTGACTCTAACACCCATGAATAGCCCATGTAGGTTTCTTCTTACAACAATTAATTCTTAGTTATGTAAAGACAAGAAAAACATTATCTGTCCTTCATTTTTGCCGATCACTTTCGGAATAATATTTAAATAGAAACCAAGAGCTTAGCCGTTGGAAGCAATATAGTGTAAGGTGTTAAAAATAATATAATTATCTTTTCACGTCCCTTTCACATGTATACAACATTTTGGGTGAGTTAATTCTTGTCCCAACAAGATGATCTGGTGGGACAAGCATTTCATAATAATAACTTTAGGTTGAAATTTAACTACAGGACACCCCTTTAAATTACACACGCGCGGAAAATCGAATATGTGTCACCACAAGCAAGATGCCCGTGGTGCGCACATAAACAGTGCTATTATTGGGTGAAAATTAAAAAAACACTCCCGTCAAGTTGGTTTCTTCCTTATCTTGTCTTCTTCTCTGCATCCATCTTCTTCTTCAGTTTCCATTCATGGCCATCAACAGCCACCACCACCACTTCAATCTAAACAGACCACTTTAATCCGTTCTAAACAAAATAGTTTTCCTCTTCTCCGGTCCCTTCAAGGTTCCCATACAAGTTTACCCGAATCAACCACCGTAATTCGGCCAAAACTTGTGAAAATGAATAAATTTACTCAGAAATTGACGGATGTGATTGTGGATACAAATCAAGAGAGAACATAAAGATGGGAGTGTACACGCAAATTTCATGTCCAAACAAATTTCGTGTCTAAACTGCACGACAAGAAATAATTGCACAAAATTTAATTTATCAAATTTAAATTATAGGTTATACCACTATGTGATTTTTTACACAATAAATGTAATTCCTCTGATTCGATCTCCGATTTGGTCACGAAAGAGAAACCGAACTTCGTGACATAGAAGTGCTCGACTGAAGAACGACACTGTGTTAGTGCGTATTGTTCTTCAAATGAAGCATAACTTGGGATACGGCAGCATTTTGACGAAACTTAGGCTTTGATCGTGGAGATCCTATGTGTTAGGGGTGTAACTTGGGTCGGGCAACCCGTGGACAACTCGTCCCAGCCCACAAAAATATGGACATGGTCTTACTTTTATAGTGACTACGGTGGACATGGGCTCAAAATTTTGGGCCTGTAAAAAATATGGGCTGGACATGGACAAAGTTTTCTATAAGCCCGTCCCGCCCGTGGAAAAACCTTCCCGTTTAACTATTATATAATATAAATTACAATATATATACATATATAATATTTATTTTGTATCCTTTAGTCATTAAAAACTTTGGACCACATAAGTCTATGCAATCTCGACGACCAAACTCTTAACCTAATAGAATACAATTTCTTTTTTGTACTTTCTAAACTCTCAGTCCTCACTTCAACAAAGTCAAAATCTCAAAGCCAAATGTATGCTCATAATCTTGTCTTATTTTTCTGAACCAAGTTGAGCGACAGTTCCCATTTTTTTCGTTCATGTTTAGAGATCTTTGAAGACTTTACTTTTTCTACTTTATTTCCTATTATAGAATTAGAGACTCTTGTCTTTTTTATCTCGTTTTGTCCCAAATATTTATTTTCATACTTATATTTAAGTTCATTTTGAGAATTTAATGTACTGTTTATTCATTATCATGAATAAATTGTAGAGTTGGATAGTCAATGATATGTTTTGAAATTATTATTATCATTAATTTTAAAAAAAGTAATTCGTAACCATGGACAACCCGTGGATAGTCCGCGTCCAGCCCGTGTCCACTAAAATTTTGATGGACTTGGCGTGGATATATATTATTTAGCCCGTAGATGGGCTGTGCTGGACATGGGCACGACTTTTGGAGAACAAGCTGGTCATGGTCTAACCCTTGGGCCCGTCCAGCCCGCCCAAGTTGCACCCCTACTATGTGTCCTTCTTTCCTGCCCAAGCTCTCTATTTATAGGCAAGGTAGTGGACTTAATTTTGGAAAGCCCATGACTTGAGTTTTGACCTTGTAATTAAAGATATTTTGTCTCTCTTTAATTCAATTAGGATTTCTTGATTAAATGGATCATTATTTCCATTTAATTTAGAAATTCTTTCCTTAAATCAAAGTTGACTTATTTGACTTTTATGGTAGTAAGACCACACATGAGCTGGACCACATAATTTTCTCTGGGTTGGATCTTCGAATTTAACTTTGTTTCGAACTCGTTCTTTTGTTTAGCTCCATATCAGCATCTTGACCCGTATTTTTTGCAATGTTGACTATTTGACCAGCCAATAAACTTTTACGTTAATACAAAGCACAAATTTTCATTGTCTACATTGAGTTTCGTATGTTATGCCAGAATGAAAAAATGAGTTAGAATTTTTATGGTGTGCACAAATTATAAGCTCAACAAATTTTATGAGCAAACATACACTACCTATGAAAGAGATGTTGATGGAAAAGATTGACAGATAAGTGCACTGGGTTCATTGGCATTTCCTGATGAGATTGTCAAAAGATGAGTCTCTGGTGATGTTGGGTAATTGTATTAGACGTGCGATGGTGATGACGAGCACCAAGAAGAGGCTGGTTATGTCTATGTCCAGAACGAAAGAGGTGAGAGGAACAAAAGAAGATCAAAAGACAGGAGAGTAATTTTAACTTCTACCCAAAATGGCGCCGTTTTGTGCACTCCACAGATATCTTATCTATGATGAGGCACATATCCGCTTTGCCGATATCAAAATATCGGTCGTTATCAAAATATCTTCTATATGCTCTTGCCAATATCAAGATATCGGAAATATCAAGATATTTCCAAGTTATCAAAATATCAAGATATTTGGTCCAATATCAAGATATTTCCAGTCATTTCATGAAGCAGGTGATGACTTTGAACGCTCACCATCCTCTTTAAAATTCAGCCTTCTCATGTTTGGACCAAATGGTAAGAAAATATATCCCTTAAAATACATTTGTTTTAAAAAAATGCATTTGTTTTAACTAATTTTACAAATCTTATTGTAATCTATTATTAGACTAACAGTTTATTTTTAAAGGACCGTAATAACCAATAAAAATTTATTATTTTTGTACTTGATTAAGTTTGCATGAATATCAGGATCAATTAGTAGGTATTAGACTAACTATAAGCTTTGAAGCTTAACTCTGACAATGATAGAGTTGATTATAACTATGATTTGTTGTTGCTGTGTACTTTCAATAACAATTATATGAATATAAGGATATTTGCTAAATTGTAACTGTGAGTTGTCTCCACCCTATAGTTGTTAGCTTATTTGCTTTCATAGCTGTGTAATTATAACTATGAAATGTCTCCACCCAAAAATTCTTAGCTTAATATAAGGATACTTACTAAATTTTATTAACTCCTTGTACTCAACAAGAATAACCTGAAAAACTCATTGTTGTCAATATTTTATACCGAAAAAGCTCTCTAATATCAAATAATTACCTGTAAAACGAGAATTACGTAAGAGATTTAATAAGAAAAATTAGGTTCTATTTATGCTATTGTTTAACTTTTATAATCTTATGGTATATGGGTTATAGACAACTTATTCTTTTACAAGATCCTTAATATTATCATTCATTAACATTCAAAGCACAAATCAATTCAATATTATAACCAAGATAACAAGGGGAAAAACTGCATATTTAATTTTTAAAAAAAAAACCACATCTGAGATTTATAATAGAAGAATAAATTATTAACTATTTCTAAAAATAGCATGCAATATTGAAACCTTATAACGTTTCAAAATAAATTTAGAAAAGTTTTTCTTATACACTGTAATTTCATATGAAAAAGGAAATAACATAATTTTGTTTATCATTAAATTAAGAAACAAGGTGTCTTTGGCTCCTCTTTCGTTCACGACTTTTCTTTTACTCTGAGTGCTAAGTTAATATTTATTTGAAATACTATTTCACAACATAAAACAAAAGTTTAATGAACAAACATGTATATTCAAATATCTCATAATAGTTGCATTTAGCCTAATCAAACAAAAAATATTCTTTAGTAATTGAAAGTTCAAAGTAATGCAAGTACATTTATTGTTTAATATTTTACTTAAGTTAGTCGTGATTAATTAATGTACTAAAGTTATCATTTACAACCAAATACAATAGTTTTTATAAGGTTAATTTTTTTTTTGTCTCACGGTATGTGGTACGTATTGATACGCTTTTTAAAACCTTATGATATATAATATTTTATAAACCAGTCCGACCTTGACTCAAGTTACTGGGCTAGTTGCTATAATAACACGCCAACCTTTTGACTTCTTGGTTCATAATTAATGCACATTGTCAAATTGCAGCCAAAAAACTTTACTTCAACTCGTTGATATGCTATAGACTCAAAGTCATCGATGATTAAGGTGTACTGTAGGATAAATATTGAGTTAATCTATTCTACTTCAAATTGAGATTGCCTCTGCTCCATCAAAATTTCAAGATGCTCTTAGCAAGCTTCTTGGCGATCATGAGTAGGTCTTTGTGCAGAAAATGGAAGAGAAATTAAAACAGTAGTAAAAGAGCTTAATGGTTTCCCTTTAACCAGCTCGTTTTCTGGGTAATGAGACCACCATCACTTCAATGAGCGCTATAGCATTACATTTCGATAACATTAGAACAACTCTGGTTACGGAACCCTACCTATAACATTACGTTAATGTGCCACAACCCCTCAAAGTGAAACCTACGTACATGGATGGCTGCGTGGCAGAAACGCACGTCACCGAGCCTCGAGTGTATTAGTTAAACTATTTGTTATTAATTCTGTTCCAGATGAAGAAACTTCCGTCTGACTGGCGCTGCCTTCTGCAAAAAAACCCGGTTGCTTAGGTTGTTGCAGTATTGTACTCTCACTATCCAACATTGACACCACCATCGACATCGTTGGCCTATCTTCAGGGCTTTGCTGCACACACAACAGCGCGACTTTTATGCATCTTACTACTTCAGGAACTGAAAATGAATGTTCCATTACTGGATCTACAATCTCCAAGGCCTTTTCCTCGGTCCATAACTTCCATGCCTGGAAAAACACACAAGGAAACCTTACTTTTAGAAAGTATTGAAGAAGACAAGCACCATATATCACGAGCTTACTGGTAGTAAAATCAAGCATCCTTGTATACGAACTTACATGTCCAACAAGGCTGAGCTTCCGATCAGGATGACAGACTTGCAGATTTCTTCTTCCACTCACTATTTCCAATGCTAATACTCCAAAGCTATAGACATCCGACTTCATTGAAAACAACCCTCTGATTATATACTCCGGAGACATATATCCACTGCCAAAATTATTCAAGAGATTTGGAAATTAATCATAAATTTGTTTGCACGGGTAATTAAAAGAAGAGCGGCTCTATGCATGAGGTTCCCGCCATGACAAGGTCTGGGGACGAGTGCAATGTCCACATCTTAGTGAGAGTTGTTTATATGGTTGACCTACGAGTTCTTTTCAAATTGCAATGGACCAACAATGGCTTTGCTTGAAGACTCGCCAGTTAAGGTTTTGCATGTTAGCGAAAACAAAACAGAGGGTACTTACTAAGTTCCAACCACCGTTCTGGTTTTGTTTAATAACTGATCTGCACCAACTACTCTAGCAATTCCAAAATCTGAAATTTTGGGATTCATCTCAGTATCCAGTAGCACATTGCTAGCTTTCAGATCCCTGTGAATAATTCTCAATCTTGAATCTCGATGAAGATAGAGGACTCCTCGAGCAATCCCCACAACTATATCAAAGCGTGTCGTCCATGGAAGGGAGCTACTTTCTTTGTTACCTGAGTCAGCTTATATTCGTCAGCTCTATTTGCTTCATTAGAATATGCTCCAAACTATTTGATTAATAAGCATAAAAAACATTGGCATAAGGCTGAGATGAACAGACCAAATATAAAGGAGTCCAAGCTTCCGTTTGGCATGTACTCATAAATCAGCATCCTCTCTTCTCCTTGAATGCAGCATCCCAAAAGCCTAACTAGATTTCGGTGTTGAAGATTTGCAATCAATATAACTTCATTTTTGAATTCATTAAGTCCTTGTTGGGAACTCTCTGACAGCTTCTTGACTGCTATTTCTTGTCCAGTTGATAGCCTTCCCTGTCATAATTAAGGCACCAATTTCTAGCAATCTACTTTGATATACATGAGTGCATTGGCAAAATTACATCAGCCGTAAAAAATCCAAAATGTGGAGACTGAAATTACCTTATAAACAGGTCCAAAACCTCCCTCTCCAATCTTATTTGAAAAAGAAAAGTTGTTTGTTGCCTCTGAAATGGTTATTATATCCAATACCGGCAATTCTAGCTTTTCCTCATCTCTGTGTTGAGAAAAGGGCCGTGAACCTGCAGAATCTAACCCAGGACAACAGTTAATTAGTAAGTACCAAGACTAGGATATGGTTGAGCATAGGTATCCCTCCAATCAATCTTCAGAGTTAATCCATTTGGGGAAAATAACTTGGCATCAAACCTTTGTGTTAGGAATTGCAACTCAATATAAAGTTATAAACTGTTCTTTTGTGTTAGGAATTGAAAGTCTTTAAATACCCTTGTGTCTTCAACCCTTTATGATCTATGCCCGGCTTATCTGATGAA
This sequence comes from Escallonia herrerae, assembly GCA_033070095.1. NCBI lineage: Eukaryota > Viridiplantae > Streptophyta > Magnoliopsida > Escalloniales > Escalloniaceae > Escallonia > Escallonia herrerae. Next base: position 145,991 of record JAVXUP010000639.1, on the reverse strand, counting down.
TCACTCATTACCCAAACAATAACCCCTGAAATCCCCATTCCGATTGAAACAGGCTGCCCATTTACTTTCTTTAATCAACAGAAGAACCTCAAAATGTTAACAGACTTGGGCAATCGGCGTAACTAACACTTTCAATACTGGGTCCTACTTCATGCTGCATCTTCTGTGTGTCAAGTAGAGGTGCCCTCAACTTTATACTTGAGAAAATTACGCTCACATAATTTGCAGTACCACGGTCATTTGGATAAATGTATGTAATTTTGATTGCGGAAGCCTATATCGTTAGCAGATATATGAAGGATGTTCAAGTGTAGGGGTGGGGATGTAGCATACCTTCTTTTCCTAATCTGCACTTCCAAATGCTGAAGGAGACAATGAGAAGAACTGCTGCAATTGATGCAGCAACTGCCACTGGCACCACTACGACATTCTTTTTCTTTTTGGGCTCTGAAATTGGAGCTACAGAAGAACAAAACAAAAGAAACTAAGCTATCAATTTCAGCACAGAAACATGCCTATCAAACTCTATTCAATATACTTTCAAGCAAGATCAGAGGTAGATACGCAGGTCTGAAGCTGGAACCCGAATATAGAGCTTATTATTGGCAGCTTCATCTAGCTTCCTGATATCAACGAGGTCCTCAAACCAGAGCAAGCAACCACTTCCCCCTCCAGTAACATTCGAGTTGGCATAAGCTGTGCAAGAGCAATTCTTCAAGCACTCCACTTCACATTCCTGAAGTGTCATACTGGGATTTATCCAATACTGCAACAAGTCAGGCTTTTTCACTCTTTCAAGGGCAATAAATCCTTCCCCCGCAGGACAACCTAGTGGAACTTTCCTCACACACCCACCAGACCAGATAAGCAAATCCCATTCTTGCGCTGATGTGGGGACGTATCCAGCCAAACAACTGCAGATTCGTGGATCGTTAATCGTACAAATAGCATTAGACCCACATTTTCCATAATTATCACATTGGTCGCGAGGCAATGCAACCTGAACAACCCACTCTAGTGTAATTTTATCCCAAATAAGGCGTTGTAGAGCGCCCGAGTAACTTAAAGCTGACATAGTTAGAGTTGAGTCGTTAAACAAATCAAATGCATAGTACACCTCTTTTGAACCTGTAACAACCTTGGGAGCGAAGGCAAGTTTTGGAGAAATTCCAAGTCCATTAAATTCCATTCCATCCCAGAACCCAGTTCGAAACTGCTTGTCTAGACCCTTACGAAGGACTAACTGAGGCAATCCATTAACATCAAGATTGTAACTATAATCCCCACGAGAAGGGTCATTTTCACTTTTCCACGCTGTCAGATTTCGATTTAAACCAATAGTCAAGTCCCATCCCAACTTCATACCTGATAATTGCGAGTCAGTAGGGTGATCAAAGCTTTGCCAAATGAAGCTTCCCACACTTGCAGCACCTTCCTCCCGAAGAACAAGGTTTCCAGAGTCTAGAAGCTGTACAACAGTAGTTACCGAAGATGACATATTCTTGACATTCGTAGACCAGGCGACCTTTCCAGTTATTTGCTGGACAAGTATCAGATTTCCATCATCCCCAATCTTCAAAATGCCAGAGGTACCATTGATAGGTATCTCTCTGTTTGCAACCCACACTATGGTTTGTCTACGGATGTTGTTGTACCATATTCCAACGTACCGGTTGCTAGAACTTCCTGGGCCAAAAAATCCTAGCCGAAACTTTTGGTTGGCGGATACTAATGTTCCGTTGTCGGTAAGCGACCCGGAAGAACTCAAGGTGTCAATTGCTCTACAGGTACAAAACAGGGTTATGAGGACGAGAGAGACAAAAGTACCATGAAATTCCATTATGCGAATAGAGGTTCTGTTAGCTTTGCATCTGGAGCAGGACATCTAGAATTTTTCTATTCTGGATGACAAGGATGTAGTTCGACTGAGATTGATTGAGCTACCACATCAATGAAGGAAGTTCCAAAAAACAAAAGCAGAAGAGGAATTTTCCAAGCAAGACATCCAAATTAACTTTTAGAACACGACTTGAATATTCCAAATTCAAAACTGGATGCAATAGAGGAAGTCAAATGAGCTGAACAAATGAAGAAGAAAGAGAAAGTGTTAGATATAGGTACGTGGCAATGTGTAATGAATGAGAAGTTTTTAAAATGCATAAGCCGTCTAAAAATAACCTCTTGAAGTGTCTTTGGATTATAATAACTTCTTTAGATCATAATTAAATACACACATTTTCAGCTTTTTCTTAAACATTTTGTATGATTGATTATGAGATGGTCAAGCCTGATTTACCGTGAATTAATTCAAATTGTGAGGTGTTTGGCAAACATTCAGAACTTATTAAACCAACTTCCAGAAGGAAAAAAAAAAGATATAATTATAATCGAAGAAAATGAGGATCATGTATTAATCGCTTTTTCACAATTAGCTTTGACCAAGTAAAGCACCATTGTATCCCTATTCACTATAAAGACATTTAATATATTCATTCAAGCACTCCTTTTTGGTTTTTTTGCACTCATTGAAACTGTTTTTAGTACTTAATTTTATCTAAACAACATCTTTAGTTTAAATCTGATTCTGCTAGAAATTCCTTATCGTTGATTTTAAAAGTTGATTAAGATTTAATAAAATTTTGATTTCGAGAAACGAGCTCTTAAGCTATAAGCTGGCCAAAATAAGCTGCGATATACATGGTCAAAATATAGGGTGCAACATAGGATTCAGACCAAGATGGATGGCATAATCCAAGATGCTCTTCTTGTGATACTAAGAGCTAGTTTGCTTCCGATTGATTCTCGAATACAAATTTCAAATTAAATTAAAATCAACTGTCAAAATCAGTTTTAATTTCTTAAGCTGTGGATAGTGTTGGGATAAAAACACATTAAAAACAGTTTCAATATTACAAAATGACCAAAAGTTTAGTATGTGAATAAAGCTATGAAAGATCTTTATAACTGATGGAGATATTATGGTATTTTACTTAATTAAATCTGATTATGAAAAAATATTTAGTATATAATTCTCATTTGGATTATGATGACTTTTTTTTATCAGTTTTTTAACTTTTATTAAAATGTAATTTAATCAATTTTGTGTCGTGATTGGTCCTAAGACTCTTCAGGCATTAGCTCTATAGATGCACAATGATAAAGATTGTTCGAGTGGAAACGTTTCACTGATGTGGAAGCTCATTTATTTAGCTTGAAGAAGTGCAAGGTCTTACTAGTATTAGGATTTGGGAATCAGCGGCATATAAGTTGGCAAGAAATGCAAAAGACACCATCTTATGTTTTGTCTTGTTTTAATAAAATTAGAAAACTGCTATTTGAACTATCACTTCAGGTTTTAACATTTGAGCTTAACAAGTGCCGTTAAAAAGATGATAAAATGACACTTAAAATGTCTTTAGTATCAAAAGTTAATCCCGATCAGTCAAAAACGAGGCTCAAATGTAAAATTCCCAAAGGTGACCACTAAAGTGGTAAAGTGACATTTGAGCTCTAATATTAAGCTCTAACATTTGAGCTTAACAAGTGTCCTTAAAGTGATGATAAAGTGACACTTCAAATATCTTTAGTAATAAAAATAGATCTCGATCGATCGATCGAGCAAAAGCGAGGCTCAAATATAAAACTCCCCCAAGATGACCAACGACCCTCATTGGCCTCATACGTTGGTCAAGTTCAAATGTTGGACTTTAGATCTTTGTATTGAATGAGCTGAAGATAATGTCGGTCACTCGATATTAGCGCTTTATGACATTGTTATTCCAGAGGTTAGGGATGTTAACCTCATTTATTTTCTGATGATAATGTCGGCCACTCTGTGACCTGAGCAAGGCCCAAAATAGGATTTCTAATGTAAGATAATACTCCACCTTTCTTTGAGGAAGATTATGAAATAAAAAAAGAAAAGGTCGAGAAAAGCATAGTATCATTGTTAAAATAGATGCGTTGTTTTGTTTTCTTCTACTTTTCATTCAGTTGCTTTAGAACTACAAGCGTGATGCCTATAAGTTCCTCAAATTAGAAAGCGAAATGTACTGTACAACAACAAATTGGATTTTAGGCTTCTTTCGTTCTCTAAAAAAAACTTTACATGGACGTTACAAAGACGATTGTCACATGGTAGTGTTGGTAGCTGACTGTAGCGTCTATGAAAAGCCCGTGTAGGTTTCTTCTTACAACAACTAATTCTATTGCTAATGCTCCAAAGCAATTGATATATGAATTCATTGAACACAACCCATATGAATCGACATATGTTTCCTTGTGCCAATAAGGAGAAAGAGGGCAACTAGTGCACAGGTTTCGGTTACGGCGAGAGAGTTAGCGTATATAATTTCATTATACAATTATGTTTAATTCATAATTCGGCTGTTCCTTTTGCTTGATCTAAGATGACTCAACATTATCTGTCCTTTCATTATTGCAGATCACTTTTGAAATATTTAAATAGGAACCAAGAGCTTAAGCGGTTGGAAGCAATGCAGTGTGAGGTGTTTTAAGTCGCTAAAAATAATATAATTCTCTTGTCACGTCTCTTTCACATAGATATAACATTGGATGAGTTATTCTCGTAGCAACGAGATGATCAGGTGGGACACACATTTCAGAATAATATATAATTTTACCGTCAAAATTTCACCACACGGCACCCATTTAAAAGCATAATTTATAAATGTGCTCTTGCCAATATCAAAACGTTTCCGGTCATTTCATGGTGCAGGTGACGACTTTGAATGCCCACCATCCTCGTCAAAGTTCAGCCTCCACATGTTTGGACCCAATGGTAAGAACAGTAACAAATCATTAACCAACATTGTGTTTTAAATTACCTACTCTCAACATCATTGATGGCTTCTCTTTTGCCTACAAATTACTTACAGATCCATCGCAAGTTTGCTTTCAAGCACAAAGAGAGGCTCTACTCAAAACAAACGCTCAAGATCGCGAGCATTTGTATCGAAAGGGGTGCAAGACCGTAAAGGGTGCAATACTGCTGGATTTTTTGCTCAGTTTTTGGCTGGAAAATTGGGATCTCTTGTCCGCACTTTAGTGAGGAGTAGGGCATAGCATCATTCTGGTAATGTGAATGGAAGACTCGGCCCTTTACCCGAGAAAAGAAATGGTCATGATTTATTGAGATCTTAGTTGCAAGAAATTCTTAATACAGCGACGTTTCTCTCTCGAAAACTCGCTTTTGCGATCCCAAGTTAGGGACTCCATGAGATCTCGTCCCAAGTTAATATAGGAACTCGATCCTGTTAGCTGGATAGAGATGCATGGAACAAGTGAAAAAGTATCTGAAAATTAAACATTTTCAACTCAATTTCTTGTTTTACTCTTCTTTCAACTTCTTAAAGTCTCATTGTCTGTTGTTGCTGACTATGTAAGCTATACTAAATAAATGATAATACTCTATATGTATTAATTTATTCAAGCCGCTCTCAACCTCAGATTCTTCTTGCTGCTTACGCTCCCCCGCTCCCGTTCCCGCTCCCGCTCTAGCTCCTGCCCTCGCTTTGTGCAACTAAGATTGAGATATTCTCTTGTTTCTTCTTAGGTTGACAATATCCATCTAAATGGAATGTGGCCAACTGCATTCTTGAAAGGGCAACTTTCTTAGACTTCTTCATTAACTTAAGAAAGAACTTTTTAGACTTCATCTTGAAGGTGACGAAAAGCCTAATGTATCTTGAAGATCGCGAAATGCCTAATGTGAAGGGAAAAAACTAGGCAGACAAGGCTATCCACGCGTTATGTCTCGATATATGTAGATGAATTACTAGTTTGTTATAGCAATTTGAGCAATAAGCAATTGAAGCATGGAAGTAACTTCTCAAGTTCTGGACCATTCGATATATCTAGTAACACTCACTTGGGTTTGATCCACACTCCCTTGGATGTCTCTTGTTTAAGGTCGACTATTCTATGACCTTTTGTGACTAGAGTGAACAGCTCACGTGACTCGCAAGCACGTGAGCTGCCGAATGTGGACCGGCCAGTGGAGTCAGTCGTGTTGGCCGTTGAGGACGTGCCAGCAAGAGGTAAGGCCCGCGGGCAATGAGGGAACTGAGGAGGAGGTCGTGCTCTCCTGTCCGCATGTGTGCCTTTAAGACTTTGAAAGAATTGAGGCTTTGAAAACCATAACAATGAGAGTAAAAAATATTTTTTATTTTTGTCGACTTTATGCGTAGATTAAGTTTTTATTTCTATTTTTTTGGTTTATTTGTATAAGTGTAACATTTTAAATGATTGAAAGAATATTTATTTTTAACCATATTTGAAACTTTTAGGTATATTAACATGTAAAATGACAACAAATACATCTCCTTTAATCATTTTTAAAATTTTTTTATGTTGGTACTTTCACCATTAGGATAAAATATGCCATCTAAAGAGGAAAAACTCTGGAGAACCAAGTGGGCACCGGCCGCTCCCTCCACCACTGCACGACATCAAATGGTTTGAAAGTGTAAGAGAGTACCGCCATAAACAACTTTTAGGAGGCAACAAGTCATAGGATACAAAGTTCCAATCGCCATTGTTGTTTTTACTAGTAATTGATCTGCTCCAACAACTCTAGCAATGCCAAAATCAGATAGTTCGGGGTTCATCCCACTGTCCTGCAGCGTATTGCTGGCTTTGAGATCCATTTGAATAATTGTCAATCTTGAATCTCGAGGAAGATAGAGAATCCCTCGACCAATCCCCACAATTTTATATCATAGCGCGTCTTCCATATGAAAGTATTAGTTCTTATTCTATCCAAGTCAATTGCAAATCAATATGCAGCATGCAAGTCCTTATTGTTATACGGAGTATTTTGTATTACACGATTGTCAAAACTTACTTGTGTAATTCCTAAAATTAATGAGCATCTTACGTGAAGCTGAGAGAAACAAACCAACTATGAAAGAGTCCGAAGCTTCCTTTGGGAATTTACTCATAAATCAGAGTTCTCTCTTCCCCTTTAATGCAGTATCCCAAGAGCCTAGCTAGATAACGATGCTGAAGCTTCAAAATGAAGGGAACTTCATTCTTGAATTCAGCGAGTCCTTGCTTGGAATTCTCCGAGAGCCTCTTGACTGCTATCCAGTATCCCCTGTGCATTAGCACACCTGTTGTTAAACATGTATGGAGAACTTCCACAAATGCATGAGGTCAAGACAAAAGCTACAAAACTGAAGTTACCTTGTAAAAAGGTCCAAAACCATCTTCGCCAATTCTATTGTTCACTACTATCTAGGTCCATACATTAGACCACAGAAGTAACTTAGTTGTCAAAACAAATGAACCCAGTAAAAGTGAATTAGCTGCTTCAGAACAGGATCATATTCCTGGCAAAATATAGAGGTTTAAGATGACAAAGATAATGATTGAACCAATAGAACTACGCTGCTTCAAGTAAAGAACTCTTCCACAAAATGTTGACACTAATATTAATAGGTCTTGAAGGTAGGCAACACGAGAAGACTACGAGAACATACTTCAACATGATCCTGCACACCCCCTAATGTTCTACATGCCACAAACAGGCATAGCTACTCTTTAGTACCTTATACCAACATCAACCCATGAACAATGAAAAGTTCTCTTATCACTACCATTATATCAACAGAAATTTATAAGTGTACCCCGAGCAGGGCGCCAAAGCCGAACAAGAAACAATTACAACAGCAAGGAAGAAGCGGTTGGCTTGAGAGTGTAAACCACGCAGCTTGCTACGTCTTCCAAATACATTTCACCTGAGTCTATCTAGGTAACTTGTAGAAGGTCTTAAAGGATAATTAACACAAGACTTTACTACAAAATGGTAGGAAGAAGTTTACTCCATCTGGATAAACAAGTCCCTGGCCATTTTCTCATCTACCGAATAACAGAGTGTTAGTCATCTCATTTGTAGCCGGAATTATTCTTTCACCCAAAAGATGTTCAGTCTCATTAAGACTCCTCCCTGTATAGAAGCCAGGGTGCTTAGGTTGGGACAGCATTGCATTCTCAGTATCCAACATTAAGAGCACAGATGATATTGTTGGTCTATCTTCAGGGCGTTGCTGGACACATAGAAGGCCAACTTGGATGCATCTTAGTACCTCTGGCATCGGAAATGAATCCTCCATTTGAGGATCGACTAACTGAAAGGCCTTCTCTTCAGTCCATAGTTTCCATGCCTGAAACAGTATATACTCCGGTAATTTAAGTCAATAAAAATCCCAAAGAGGGAGAGAAAGATCTTTATATTTGCACATACATGTCCAAGAAGGTTGAAATCATGCTCAGGGTAATGAAATTCTCTGTTCCTCTTGCCACTCACAATTTCCAACACCAACACTCCAAAACTAAAGACGTCTGATTTCACCGAATATATCCCATCGATTGCATACTCTGGAGACATATAACCACTGCACTCGATAATCATAAGACATCAGCATAATTTTTATTTAAGAAAGTACCAATAGTTTTTCTTAACTACTTACTAAGTTCCAACCACTTTTGTCGTTTTTGCTAAGGATTGATCACCTCCTAGAGCTCTAGCCATGCCGAAATCTGAAATTTTTGGATTCATCTCACTGTCCAGCAAGACATTGCTGGCTTTGAGGTCCCTGTGAATAATTCGTAATCTTGAATCTCGGTGAAGATAAAGAAGCCCACGTGAAATCCCAACAATAACATCAAATCGCTTCCTCCATACACAAAATATATTAGCCCCCTTTTCTGTTCCTGATTGAACCACATAAAAAAAGTATAATTTGCAACTTAGCATACTGATAGCTTTCTCAACAAATTGATATGTTCCATTAAAATCATGCATAAAGAAGACCGAGAGTGCAAACCGAAAATAAATGAGTCCAAGCTTCTATTAGGCATGTACTCATAAACTAGCATTCTCTCTTCCCCATCGATGCAGCATCCCAAAAGCCTAACTAAGTTTCGGTGTTGAAGTTTGGCAATCAACATGACCTCAGTTTTAAATTCAGCAAGACCTTGATGGGAACTCTTAGAGAGCCGCTTTACAGCTATCTCTTGTCCATCGAGTAGCATACCCTGTTGACCTAAAGTAGTTGAGTAATGCATCTCTTTTTTATTTCTTCACCAATTATTCGTGTAATAAGATACTATGCAGTAGCAATTGGATGATACCAAAATCACCTTGTAAACAGGTCCAAAACCACCCTCTCCAATCTTGTTTGAATAAGAAAAGTTATGAGTTGCTTCTGCTATGGTGACCATACTGAAGATTGGCAATTCTAGGCTGTCGTCTGTGGCTTGAATAACTGGTTGAGTACCTGCTAAACATAGAAACTACAGCAGATGAAGAGATGGCGAGATACATGACTGCCATATTACTGGGCATATGCCCGATTCCAATTTATTGGCTAAACTGTAACCTTAACACACATGCAAACATGTATATAAACATGCAACTTATATACCTACCCTTTACTATTATCTAGTCGTTGCAAGTGGTTGAAAGACCAATTTCTATAATTTTACCAACATCACAGTAACAGATCTCACTGGCCTAGTTCGATCCGAGAAAGTAAAACTAGCGAGGGGAAACTTACAATCCTGTTGAATTCTCCTCTTCCAAATGATGCAAGAAGAAATGAGAAGAACACCTGCAATTGATGTAGAGATCAACACCGCCATCACTACCATCTTATATTCCTTCTTCAATTGCCGTGAATTTGGCACTTTGAGAACAAAATAACAAAAAAGAAAAAGACCAAGTAAGCAAAATATTTTTGGTCAATTCGTTTAATGTTTCCACAACAGGTTTAGGGACAATTACCTTGGTCCATAGCTGCAGCTCGAATATAAAGTTTTTGATTACCATATTCTTTTAGTTTCCTAATATCAATGAGATCCCCAAACCAGAGCAAGCAACCAGACCCTGCTCCAGACGCACTAGCATAAGCTGTACAAGTACAATTCTTCAAGCATTCCAATCTGCATTCCTCAAGGGACATACTGGCCTTCATCCAGAACTGCAACAGATCAGGTGTTTTCATACCTGTAAGCTCTATGAATCCTTCTCCCTTAAGACAATTCAATGGGTTTTCTCTAATGCACCCACCATACCAAATAAGCATATCCCAATCTTGTGAGGATTTAGGTACGTATCCAGTCAAACAGCTGCAAACCCGAGGATCACTAGTATTGCAAATACTGTTAGGACCACAGTTGGCATAATCATCACATTGGTCGCGGTGCAGGCCAGGCATCGAAAGCCACTCTAGTCTAATACTGTTCCATACAAGGGGCTGTTGGGTTCCTGAGTAATTAAGTACCATCATTACTAAAGTGGATTCATTGTAGAGATCAAATTCGTAATAAGCCACTTTTAAATTTACGATGACCTTGGAAATAAAGGCAGGGTTGGGCGTAATCATGAGTCCGCGAAATTGCACTCTGTCCCATGCCCCACTCCGAAGCTGCTTAACAGAACCCTTACGTTGTACTAATTGTGGTAGTCCTTGAAGCTCGAGACCAAAAGTATATTCTCCGGGAGAAGGGTCATCTGCACTCTTCCATGATGTAAGATTCCGGTTCAATCGTGTTTCCAAGTCCCACCCTAGCTTCATGCCTGGTAAGAGAGTATCACAAGGATGATCAAAACTTTGCCAAAGGAAGTTCTCCACTTTTGTACCGCTCTCACCTTTTAGGACAAGATTTCCCGAGTCTAAGAGCTGTAGAGCAGTAGTTACTGATGATATATTCTGGATTTTCGTAGACCAGACGACTTGTTCTGTTCCATCAAGGAGAAGCAAATTTCCATCACTCCCAATCTTCAAAACGCCCGATGTATCATTTAGAGGATTTTCTCTGTTTGCAACCCAGACAATAGTTTGATTTGGGATGTTATTGTACCATATTCCCACGTATCGCTTCTTGGAACTTCCTGGACTGAAGAAGCCAAGCTGGAACTTTCCTCTTGGGGACACCAAGGTTCCATTTTCGTTTATGGACTGGATTGAAGTTAATGTATCAGTTGCAGTAGATAGGTCTCTAAGAGATAAAGTTACCGAAATAACATAACTCAAAATAAGAACACTCCAGATCGCCATTGAAAAGAAAGATCCGTGGGGAAACATTTGTCTTGAAGTTCTTATGGTGCCTTCATATGATAAAGCTTTGCAACGAGCAAGTCATCTCAGAAATGGAAAGAAACTTCAACGAAACTAGCTACCAGCCCTCACAAAAAGAAAAAAGAAAAAAAAAATGAAAGAAAAGATGAAAGCTAAGGCTTGTTCATCAAGTTAACATAACAATCGTCGCTTTCATGGTGGTTGCATCTTTAGGTATGTTAAAATACTTTAACTAGTCAATGTAATTGTTCAAACTGCTTTGGGCATTGAAACTGAAGGTTATAAAATTTGTAAAAGCCAGGAGTTTACTTATCAGAGACTTTGAAACAGCAGCATCTTGTACCTTGACCCCTGCAGATACCATCTGAAGCCATTACAGGCCAGCTGACAACCAGTCATAAGACTCATAACGTTCTTAATCAAATGATGAAACCCCCGTAGGAATTCACTTTATTTTTCTTTCTAAACCCCTGCAGATACCATCTTCATCAACCGCTTCCCTTTGCATTAGAATCTGAGCTACCAAAATCTGCACAAGAAAAATTCTTCAAGAGCATATTTTCGTGTTTTCTTGAGGATCCTTATTAGCATTCATCCAAAACCATATGTAATTTATGAAGGACTTGACTCATCTGAACATTGACAAACTCTCCCTTTCAACAGTTTGATGGGATTTTCCAGAAGCATCCATTAGGCAAGACAATTCTTTTGATTGGCTACAGCAAATAGCCCACTGAAGCAACTGCAGCTCCGAGGACCAATTTAGCTGGCTATACAACAGTTAAAGCAGTCCAGAAACTTCACAAAGGCATCAGTTGAATCACCAACGGTCTCCCCAGCATAGCCAAAGGAAAATCATGAATTTAGCCTTAGGTCTGGCTAAAGGCAACTCAAAATGCTCTATTTATCGCTTTCAAAAGACACTAGAACAAGCAAGAAGGGATAGACTAAGCATCCTCTTCACCTCCTACACTTATAGAGAGACGAGCTTCTCAAGGAATCCACAATCATTTGACGTATAACGCAGCAATCCCATGCCACCAAGCAAAAAACTTTACCTCCCAGTTAACCAAGAGAACCTTCTCTTTGAAATTCTCATACTAACTTCTCCAATATATTAGCCCTAGGCCAAGGCGTCACAAGCGTTTTGCAATCTAGATAGATAAGAATTATTAATCTGTTCAACTCTTATGTGCCCTACACTGATTAAGCAACTTGTGTCCTTCTAAATGTTGCTCTTATTTTCCAGTGTTTTATGCTATAGAACTTAGGCAAAGGTAGTTGAGGTGTCTTGTAGTTCCTAATCATTTCATATTAGCACAAGATAACTTGCAAAGATGACTTCTATGGACGTATAATAACAACGCTAAATCCTTTTTGCATAAGATATCCTGATTGTTGACTCGCAAATGTACATTTGGGTATTACGAATGTAACTAAGAAGTTCAGATCACATTTTACATAGACTTCACAAAGAGAAACTATTTGCAAATAGAGGAACAAAGACTCTATCTGCCCTGCAACATTGTTACTGTTAAATCATTTGAAGAAGAACAGGGCTTCTTCCCGGTCGATGAAGAATCTGTATCAGGAAGAAACCTTTCTGTGTAAAAACCAGGTTGCTTAGGTTGGGGCAGCATTGGGTTTCCGCTATCCAATGCTAACAGAACGAAGGACATAGTGGGCCTATCTTCAGGTCGTTGTTGAACACACAAGAGGCCCGTCTGGATACATTTTAATACTTCCGCTGTGGGAGCCGGACTCTCCATAAGAGCATCAATTAGTTCAAGAGGCTTTCCTTCATTCCAGACTCTCCACGCCTAAAGCAATTCAAAATCATTTTCAGCAAAAAAATAGAGATTTCTCAAAGAGCAGAAGAAGTGTACCAAGGAATTATACGTATAGAAAATATTTCTGTTTTGAGCTCACATGTCCTAAAAGGTTGAGATCATGATCAGGATGGTAAAATCCTCTGTTCTTCTGGCCACTCACTGTCTCTAGAACCAGCACACCAAAGCTAAACACATCTGATTTCACCGAAAAATGTCCATCTATGGCATATTCAGGAGACATATAGCCACTACATAAAAGGAAAATGTTATGAGGCAAGCAACTACACATGGAAGCAAGAGAGGAGAATGACAAAGTTTTGGTACTTACTAAGTCCCAATGATCCTGTTTGTATTATCTGCAGATTGATTACCTCCAAATGTTTTTGCTAAACCAAAGTCTGAGATTTTAGGATTCATTTCACTATCCAGAAGAATGTTGCTTGCCTTCAAATCTCTATGGATAATTCTCAATCGTGAATCCCGATGAAGATAAAGTAGCCCCCGAGCAATCCCCACAATTATGTTGAAGCGCTTTCCCCAATCTAGTGAAGTTCCTCTAGTCTGATCTGGGTCAATAACACTGGATTAGAGAGACAACTGGAATTCAGATAAAGAACATGCAGGATATAAAAATTTAGAGACGCTCACTGAAGATCATCAAGTCCAAACTCCTGTTAGGCATGTACTCATAGACCAACATCCTTTCTTCTCTGTTGATGCAACAGCCCAGTAGCCTAACAAGATTCCTGTGCTGCAGCTTCAAATACAAGATGACCTCATTCTTAAACTCCCTGAGGCCTTGCCCAGAGTCCTTGGAGAGTTTTTTAACTGCTACTTCTTGTCCTGTTGGTAGCTCACCCTGTGGTGTATGCATGAATTTAATACATCCCGAAAAGCCATTTAATTTGCGATCACTTAAGAGAAAAGGAATGTCTGAAATTGAGATTCTAACCAGTGAGAGAAGGCTACCTTGTAAACAGGACCATATCCGCCTTCTCCAACCTTGTTTGTAAATGAGAAGTTGTCAGTGGCACTTACAATGGTGGCAAAATCAAACAAAGGTAACTCTAGGTCTTCCTCCTCTACACTTCGATTGTTATTCACACTTGGATTTTCTTGACCCTGAGGTGCTAAAGCTGGAGAACAATTAAACAAGAAAGTTAAACGATGGAACGAAATAATCCTATGGTAACTCTGTTGAAGCAAGACTCTCTGTTCAGTGATAAGCAACCTCGCCTAATGCGTTGCATCACTTAAGGAGGAACTGAGGTTTCATCCTTCCAACTTTTACTCAGATTGCATTAGCATCTGTAAGGCCACTGAACTTAATGAACTTTGTAAAATGACAGCATGACATATCAAACACATAGTTTCCCACATAAAAAATCATGATTAATGGAAACAGCAACTAAATTTTTTTGGGGGCCGATTCTGCCTAAGGAGAGAGCCGCAAGTACGGGATACAATCTAATCAAATGTCATGGTCCCCACAAGTTGAAAAGCACGAAATTGAAATGCACATTCGGGTTAATTAGTCTGGTACATTCAGTCTAAGTATGCACTGTCCCAATAGATGTAATGCACTCTAAATATACGACTTTTCCACACCTCAGTTACCAAGAACTTTCCTTTTTTCTATACCAAGACACATAACAACCGGACCAAAAGCATATAAGAAAGGAAATGACAGAACTCTCCTATTTCATAATATGCAATAACAGAATGGATATTCGGACTTTCTACCACCCATGCAGTTTCAAAACTTATGAATGTAATAGCGTTATCATTCTGGAGTTAAGATTGGAGAAATCTGGAACCGAGATGACATAAATCGTGGATATCAGTAGGCAGCCGAAGCTCTCTCTCTCTATAACCAGCGCCCGTCTTACCAGTTCCAAAACAATTATCCAGCAATCAATCGTTTGAAAAGACACCAGTGCTTTGCTACTGAAGCAAACGGGTAATGCATTTACTTGAGAGAATCAATCTCGGGAAGATGATCTTTTCAATGAAGTGATCGTCCTCCCAGTTGTAAGGCACTAGAAAATCAAATAGTAGACTTCATTTCTTAGCAAATAATTAAAGGTCGCGAAGTAAGTAGCATGAATGGGTGGATTTTTTCACCATTCCGAAAGCAACAACTTTGTCGATTAAAATGTTTACACATCTATATTAGGTCCATAGCGTCACTCATCATTTCTCCTATCACTTCCACAACATACATGGCTGGCCGGCATAATGCCAATGTTGGCGAGATGCAAATCATTTTAAATAATCTTCTCTGCAGATATATAGTCCATAAGTGAGGCAGCAGCGCTCATCACTGAATCGTCGAAAGATTTAAGGCAAGAACTAAACATCTCCCATGAGACAATCGTTAGTCGGGAATGCAGAAAATGGATATTCATGCTGCGTACATTTTCAAAACAAAAGACGCGTCCTTCTACAGACCCTTGACTTGTTCTCTAACCAAAGTACGAAACTGTAAACAGTAACTCTTGCGGGGCCTAAACACGTTGAAAACTTGTACTTCGGGACAGGTCCATTACACTTGACAAGAACCAATTTCATATTGAAGTGGTTGCATACCTACATACCTGATGTTGATTGGCTTGGTTAAAGTCCTCATGTAGTATTTTTTTTTTTCTAGTGATTATGATGTTATTGGTACTTAAGCCTCGAGGTGGGAGGCCACTTGCGTGACCAAATCCTTTGTTTTTTCAAGTATTCCGACTCACCTCAAAGAAATCAGGTCAACATTCTCCGCCACGTGCAACCAATCAGTGCCTATAACATCACATAACTTTGATGACAAATTTGTCTTGATAAAACTTCTCGTCTAACGATTTTTGAATAATTTATCCACAAATAAACTTACTTCGGTGATCAAATTTTCAAGCTAGACATTTTATCAAACATCTCATTTGCAATAACGGATTGACCCAGTTCCTCTTCTTCTACTAGCAGGTGTCTTTGGCCAAACGTACCACCTGATTATACCCAAGAAAAGAATCACTGCAGTAGCTGACACTGTTGCGATTACTGCCGTCAGTTTGGCCTTGTTATTGGATCCTTTGAGCCACCCACAACACCAAAAAAAATGAGTTCAGCAAAGCATTAGCGACGACTAGTGCACTTTTAAGCCGTCAAAGATACCTTCACTTTGTCAATTTATATAGAACTAAACATTGTCACTAGCACTGGGAATAGTCGCGTATATGGCGTGACTATCCCTAATGTAGCAACACACCCAAACTTATTATATATGCATTAAAAACTAAAGTGCGACAGACGTAAGAGTAGAAGGGGTATAAATAGTGTGTTTGCATTAAGAATTCTAATATATCACGAAATTTTGAATCCCTTCATTTTAAAATCGTTGTAATTTGAGATTTGATAGTGTTTGAAAACATATGCGGATGGATAAAATATAACGATAACTGCTTATCATGTGAGTAAATTATACATGAATTGCTAAAATAAAAGACAAAAAGTACATGATTGAGATCAACAAGTAAGATGCGAAAGAGTAACAAACAGCAAAAAAAAAAAAAAAGGAGAAAGAAATGTTGCACAGCACAAAAAAATAAATAAATAAAGCTTGAACCGTAGAAGATAGTTCTCCAATATATTTGACAGTTTAGAATATTTATTTTAACTGGGAATTCTACCCTCCAATTCGCCCTTTCAAATATTTTCCGAAATTTCCCAATTTTTTTATTTGCCAAACAATAAATTTCACTGAAAGTACTAAAAAACCCTCAGTTCAAATGAATTTTCATGTTGAAATATCTCATCCAACCACAAGCCAACTTTGAAAAACAGTAGGTCAAGTTGTTCATATTCTTTCATCTCACTTCTAAATAACATACATTAAAGCTGAACGACACATTGGTCAAAACTGCATGACACTGCATTTCAATACCTTTCTTTTGGACAACCGGTTCAAGCATGCATGTAGACGAACAGATCAAACGTGAGATTGTCTCAAGCAAGCTAGGCAAAGTCTTACCGAGATCAGAAGCGGCCATTTTTATGTACAAATCTTGTCCACCTTCACTGTAGTCTCTAACATCAAGCAAGCCTCCGAACCATGCCACGCACCCACTAACCTCAGTTCTAGCATACGCCACACAAGAGCAGTTCCTCAAGCAAGCCTCCCTGCACTCCACCAGATTCATCTCCGTCCGGTTCACCAGAAAATACGCCGTATCCGGCAACTTCAACCGCGGAAACGTCCTAAACCCCACGGCCACGCTACAATTCAACGGAGTCTTTCTAACACAGCCGCCCGACCAATCTAGCCTTGCCCAGTCCTCAGGCAATCTTGGTGTGAACCCATCAGGACATTGGCATACTGATGGTCTATCAACATTACAAATGCCATAAGGACCACAAAATGCATAGCTATCACACACATCAGTTCGTAATGTAATTATAACAATCCATTCGTTCCGTCTTTCGTTCCATGTGAGGTGATTTATCGCGCCTGATTGGTTCACCACAAACCTCGAAACGATGGAGTTGTCGTTGTTAACGAACGAGTAGTAAACATTGTTGGAATCGAAAACAAATATCGGATCGTACACCGCATTTTTGCTAAACTTTGGACCGCCCCCAAAACGAAGACCATCCCAAGGACCACTTCTATACTGAACTTGTGCTCCTTGGCGAAGTACTAATTGTGGAAGTCCGCGAGGGTCGACCCTATACGTATAATCACCCGAAGATGGATCCTGCAACGTCTTCCACGACGTCAAGTACCATTCCTGGTTGGTTCTAAGGTTCCACCCTAACTTCATGCCCGGTATTAAGGTATCGCATGGATGATCAAAGCTTTGCCACAGATAAGAATCGCCCAAAACGTTAGTCTTCACGACTAGGTTGCCATTGTCCAAGAGTTGCAAAACTGGGTTGCTGGTCGAGGCTGAATAAGATGAATTCGAAGACCAGATTATGGTATTGGTAGCATTGTTGGAGATGATTATGTTACCGGAGGAGTTGATCACAAGAACACCTGATGAGTCTCCTAGTGGGCTGTTTTTGTTGGCCACCCATAAAGGTCTTTGCTGTGGCACATTTTTGAACCATATCCCCACGTATCGATTTTCGGAGTTCCATGGACTGAAGAAGCCTAACTCAAAAGTTTGGCTAGCAGAAACTAACGCTTGGCCGTTGTCTAAGAGAGTTTGGCCTGGAGATAAGGTGTCGATCGCGGTAGAGGGCCGGGAGAGACAGATGAGGAAGAAGAAGATTAGGGGAAAGACCATCATGGATGATCTCACTGCAATTCACACTGTTTTGGTGTAGTATATCTGAATACAAGTGAAGGACAAAGGAGATAAGAATTGAAGACTTTGAAAGTGTGACTTTGACCAGGTATAAAGAAGAGTCAAGAGCTCTAGGTGGTCTGGTAAGAAAGTAAGCAATGTGTTGGTAGAAATGCTGATCTACATGGTTGTATGTGCATGACTTAATGGGGGTGTTTATGACATCTGATTTTTACAAAATTGCCTTGTTTACTAGATTCGGTGGACCTAGCTACTTATCTGGTGGCAACGGCAAAATTGCCGCTAGTTTACAATTTGGTGACTAAAGTCTCGCTAAATCCTTCTTGGTTTGCTAATCTACCTAGTTAGTTTGCATCATATACAAGTTGTAGTGGTGACGTACATCTTTTTTGATTTGGAGGTAAAACGGTATCATTGAGCCACCTTGTGCATCAACTGAGACTAAATTCCTCTCACGAGCGGCCGTAAGGGTGCAGACCCTACATTGGCCTGGTACAATCAAGAAAGTAAATTTTCTTGAGTGTTGGCCTCAAGCTTTGAGTCTTGGAAGTCAAGGAAGGGAGTACACTTCCTCCACCACCAAACCAACCCTTTTGGGTGATGACATATAGCGACAGATAGATTAAGCATCCACGGTTTCTTCTTGATAAGAATAACCTTGATAAGAATAGATTATCACACAGAAGCTTTTGGAGCACCTTAATTTCATTTTTTATTGGATGATACCCTAAACTTACTTGGTCTAATTTTCTTGGTGAATTGGGCTTAAATTAACTTCTCAGGCTAGGAAGCCTTTAGGAGGATGCGCGGTACACATAATACATATAGGACCAAATTGTATGCTCCTACCCCGGTTGAAGCGGTTTTCTTTCACCCTCATTTTCAGTATCATAAGCTTATTTGTAACTAAAAATTTGCCAGTTACCTCATAACTGTCGATTTACTTATACAAAAAATAATGATTAAATTTTTTTAGCAACAACAATTAGTACCCTGGTTGGAACTCGGAGAAAAGCAAATTGGAGTTGACCAGTGACATAGAAATAAGGCTTTCCTGATGTCATGCATATAGTCCTAATAAACGTTTTTCAACATTAATTACTAGTTAGGCCGATACTTTCTAGAGCAAGGGCGACCTTATAGCTGGGAGATGCTACATCTGAACCCTTTGACCCAAAGAGAACGACCTTTCAAAGTGTACTGTAATGATGAGAAATTCTTCAAGCAACTGAAGTTTTACGGGTTAAACATGTATTTGATATAACTCAAATATAATCTATATATATATAAAAAGCTAAAGCCTTCGCTTATAATCGCGACAAGTAGGATTTTTAGGATTCTATCTTTGCGACAAGTAGGACTTTTTAAGAGCATTCTCCTTCTGACACATAAGCTTCAACTTTGCATATGGTAGTCCCCTAACTTAGTTGGTCTCTTTATTTAGAATCCAACTCTTTTGAATTAGATATATAAAATTCAAAAGTCCTATTTGTTTTGGTATTCTTTTTTTTGTTACTCTATTTAACTCTTTACTATAATTTATTATTAAAAAATTCGTAGGTATAATTTATGCAATGTTTTAGAACTTTATAAAACTAAGAAACTAATTATACACATTCTAAAACTCTACCTAATCAATATACGTATACATTAGGCCTTAATTTTGATTATTAAAACCTCAAAATCACTTTAAAATAATAATATAAAATCTCAAAAATGTAAAATACGGAAATCATACCTTACTTACTAATCTTTTAGTATGATCTTTGGTCCTATTTTTCTATTTAACTCTTTACTATAATTTATTATTAAAAATTCGTAGGTATAATTTATGCAATATTTTTAAACTTTATAAAACTATAAAACTAATTATACACCTTCTAAAACTCTACCCACTTCAACTTTGTATGTGGTAGTCCACTAACTTAGTTGGTCTCTTTATTTAGAGTCCAAGATTCTAGAATCCTATTTGTTTTGGTATGCTTTTCTTTTACTCTTTACTTTAATTTATTATTAAAAAATTAGTAGGTATAATTTATGCAATATTTTTAAACTTTATAAAACTAATAAACTAATTATAAACCTTCTAAAACTCTACCTAATCAATATACTTATACATTAGGCCTTAATTTTGATTATTAAAATCTCAAAAGTACTTTAAAATAACAATATAAAATCTCAAAAATGTAAAATACGAAAATGATACCCTACTTACTAATCTTTTCGTATGATCTTTGGCCCGACTTTTCTATTTAACTCTTTAATATAATTTATTATTAAAAATTCGTAGGTATAATTTATGCAATATTTTAAAACTTTATAAAACTAAAAAACTAATTATACACCTTCTAAAACTCTACCCACTTCAACTTTGTATTTGGTAGTCCCCTAACTTAGTTGGTCTCTTTATTTAGAGTCCAAGATTCTAGAATCCTATTTGTTTTGATATGCTTTTCTTTTTCTACTCTATTTAACTCTTTACTTTAATTTATTTTTATAAAATTCGTAGGTATAATTTATGCAATATTTTTAAACTTTATAAAACTAAGAAATTAATTATAAACCTTCTAAAACTCTACCTAATCAATATACTTATACATTAGGCCTTAATTTTTATTATTAAAATCTCAAAAGTACTTTAAAATAACAATATAAAATCTCAAAAATATAAAATACGAAAATCATACCCTACTTACTAATTCTTTAGTATGATCATTGACCCTACTTTTGTAAATCTTATAAAATTAAAAATCATATCTACTACTTTTAGAGCTCTACATAATCGAAAAAGGCTTCATTTTGCACTACTAACTTCTTAAAAAATTTAAAATAAATAAAATAAAATCTCGCAAATGTAAACAACGAAAATCATGTATGAAATTAATGATTAATCTTTATAAATTAAAAGATAAGCTTTTCATAGCGTATATTTTTATTTTTACCTCAATTTTTTAGTTATGCAAAACATCATCCTATTTGTTTTGGTAATTTTTTTTCCTTTTTAATGAAATCTTTTCTCCGTAAGTTTTATTGTAACTTTCGTCTTTTTGCACCAATTTTCTTAAAATCTAACATGTTACGCACATTATGAACAAAATATTTAGAACTAATTATATTGAATCTCCAAGAAAAATTAAAATCGATTGAAGAATAATTTGTGAGAAGCTGAGAATAAAATTATAGAATAAAAGAGACGAAAAGATAAATTAATTATAAGAATCTTTTACCCTTCATAAATAACTACAAAAAGAGAGAAGCCTGGATGGCCTCAGGATGGTAATGGTATAGCCGAAATGTCGGTACTAGATGTGAATGTGTGAGGGTGGTAATATATGCAATTATGCGAGTGATCAGCCATGATAATTACGATAGTGATAATTGTTGTGGTAGAATTAGAATGTTGGTAGTGAGATTTGGATTATGTAGTGACAACATGTGGCTGTAGCGATGTTGGTGTGTAGTATGTCGATGTTTGTGGTGGTGATAGTCATAACTAAACGGTGGTAGTGGAGAGGTGATGGTTGTTGTTAAAGTTATTGTAGTGGTAGAATTAAGGTATTTCGAGGTAATATTAATTTACATTACAGTACTGATTGATATGTTATGATCTAAACTAGATTGAAAAAGTGATGAACCTAAAAAAACTGACGATAGAAACACAAAAGTGCACTGACGAGCAAAAGTTATGATATGGTAAAGGTAACTGCATTTGTAGTGGCAATGATAGTGCTAATTAAGGTAGTTGGATGTAGTATTAGTGTAGTATTCATAGACGGATTACAGCGAGAATCTTATATAGACAAGCGAAGAACTTAAATACAGCAACTTGAAGGTGCATAAATTATATTCAGGACTAGAAGCAGTAAATTTTTTTTTCCTAGAATGACTTTTATCTTTCAATTTTGATTTTGGTCTCACATTCTGATTCCTTAAAGTTTCGTTAATTAGGCAAGACGATGTTTTTGTGGTTAACCACTTTCTAGCCCCTGGCTACACTAATATAATATTCTAATGATATTTTCATTAAGTCATGTTAGTAACACTTTAATAAGTTATGTATAGATAGAAACACTTTCAATGCTATGTTTCCTTTTCATTATGCACAGGACAAATAACATACACAAAGAGTTTTTCATGAAGAAAGAAGGTGAGTGAATTTGACCTTTATGCTTATAGGAATATTGAGAGATTTATATACACCAACACTAAATAAGTTATAACACTCTTTACTAGATTAAATTCACAAAAAACGAAGGTGATGGTACAAAGAATTGACTTTTTTTTTTCTTCTTCATATTGGTTCAGGATATATCATTGATACATACTAACGATTATATCTACAAAGCTTCAAATATTAAACTAAAAAGTTTAAATTCAGTTAAATAGTAGTGCGAGATTGTTGTCATATGTCATCGCGAAACGTTAATAAAAAGGCATCTTAAGTCTATAAGACTTTTAATTGTAACATTCAGATCTTATTAAACTCACAAAAAACTGGAAGTGATGGTACAAATAACTGACTTTTTTTTTTAATTATATTGGTTTCAGATATATCATTGATACATACTAATGATTATATCTACAAAGCTCCAAATATTAGACTAAAAAGTTTAAATTCAGTTAAACAATAGTACGAAATTGTTGTCATATGTCGTCGCGAAATGTTAATGAAAAGGCATTCTAAGTCTATAAAACTTTTAGTTGTAACGTTCACATCTTATTTGTGAGTAAAAGCTGATCATATTAAATCATGCATTGTACCTTTGTCGCTAAGGTATGTTTTTATAATGCTAATTTTTCAAAAGTTCTATTCAAAGGCAATATATTATACCGTAAATTTCTTGCTTGCAGTTCAAACAATAATAGTTAGAAACAATCTATAACAACACATTATAAAAAATATTTTTAGAAAGTTAAGAAAATTAACAGTTGTAAAATATCTGTAGAAATAAATATTAGATAATATTTGAGAAATTAAAGGACGTCCCGTGCGTTGCACGGGTTCCTTAGCTAGTTCTCAATAATTGAGAAATACTCGACAATTTCAGTTAAATTGGGAGATCAATTATTATCTTATTAGGGATTGTGACGTGATCCTCGAGTATCCTAACGCGATCATAATATATCTGACTCACGACCCAATCCTACTAGGAGTCTTCTCCAGCTATATAAAGACGTCTACCCCTCCAAGTATAGAAGTATAGAGGATTACACAATTCATGTTTTATCAGTGTTATTATCCTGTAACTGCGCTCTGACATAAGTATCGGAGAGTTATCCGGCGATCATTCGTTTTCTATCTTGCAGGTCATCAGTTCAGGCTCGAGTTTCGTAATGTACGCGGTGCATATTTTTAATAGTAACAGATTGACGCCATCCGTAGGACCCACCAGCCTAACCGTTTGATCTCAAAAAAACTCAAACCGTTGTTTCGCAAGTGGCCGACGATAATGTGTCGGAACCACCAACACACAAGTGCCACCGCCGCACGTCTCCAAATTTAACTGCCATCAAACAATCGAGTCGCTATGAAGAAGGTAACTCAGCACCACTTTGCCCCCACGGTCAACACCATAAACCATAACGACGCCACCGTCGTGCCTGCATAACCAACAGCAAGGTCGCAACCTCGCCAACCGCGACCTTCCCTGACGTCGGGCCGATACGGCCACAAAGCCGTTGCAAGGCTGCCGAAGCAGCACCAACAACATCCAAAGCGCCGCCCGCCATGGGTCAGAACCCAAGCGCCGCCATCCGAAGTGCCGTCGCCGCCCAAGCGCTGTCAAGCCCCTGATCTGTGCCACCGCGGCCAAGGGAAGAGCACAGCCACCGTGGGGCTGTTGTGACCACAACAACAACAACAAAAAAAGATGAAGATGAGGCAATAGTAACGCCGTCGCCATCTACCTAGTCGCCACCTCGCCGCCACAGTCGCAAGTTCCACAGCGGGATCTGCACCATTGACAGTTTCCAGCCTTGCTACCATAGGCTGACGCCATACTGTAGGGGCACAAACCATGACCGGCAAAGCCACCAACCGGTTGAGGTCGGCACCGCCGCAATCTGCCGATGAGCATCGCTGCCCAATTTGCCCAGCTAGTGCGGCTGTCACCCATCGGTCCAGTCAACGCCACCGCGATTGGAAGCACCCTTGCCATCTCGCCGTCGTGACTAATAGCTGTCGGATCCAGCCTACACACTGCGCCACCATCAGACTCGCGTCGTCACCACCGTGACCAGCTATAACGTAAATTGCCGTCATCGCGCTGCTACCGGCTTTTAACGTCACCGTTTTGCGCCACCGCGGGCTGCCGTTAAGCTCCTGTTCCGCGCCACCGCAGCCACAGGAAAATTACAACCATTGTCACCATTCAAACGATGGGCTACCGATGCGAATTCAGAGCTCCGGCCATCAGCCCCTCCAGATCGCCGTCATTGAGATGCGCACCACCGCGACGCCATTGGCCCTGTCACCACCATGACCAGCGTAGCTCTAAGCAGCGCCATCGCCGCCGTAGAGTCACCATCTCACCGTACTGGCTGTCTGATCTGACTCACCGTCGTCGGGTGCTCACAGTGCGCCACCGCTTCTCCAAGCCGTGGCCGTTCTTCTGTCAAGGGGCTGAAACAAAAACAGAGGTCCACTCTTCCTTTTTAGAAAATTCTACTTGACCTTGTAAAATTGCATATTTATATTTTAGACCCACAAGGTCTTTTTTTTTCAACATATGCAACACTTTTCAAAAACATTACGTGATTAACCCGTGCACAATGCATATTTGTGTTTAAGACCCAAAAGGTCTTATTTATTCGACTTAGGCCACACGCTCTTAAGAGTATTAGCTTTTAACCGTGAAAAAGCCTATTTAAATTTAAATACCCCGGAGTCTTTCTTGTTAAAAGTATGCTGCACGTTCTTTAAATGACGCATATTTGGTCACGTATCTGTTGCTAAAAATTAAGCGACTACGAATTTTAGCGCTAGCAAGCCTTCCAAAGGCCGCATTTTGTGCACTTTCAATGCCTAGACCGATTTAATTTTTGTCTAGCATTACGTAATTTCTCCCATTAGCGCAAGCACGTCACAAGTCGGGCTTCTGTGTTAACAAATATAGTTGCATTTGTCAGCTCATACACTTCATTGCTTTAAAGGCTGTTTTTTCAGTCACATACTTTTTCTTATTGCAAGGGCTTACATTGTGCTCACAAGCATCAAACGTGACATATAAACTGCTTCATAAGCGAGGAACAAATTCACAGCACCCTGCGACTGAAAGTCACGCCTAGGGTTTCTGCTGCAGCTTCTTGCTGACTCGGCATTTCTTATTATCTCGTGATATTCGGTCACACAGTGACCTCGATCAGTAAATCGAGCACTCTGCTAATAAGCATCACTAATATGCCGGTACAATTGCAAGCTCAAGCTTATACGACCAACAAACTGAATCTAGTTGCTTCTCAGTATATTGATGAACTGTGACAGCTACTCTACTGATCATCAGTGGTATCTTGCTCGGACGAACTACACGTCCTTAAGCTTTATATGCTCATCCAGTCGAGCAAGCAGATTATGGTCTTTTATATTGCTCCCACAGGTTTTCTTGCGACCGGACTCTACATATGGGCTTAAAAGCCGTCTTTATATATCCACGCCTTCTCAAAGGCCGGGGGGCTTTATATTTCATGAGATTATTCTTATACAGGCTTAATGCCTTGTGTCTTATCAGACAGGGAGGTTCGCCATAACAACCATATTATGGGCTCCATGAACTACGCCTTCTTATTTGGCACCACGGCAACAAGGACGAGAAACCCCCGAGGGCACAAACGATGAGAGTTCTAAGTTCCGTCAAACCCCCAAGGGAGCATACAACGAGAACTCTAAAGTTCCATCAAACCCCCAAAGGCGCATACAACGAGGACTCTAAAGTTCCGTTAAACCCCCGAGGGCGCGTACGACAAGAACTCTAAGTTCCGTTAAACCCCCGAGGGCATGTAAGACGAGAACTCTTAAATTCTATCGAACCCTCGAGGGTAATTGCATGAGCTCCGGCTCCATTCGCCCCCGAGGGCCCTTAAGATGAGAACTCTTAAGTTCCGTCAAACCCCCGAGGGTATTTGCGTGAGCTCCCCGCTCCATCAGTCTCTCGAGGGACGAACACTCCCAAGGGTGATAAGATAGAGCTCAAGCTCTATCCAAACGGTTTAGCTACAGTTCTAACCCGTGAAACAGCAAAGGACTATGGGACTTCATCCCCCCACCATTCTTTGTCAATTCAAAACCCAGCCAAGCGTGAGTGCGACGCTTCTTTGCCAGCTCTTAGCTGATGATAAGAGTTCGCGACAAAGTAAAACGCAAGCATGATGTGGTCGGCTCGAGCTCAAGAACACACACTTGCACAAAATGAACACCATCCAAAAGAGAGGTGACCCCTCGAGGGGATATTCAAACACTTAGCGCATGCAACAACTTGCATGCACAACTTTGTGTCCTCTCCCGAGAGAGGCTACCATGGGGCACAGCCCCTAAAGGATCTCGAGATCCCATGATTCGTCTCTCTAAAGATGATTCCGAATAGCCTACTCAGGCAATATTCTAAGACTTAGATCTCGAGAGCTAGGGTTCTAGCGCCCTACTTGGGCAAAGTTCTAAGGCTTAAGCTCCCGCTTAGGTCAGAGCACATAGAAGAGAGAAATATTGTTACCCCTACAAGTGGATGAGAATCACTTACAAATCTGACGCATGTCTCGAGACACCAGGTATAAACTTCCTCAGCCAAACATTTTAGCTAAGGAAGTGGGGGGATTATGATATAACTCAAATATAATTCCCAATAATTGGGGAATACCCGGCAATCCCAGTCAAATTGGGAGATCAATTATTATCTTATTAGGGATTATGACGTGATCCTCGAGGATCCTAACGCGATCCTAACACATCTGGCCCACGGCCCAGTCCTACTAGGAGTCTTCTCCTACATCTATATAAAGGGGTCTACCCCTTTAGGTATAGAGGATTACACAATTCATGCTTTATCAGAGTTACTATCCTGTAGCTGCGCTCTGACTTAAGCATCGGAGAGTTCTCCGTCGGGAACTCCACCCGGTGGTCACTCGTTTTCTGTCTTGTAGGTCATCGGTCCAGGCTCGGGTTCCGCAATGTACGCGGAGCATATTTTTAGCAGCAACAGATTCAACCGAAGTTCGTAGTTGCCAAGGTAGAAAAGCTGATGGTTTTATGCAATTCTAAAGTTGACCAATAATTGTGTATATACAGGCAATCTTGTGCCATTATTAATTTGTGTGCTTGGAATTCACTTTTAAGTATTTATGGAAATTTTCTAGTATTTTCCAAAACCAATGATCAATCTTAGGTATTAATTTCTATTATTATGAATGTTGCATAATGAAAAAAGAGTCTATAGCTGCACATAAGTCATTGCATCACTTTGTCGATCAAATAAATGATTGATCATCACGTTAAGTTCTTTACCTTCCTTGTCATCATCTTCTTCATATGAAAAAAAATAAAGCTCGTTCGCATGAATGTTGTGCAAGACCGAACTGTCGTGCTATGAATTTGCCTTTGAGCCAATGGTAACGACCCATGTAACAACCAGCGCCACAACCTATATGTTTTAGCATTAATTTAATCTTGCCGACGTAGAGGAGGAGACCTAGTTATATTTTGGGACATGCCCAACTCTTCCTCTGATATATCGGGCTTGCGTTTGAGTCTCCAACTATTGGCAACTCAGCCAGTCGGCTCTTATACATTTTATGATGACTAGGTGTGGCTCACTTAACACTACATAGTAGCTCTTTGGTGTGTCTCTCGGAAGGATGAACCAGATCGATCAACAAAAATCTTTAACACGATCTTGTAAGATCAATCACGAGAACCAATTAAAAATCTTGGGGCATCACACCACGTCTTAACATTGATACACGAGCTACCATCCAATGCCATTGGAGCATTTCAACGCTGCTAAATTAGCCGACAAATCTTTCTTTTTGCTAAAAGTTAATCAACGGAGGATCTCTCTGCCAGGAAAAATAAGACGTGATCCAAATGCCATTTACGGTGCCAATTGAATTCGTTACATAAAGGAAAAGAGGTATTTATTCACTCAATATTTTAGCATGGAATCATATGAAAACTAGTAGGATATTTTAAGTCCCCGAATTTCAATCTAATACTTTCCAGAGACATTATAATCTTTATACATACGGAGAACTAGCTACCCTTCTTTTAGTACGTTTGACATAATTTCGAAACAAGTGATATTATGACATGCCACAATAGGGGAAGTAAAAAAGACATTTTTAGCCATAAAAAGGCAAGGGAGTAATTTTTTTATTAGAATGTTTCTAAGAAGTTAACTCTTGAAGATGTTACTTAAATTTCGGATAAAATTTACATTTTCCTCCTAGAATAGGTAATAGATTAACCATAAAAATACAGTTAAGGAGGGAGGAAAGGAGAAATCACAATTCACGACTATGACAAGAGGTTGAGAGGCGAATGTATCCCAATTTCTAGTAGTGAAAAATTCACAAATAGAAGTTGGTCTAGCACAACATTTCACATTCTTTACGAGTCACAGCTGGGTAGTTGTCTTGTCTGAATAAGTATTGTCATGGCTTCGGACTATCTGGAACTGTTATAGATTGTGAAGACTGATGCGATCGGAAGATGAACTAAGAGTTACTGCATTTATAATACTTTTAACTATCCTAGTTGATAATACATTTATAATACTCTGGAAGCCGTCACGAAACAACCGCTCTTTCCCCACCCAAACCCACAAAACGGACATACACCAATATCAAGGTAACCCAAATATTATTGCTTGATATAAATTGAACTTATGTATTGTTGCAATGTTCTGTGCCTGCGGTAAAATGTCACAATTTCTATCAAAGAAAGGATAAGAAAGTTGTGTTTGATTATTCTCAGAGCTATAAACTTGTATGAATGGTTCTTACCATATCTTCTTCGAGTTAACCTTCTACCTTCCACTCATAGTAGAAACTGTAACCCCATTTGAAGTCTCGGGGGTTTGTCCACACGATGAGGAACCCATCCACATGGTAGACCTTCCATTGAAGAAACCTGGTTGCTGGGGTTCAGGCAAGCTTGCACTTTCACTTCTCAGCATGCTCACAACAGAAGCCATGGTTGGTCTGTCATCGGCCCGTTGCTGCACGCACAGCAGTCCCACTTGAATGCACTGTATCATCACGTCCTCGTTATACGTTAACTCCAGCACAGGATCCATCAGTTCGAGAGGATTCCCTTCGTTCCACAGCTTCCATGCCTACATGAAAATATTCCAGTTTCTCCAGAAGTTATTAGAGTGTTCTATGGCCCCTGAGAAAAACATTTTGTGGGAAGTGTTCACCCCTGTCGCTAAGGGCAATTTATCTAATGTTTCCCTACCAAGATGCTAGTCACTGCTGCCTTTGTTTGTCATGCATTACAAAAGTGGCCGTCACCTCGCCAGTGACTGTCACCTCGCCAGTGACTGTCACCTGGAGCGTACATGAGCACTTCCCGATATAGGATGTTCTATTACTTTCTACTTTGAGCTTGATATTAAGAGAAAACGTAGATTTTGTTTCTTACTTACATGACCTAGTAGATTGAAATCATGGTCAGGGTGGTGAAATCCCCAGTTCTTCCTGCCACTTAATATCTCTAACGCCAATACACCAAAACTATAAACATCCGATTTTGTCGAAAACTGGCCATGCATTATGTACTCTGGAGGCATATAACCACTGCAAAGGGATTGAAAACGAGAATGTTAATGTTTGTGTTTGCAGAAAGTACACAGTTATGGCATATAATCTCTGGTACTTACTGAGTTCCGACAACTCTCCTAGTGGTTTCCTCTGTCTCATCTTGGAAACTTCTTGCTAGACCAAAGTCAGAGATCTTAGGGTTCATATCATTGTCTAGCAAAATGTTACTTGCTTTCAGATCTCTATGGATAATTCTCAACCTTGAATCATCATGAAGGTAAACCAGTCCCTTTGCCACTCCTTTAATAATGCTAAAGCGCTTCTCCCATGGAAGCAGTCTTTTTTTAAATTGATCAAAACCTGAAAACCAGCCATGTCCAGTAAGGCGTGTACATGATATCTGGTATGCCAATAAAATGAATAAAACTGTTGCAAGTGTTGGGTGGACAAACCAAATATGAATTGGTCCAGGCTTCCGTTGGGCAGGTACTCATACACCAGCATTCTGTCACCTCCTTGAATGCAGCATCCCAACAGCTTAACGAGGTTCCGGTGTTGAAGCTTTGCAATCAAACTGACTTCATTCTTAAACTCTTGGAGCCCTTGCCCTGAACTGTCCAAGAGCTTCTTTACAGCTACTTGCTGTCCGGAGGATAATTCACCCTGCACACGCAAATCATCATGTGGAACATATTTCATTACGGCCAAACAAGAAGAACGTAAGCCTCTTTTTAGTTCCTTCTTTCTTGTTGTAGTTCTAGCTCTTACCTTATAGACAGAACCAAAACCTCCCTGCCCAACTTTATTGAATGAAGCGAAATTGTTTGTCGCAGTAGAAATGGTATCCATATTATAAAGTTGAATTTCCATATCTTCATGCTGATTCCCTGTCGACTCTTGGTAAGGAATGTTCCCCTGTATGGTTGCTGTGTATGCAGGAAATCAGTTTTGAAAAAGAAATTAAAGATCTTTGTGTTCTTTACTTCCCTTGCAATTCTATTTTTGGCTCAATAAAGGTATAGTGTGAAAGGTTGTGAAGAGAAGTGTTAGGACATATCAGTTTCTACTTTTTTCCATGGCAAAGAGTTAATGTTTCATGTAGCCTTTAGATGCCTCACATGATTACAAAGAACACCGGTAGTTTGACAAAAACAAGATATCATTTGATTGAATTGATAAGTAAAATGGATATGACAGCCAACATGATGAAAGGAACTAAGAAAGTTGCTTAGTTCAACAAAGATCTTCGTTGATTATAGCAGAAGCTTATCTAGAAAGTTTGAATTATATAGTAGTGTATATGTAGGAAAAACTTGAGATTGCATCAGATGGTACGATTTGAAAACTTCGATCAAGTTATAGTAAGGTTATGAACTGTTTTACCTCGTCTATTTGCCTGCATTACCAGGGTAATGTATCGGATTGCCAAAGCCAAAACAAGTGTTGCACAAATTGTAGACAGAAGACTGACCACAATCAGCATCACTTCTTTCTCCCTCTTAGACGAAGTAATGGACTCTGGCAACACAACAGGTTCAAAGGAATCAGTTCTTAAAGGCCAGCACACATGTTGGACACAATAATTTAGTTTGATTGCTTGCCCTTGTCTCAGTTTCACTATTATTGGCTATCCATTCACTTTGCTATTCACTAAAGCTTATTTTGAAATCGAACAAATGTGTCTGCATCCAAGAAAAATATTGCTGCTAGCCAACTGAGGCACTAAACCAGGGAAACACGGGCTAATGATCAATAAATTACACTTTTGCTCGCATGTTGAATAACTTGGATTTGTATCAACTACATGAATCAGGCATTGGCACCGGTTAGATTTTAGGATTCGTGTAATATACAGCATATATATGTTAGACACATTCTGCAGGAAAACAACAAGAAAAGTCATCAATGATACTCCATACGATCGTGACGGGACATAAGTCGTTCACTTTACGTTAAGATGTCAAGAAGATCGATGGATAACTTATCGAATTGAACGGTGTCATGATGCTCCATATTTGGAACACGACAACATTAATACGTGGTCGTACTGAAGTATACTAGATATTTTCCATTAAATGCACTGCCATATCATATTTGCCAAACGGTTCAACGATTCCAACCTGTCATTGATCAGGATCAGCTCGTAAAAGCAGAAAAGTTGAATTAAGGTCAAATTGTTTCAAGTTGGTAATGAACGACCATGCTAATGGACTACTACATAAACTAACACAGAGAGTTGTATGCAAGAACTGATGCGAAAATTTAAGTTCAAAGAAAAAAATTATTAATGAAGTATGTACCTAGTTCATTGCGTCCCATACGTATATAAAGTTCATGCCCACCATCACCAAGAATTCGAATATCAACCAAGTCTGCCAACCAGACCACACATTGACTGCCATTTCCATACACATCCAAATTAGTATAAGCCATACAAGCACATTCCATCAAACACTTCTCCACACATTCCGCAGGACTCAAATCTTTCCATACGGTTGAATTATCAGGCAATTTCAGTCCCTCATACTTCACAAATCCATCAGCGTCACTACAATTTAGCTTATGTTTTCGATTACAGCCCCCTGTGCAATCCAACCGAGCCCAATCTTGTGGGGAACTCGGTGCAAAGCCTTGTAAACACCGGCAACTTGGATCGTCATTATAACAAATTCCATACGGTCCACACGATCCATACCGGTCACAACTGTCCTTATTAAGAGTCAGAATTTGAATCCACTCATTAGTGTGATTTTTCCATTTCAAGAACTCTATGTTTCCCCATGGACTTACCACAAACCTATAGAGAATCGACTTGTCTAAACCCTCGAAACCAATGTAAAATTCATCGGCATTTGATACAAACATGGTTCTAAACACTGGATTAGATTCAAAATCATGACTACCACTGAACTGTTGTCCGTCCCACGGACCCCACCTCGATTGCACCGCCGAGTTTTTCCCAAGTAGTACTAATTCAGGCGACTGATTCAACAATTCCAGGCTGAGCGAAAAATCACCATTAACAGGGTCGTCATTAGTCTTCCACGACGTCATCACGCGTTTGAGAGAAGATTTGTAGTCCCAACCAAGCTTCATTCCTGGTAATAGTGTGTCACATGGATAATCAAAGCTTTCCCAAAGATAGCATTTGTCGGAGTTATTGTTACCATCTCTAACAACAAGATTGCCTGAATCCAGAAGTTGCAGGACTGGATTGTGCACGGTTCCAGATGGCCTTGGAACTGTCCAGATCGACCTGGCAGCACCATCTTGAATTGCTAGACCACCATCGGTGTCTAGAACTAGTTTCCCAATTGGGGTTGTTAGTGGCTTGAATCTGTTGGCCACCCATACCACTGTCAAGATTGGTATTTCGTTATACCATATACCCAAGTGCCTTACAATCATATTTGATGAAGAAACGCTGAAAGAAGGGGTGAAGAACCCCAACACAAATCTGCCGTTGGGTGAGACTAATGTTTGGCCATCCCTGAGGGGTTCACATGGTGTTAAAGTGTCTCTTGCAGCAGTGCTGATCAGTGTGACTGTAGGTATATAGACATAACAGACTGTAAGGAACAAGAACAGAGTTGCCATGGCTTTCTGGTTTGTGACACCTAAGAAGACTTGGTTTGATGTTGATTCTGTGTTTTATATGTGCTGTGTGTGGATTTATAACTTGGACGTGAGAATGGGAAAGTACAGAATTGAAAAACACAAGTGAAAGACATTCCATTTCTCCAAATTTGTCAGCGTTATAATGGCTTTGGGTGTGCACGTATGGATTGTTATTCAGTTATTTTACCTTCAAGCCACTTGACAAACTCCATGTAATTTAGAGGACATATTTCAATTGGGTGTCTTTAAATTTTACTTTACAAAAAAAATGTTATCGGGTTTACCGTAGAAAAAAGTGTAGCGTAATTAGCAAAGAGTTGCGGTTACTACAAATTGTACGACGATAACATTAGTTGTACGTACTAAATTGCGGGTAACTTTTAATCTTCAAAATCAGTAACGTAAAGCCAATATATGTGACTTATAGGTGATTTTTGAAATCTTGTAAAGTTGGTTCAAGATACTCAAAATATTTAACCCCTTATCTACAGATCCGAAAGAAAACGTAATCTCCTATCTATGTAATATTGCTCATTTTTCCTTTTCAGGATATCTTCAGATTGTTTTCACATTTACAAAACAAAAATTCATAACTACCTTTTTCCAAAAAGATGGAAGCATTAACTGCTATTACCTACAAAAAAAAGACAAATACCATCGATTTATAGATTTTGATTGCACTTCTCATGTGGGGTGAGTGGAACTTGGGACATGGTATAAGCAATTTCATCTGAACCAATACCGAGACCTTGATATTGTAGAGTCACTAAAGATAATTCATTGTGAAGATTGTCTACAGGAGAAGGATTCTAAAGTCATCCATTTTAGTGTCACATATAGCCAAGTTGACCTTACAAAACTCAGTACCGGAAAAGGACTTCATAGGATCTTGGTTGGCTAGTTTATCGGTGTGACCGGTGTGACTAAATTTGCGCAACCCCATCGGGACATATAACACGCTATAAAATCGTAAATTAATCGAACTGTCGCAAAAAACTTGCACCCTCTATTGGTTGGGACAATCCTGTCCATTCGTTACTCCATTCCTTTACACTAGAATAGTATCGTTCAACTATCACATACACGATGTTGCAGTGTAATAATGATGATTTGATCATCTGATTTGAAGCTTAAAATGAGGAGGCTAATCTTATTACTCTCAATTGACTGTGAACCTATATATTGTGCAATTATTTTATTCTACCAAGCTACAGATGCATTTGGAGCAAAAATCCCTGAAAATAGTTGCAAGAAATCTTGTTAAGATTTTTAATTAATTATTGAAAATTTTTAATACCTGTTTTTGGAGCCAATATCGTCAAAGAGGATAACAGTGTATACCAATACCAAAGAAAGATTACCGGAAAAAGTCTACAGGAGTTGCCAACCGTCGATGTCTATTGATCTCTGACAAGAACCACGGTTTGCGTCTGCATGTATGACTGTGTCTCTAAATTTACTATTCTCGCAACATAGCTAGCTATTGGTGCCACACGACCACGGTATGGAGCACTGAATACTTATTTATATCGTAATACCTTTGGTTTAAGATCTCCAAAGTTTCTCACGTTGACTTCAGTTTCCGCATTTGTCGTGGTTTATAAATGCATGCTAACGTCTTGTTTTCTGGCAAATTTTCTCTTCGGGTTAGTATCATTTTGGTCCCTTAAATTGTTCAATTTTATTTTATTTTATTTTTTGAACTTCTAATTTTACATGGGCAATTTTGTTGTGGGCATTGACCACGTGACAGAAACAACCCTAAAATATTGCAAAAATGAATGAAGGACCAAAATAAAAGATGGTGAATATCTACGGTTCTCAAACAGTAAAATTAAAAGTTGAGGCACTAAAATGGGAATAGTCAAGACACAATAATAGAATAGGTTAATCACAAAACTAATCCCTGAACTATACAATATTATGCAATATCGCTCTCTGTAATTTTTAAATACAAGACGGTTCATTTTAATTTGACAAACGATTACAAATGGCCCACAACTCGATGTCCATTTATTTTTTAGCGTTAAGTTTACATGTGCACGTCACATACTATTTTTCAATGGAAAAAATGGCAAAATTACTGCCGTACAGCACCACGATACCAAAAACCGAGCACCACCGTAGCCACAACCCAATGCTCGTAGCAAAATAAGCCACCACCGCCTCCCAACAATACCCAAAACCCAGCACCACCGTAGTAACCACCCACCACTATACCCGCAACCCACCACCCACCGTCACCGGAGCCAACCACCCACCAACACTAACGATCCCTTAACCCATCATCACACACGTACAAAAACCTCTACAACAGCCACAACTAATTAGAACCTCCGACCAGCTTCACCACCGTACCAACAGCCAGCCACCACAGCCAACCACGACCCCCACCACTGTACTTATAAAACAACCACATCCATCGTCGATCTCGCGTAATCTGTGCAGATCTAAGAAAGGTCGGATCTCCGACAGCAGAATAGCAGCGTCGATGGCAGTATTCACTGCCGGTGACTGTGTTGGCCGTTGGTTATGGCAACAGTGAAGCAGAGAGAGAAAATGCACCACCATCATCTCCTAATCCCAGCACGAACCCCTTCGTCTCTCTCGTCCATAAATTCTCTACGGCTCGCCCTAGTCAATGCCTCCACACTCGAATCACCTTTATTCGATTCA
Organism: Escallonia herrerae; assembly: GCA_033070095.1. Classification (NCBI taxonomy): domain Eukaryota; kingdom Viridiplantae; phylum Streptophyta; class Magnoliopsida; order Escalloniales; family Escalloniaceae; genus Escallonia; species Escallonia herrerae. The sequence continues at coordinate 109,721 of JAVXUP010000639.1, read as the reverse complement.
GATGGAGCGAGCTTTATAGTTCTATTGATTCGAATGGCTGATTGTGTAGTAATGCTCAATTGATGGCATTTCTGCTGGGACCAAAACGTTGTGCAGTAACGAGCAGCCATGGCAGCACGAATTCAGGAGGTGGGTGGTTGGCCGTGGGTAGTGGAGAAGTAGAACATTATACATGATCTTTGGGGTGTATTAAGTGCTATAAAAATTGACGCATGTCACGTCCATGACCACTCTGATCATTATTTTTGAGTGGACTGGATTTTGAAACTCTCAGCAACAAATATTTACACCAGGAGAGACGATTTTGTATAATTCATAAAACAACTTCGTCATTAACGCTGATAGAACACACATAGTACTCTAGTTTATCAATTTTGCAGATAGTTGATTTTTTAACCTAAAGAATTTTTCTTGCAAAAACAAGAAAGATAAAACTTCCAAATGTGAAAGACTACAAAGGTTTTATCGCTTGAAATCCTAGTTGAAGTACCAAACGCACGAGGGAGGAATGTGAAATACTGTGCTGATATCCCGCATAACTTTTCACTTAATTAACTAATCCCGAGAGGTGGGTTAAGTGACAAAGGCCTTGAGGGACAACTTCAAGATCCAAAGTTTGAATTGCCACGGGCTAACATGAATCGCAATATTGAGATAAAAAGAAAAACCAAGACATCAGATCGAGGTAGGTAGTGACTATTATGCAGGACTCCACCATAAGAATCGACTTTTGCCTAAAAATGGCCACTATGCTGCTATCTCTGAGGCCATTTCCGCAGGCAAAAGTCAATCCAAATGGCAAGGGAGATAGCAGCTTAGTGGCCATTTTAGATCCTTTAGAACCCAGCTCTGAAATTCAAATGGCATATCTAAAACTTCCTTCAATGGGTCCTAACAATTACAGAAAGGGCGGAAAATCAATTGCTCAACTATACACTCTTTGGAAAATACCGAATTCGGTTTGCTATTGAGATGCCTTACTAGTGACCTTACCAACTCTTGCATATAGATGTTGCTCGTATACACAGACACCCAACACAAACATTGATACACTAATTGGCTTTGATGTGATTGTTTTAGTCCTGCTATCGTCCATCCACGGCCGTGATTGTCATGTCATTGGCGGTTGGATTGGAAGTTTGCCCCGTTGATGATGACTTGGCTTTCTTGGCAGAACTTTCTGTGGGAAAACCAGGTTCCTTGGGCTGAGGCAACTCTGCGCCTTCATTACTCAGCATAAAAACCACATTAGACATCGTTGGCCTGTCTTCTGCGCGTTGCTGCACGCACAAAAGAGCCACATGGATGCATCTTACAACTTCATTTGGCACGTACGATTCTTCCAGCAGCGTGTCCATTAGTTCCAGGGGAAGTCCTTCATTCCACAGTTTCCATGCCTGAAGTTATTTGAGTTCAAGTTATTATGTCAAGCACAAAATTGAATTCTGAATAGTTGATTCAAAGAAGACTCATTATGATAGTAGATAGTTACCCAAAATTTGAACGAGAGCAAATTGTACTTACATATCCGATAAGGTTGAGATCATGGTCAGAGTGACAAAATAGCCAATTCTTTTGACCACTTATTATCTCTAACACTATAACGCCAAAGCTGAACACATCGGATTTCACTGAGAAGTGACCACTCATCGCATATTCTGGAGACATGTAACCACTGCATCGAAGTAGAAGTTAATGCATCTGCAATTATGAACTGTAGTTATCATAGACTTCTAAGGTGGTAACTTACTATGTTCCAATCACTCTCTTGGTCTTCTCTTCTGTTTGATCTCCTCTAAAAATTCTAGCTATGCCAAAGTCCGATATTTTAGGGTTCATCTCATTGTCCAGTAAGATGTTACTGGTTTTGAGATCCCTGTGAATGATTCTTAACCTGGAGTCTTGATGAAGATAAAGCAGTCCTCGCGCAATCCCCAAAATTATGTTGAAGCGCTTCGTCCAGGGCACCAACGTTTTTCTCTTCTGATCTGTGCACGACAATTCAAGTTGTATCAAACTTCTATAGTCACAAATGAACAGTCCACTTCATAGTTGCTGTTTGAAGTAAAGGAACATAGAATCATCTACAGAATTAGAGCTAAGAATAAAAGCCTAACCATATAAGAAGCCATCCAAGCTTTTATTGGGCAGGTACTCGTAGACTAACATGCCTTCTTCTCCTTGAATACAGCATCCCAAGAGCTTAACAAGGTTGCGGTGCTGTAGTTTTGCAATCAAAATAACTTCGTTCTTCAACTCTTTAAGTCCTTGCCCAGAATTCTGTGAGAGCCTTTTGACCGCTATTTCTTTTCCATTAGGCAACTCACCCTGCAGATTATTTCTAAAGATTAATTGAGAAAAGTAGAGTGCCACATAGTAACGCGAAAAATCCTCCTGCCCCTATTGCATGTATGAGGTTCATCATTCTATACAGGCAACTTCTGTTGTGAAAGTCACCTTGTAGACAGCACCAAAACCGCCTTGACCAATCTTCTTTTCGTAGGAGAAATTGTCAGTAGCAACAACAATGGTGTCCAGGTGAAAAAGAGGTAATTTTAGGTTGTCGTCAGGATGACTTTCTTCTTCTGGATTGTCGTAGGGAATGTATGCTAGAGCTGTTACACAAGAACTTCATTAGATGAAGAAATATATTCAGTGAAGAGACGGGTTGAATTGCCTACGGGAAAGCCATTAGAAATGGAAGTCCTTTGAACTGATACAGAAGTTGGGTTTAACTTCATAGCTGTACTCAAATTGTTTGAAGTCCAATAGCATAAAATCAACAAAATTTTGACTCTCCAGTCGAGAACCCACAACAGAGAATCAACTGGACTAGAAGAATGGTACTTCAAAAAGAAAGAACAAAAATAGCTGTTGGATGTTACATGTTCTTACCTTTTCTTTTCGCTCTTATGTGATGTATGTACCAGCCAACAACACTGAATAGAAGCATCCCAATGGCTGTCAGTATAACAATGACGCTGATTTTCACCGCAAGTTTTTTCCTCTTAGCACTAGCTATAGCCTCTGGTAATCAATATAACACAACAAACGAAATGAGAATCCAATTGGAGACTTGTTAGTATAAGGAACTCTAATTAGACTTCAAACACACACACACAGAGATTCACGCACACATGAATTTCACGATTTATATTGATTGGCTAGCCGCATATACAATTTTCCGTAAGAACACAAACTATCCATAAAATAGAGATTGTCACTTTTTTGATCAAGAAGTCCAATTAATAGCGACAACGATGCAAGTAGACATGAAAGAGGAAACTTTAACAGTCAGGAGAACTTGGCGCAGGCTGTGATGCCAGGCGACACTTCCATGTCTCTCATATTTTTTATGCTTTACAATTCCAGTCAGTGAGTTTGGCTCAACATGTCAAGATAATTTGTTGTATTCCACAAACTCACACTTGCAATAAGAATGTTTAAGAACTTGAAACACAGAGAAGAAATGATGCCAGCAACCTGGTCTCAAGTTAGTACTGGCTTAACCAGATGTAGATCAGTCAAGGATTCTTAATCTAGTTTACAAATAGGTCCGTGAAAGCAAAGCATACATTCCTTTGCAATCTCTCGTTTGTTAATCAGAATCCATGTTCTTTACGGATCCATTATCCTCAATGAATCCCAAGGTTTACATAATAAATATGCTATTCGCATTTGTGTGGAGATGACAAGTATTGATCACAATGAGGAAAGTGATATTGTCAGAATTTTTGTTAAGAGACAATTACTGGGTCATCATCTTAAACATGATTTTCATGTTCTTGTGGATCTATGATGTCAGTGAATTCCCTTAGTCTAGGGACGGCTTTGCTTACTTGCGCATTTGCATACGTGTATATGCTATTCGTATTGTGGAGATGTACAGCTATTGACAGTAATTAAGTTTCTCAAGGAGTTTGCTAGGACTGTTACTTGGTCATCTTCTTAAATTAGACGAAGGTGGACTCTTTCATGTCTACTCATTTAACACGATTGTCAGTTAGGATGAACACGTAAACTGCACACATATGACTAGAAATGCAACTGAGGTGTAGGCTGCTTTAAGCTTTATTCGATAGTAGACTGCTTTATGAAATTCTGATAATAGCCCTGTCCTTGGTCCAGGGGAAGCGCCACAATGTGGCTGAGGTCCATCCAGAATGATACGCTAAATGCTGATTACAGAGATCAAGCTCAATAAGAGAAGGTACTTCGTGACAGGTGACAAGCATTGGGGACAAAACCAAAGCGAAAACCTCCACCACTGCTTTTACCACTAGTATGTAATTCTGGATTATGACGACGAATGTGCTTTTGGCAATCGAGCCTATCACCAGGATTATTATCCTTGAATTGCTCCTCTGCCTTCTTCGTCCCACAAGGCTGTTGTAAGGCATTCAGGTCCCCCGCGGTTGTCCCTGGAAATAGAATTGTTCTATGCATGCTTCTATGTTGAACATTGATGTTTGATTTCCATAAATAGAAGCATGGGGGAAAACTGAGGACTCCATCAATTTCCTTACAACGTGGCCATTCCTATGCTTCATACGATGCAAAGTTGTATATATTCAACATTGAACTAGTGAATGCCACCTTTAGATCAGGACAATTCAAATTCAGGGGGCAAATCAAGCAAAACCTTACTGTTTGTACGTAGATAACTACCTTCTGTGGTTCAATTTGATGGTTTCTCCTTTCTGTTTACCTCCTTGGCAACTAGCCAAGGAGGGAAAAAGACATATCTACAAGCTTAGCGGACAGAATTGAAGACTGAGTAGGCATAAGAATACAAAACTGAAAACAGGGCAACACCTATGCAATTCAAATGCAAACATGATAACAGGGCAGCACCTATGCAAATTCAAGTGTAGCATCAAGCACAAAGAGTCAAAGGAACATACCTAATTCAGCATGTGCCATTCGTATGTAAAGCTCTTCCCCGCCATTGGGAAAAGATCGCATATCAATCAATTGACCAAGCCAGACTACACATCTTGAGCCATTGCCATGTACATCAATGTTAGCATAAGCCATACAACCGCATGTTCTCAAACACTCTGCTCTACACGTCTCAGGACTCTGGCTAAAATTGGGCCACACAGTTGAATTATCCGGCAATTTTAATCCAGTATATCTAACAAACCCATCCCGGTTGCTACAGTTCAGCTCATATTTCCGCGTACAACCATCTTTCCAATCAACTAATTTCCAATCCTGTGGAGACGTGGGCGTAAACCCGTCTATACACCGGCAATTGGGATCATCACTGTAACAATTTCCATACGGTCCACACATCCCGTAACTGTCGCAATAGTCTCTATTAAGAGTCACCATCATGCTCCATTCTGTACTACTACCAAGCCTCCAAGTGAAATACTGAACCAATCCCAGTGGTGTCACTTGAAACCGCAATAAGACCGATTCATCTTGCTGTTGAAATTCATAGTAAACCTCATCAGCATTATACACAAACAAGGGTTGGAATACTGGATTAGCCCTCAACTCATTGCTACCACTGAACCCTTTACCATCAAATGGGCCCCACCTGTACTGTTTTTGTGACCCCCTTCTCAAAACCAGTTGGGGTGATTCAGGAGGATCCAAACTGAATGAGAAATCACCATCAGATGGATCATCACTACTCTTCCATGATCTCATAAACCTATTCAAATTGATTTGTAAATCCCACCCCAACTTCATACCAGGCAATAAAGTATCAGACATGTCATCAAAACTTTCCCATAAAAAGCTATTCCCATCACTTTCTGTAACAACAAGATTACCTGTATCTAGCAGCTGTAGAACCGGGCTTTTGGCTGTGATTGTCTGATTAGTGGACCATAGTAATCCCGTCGAACGGTTGCGAAGAAGTAAAACTCCATTGCTGGTCAAGGTGAGGCTTCCTGATGAATCAAGAACAGGGTTTGCCTTGTTTGCAACCCAAACAACTGTCAGAGGGAGGTTATGGTACCGTATGCCTAAGTAACGGTTACTGGATCCTCCGGGAGTAAAGAAGCCTAGTTCAAAGCGTTGGTTTGAGGAAACTAAGGTTTGACCATCTGTGAGGTTTCGAGCAGGGCTTAAGGTGTCTGCTGCCATGGTACTGGAGGTGTGCGAGGCTAAAGATATGATTATGAAAGTGATAGTGAGAAATGGAGGAGAGCCCATTTTTTGCAGCGGTGGAAGGTCCGTTCTTCCATTATCAAATGCAGGTTTCTTGGGGTTTTGTTGTGCAGGGTGGAAAGGTCAGAGGCGGGGGCAGATTGGTTGGAAGAAGTAGTCTCCATCTTGGACTTTTCGATTTTGCTTCTTCAAATTTGTGATTACTTATGGTAAACGTTCCACGCTCAGATCTTCCTTGGCTGGTGGCATCATTACAGACTTCCATTTAGATTTCATCAATGTCCTTGTCAGATTAAAACGTGCATTGAACCTGTTTGACCTACTGGAAACGTTTTTGAAGGAGAAAAGGAAAAGGTACATAAAGAATGGTACTATTCCTGATGCATATGGTATAAGCCTTGACAGACTAGCATCTTTGGCTTCCTCTTCCTTCCTCCATCTTGGTTATTTTCCTCTGTAAACGGGATTATCCATTTACCCATTGAAGAATCAGATTGCAAGTCCCACTCTATCAGCACATTTGACTCCTTTCGCCATGGGTGGTCAACAAATAAAGTAATAAACTAAGGTTTTCAAGTCTTCTATTTGAAAATATCTTTGCCTTGTCAAAAGCTAAACTAGAGTGTACGGCAACTAGACCCCCCTTCCCCCTTGGGAGGTTGCAGTAGCCGTGGAGAGGTCGCTGCAGCGCTGGCAATATGGGTGGTGAAGGTATAACGTTGATGATTGTCCGTTAGAATTCTAGGTTTTTATGGCTTCAAAATTAGCGGCGAAAATTTTCCAGCGAAAGACTATCAAAGAGAAATTTGAAGTAAGCCGTACTTCTTTTTTCTTCTTCTGTTTCCTTTTAATTTTTATCATTTTTTCTTGTGTTAATGCATGATATATATTATTAGATATATTCTTTAACCGTTTAAACTTTTAAAGTAATACTTAACAGGGTGTCAGTGTTTTAGTCTGCTCAGGCCCCGTTTGACACTCTTTTTTTTCACAGTTTTTTTTTTTCAATTTTGAAAACTGAAAAAAATTAACGCATTTAGTACACAATTTTCGTTTTTTTTCTTCAGTTTAAAAAATCAGTTTTTAAACCAAAATTGTTTTTGAAAACTCCAAAATTGAATTTCGATTTTCAGTTTTGATTTTTTTTAGACCACCCCCTCTCAGCGTCGACGGCCGGCAGCCACCTCCGACGACAGCCGACAGCCATGGCCGACGGCTGACAGCTATTACCGGCGACCGTAACAAAGCCTCAATTTGTCCTCCCATTCACTTGTTTTGCTTTATTGGAACTCTTAATAATATAAGCTCCTATTATTTTCAAAATTGGAAAAGAAAAGTTGGATCCGTCGCATGATGTTATGAGAAATGCAATATACCACCCCTCAAGTGGGTAAACCACGTCAAGAATTTTTAATTGCCATCTTATCACTGTTATGTTCTCGCGGTTGATGTAAAAACAAGGAGAAAAAAAAAAATTAAGGGTCGACAGTCTTGCAGATGTGACATCTCACCTTCATTTGTTAATCAAAAATTTATTTGCAAAAGCGTGTGGCAGTGATGGTAGACTCTTCTGTTTCTTTTATTTGAAGCTGGTGACAAAGTCAAAGAAAGCTAAGCAAAAAATGCATCATTGAGTCATCAACAAAAAGCATTTCTCAAATTTTTAATATAATGGCAGAGATATAAAAGACATAGTTTTGCTCTGAAATTGCCATTTTTCGATATGAGCTTTTTAACGGGAGCTCAAAACTACAACCGCAACCAAAGTCTTGTTTAAATTAGATATTTTTAAATTAAATTCTATCTAATTGTCTTATTTAATTTTTTTCAGTTATATTGTATTATAACTTATTAATTGAACTCCATCTAAATTTTTTATTTAACTTCTTTTAGATAAATTGATTACAATCTAATGTTATCCGAGACTCACGATCGTCATCACACTAATTGATTATCCTTAGATCAAAAAAAGGACCAACTAAGGTGATTAATGCATTGTACCAAAATAACATTTTTGACTCATTGTACCCCATCAGAGCTAATATTCTTATTTCTTGATGTATAGTTACTTGAACATTTCAATTAGCAAAAACATTTTTCCAGATGAAATTAAAGGAAGGAAAATTCACCATTTATTCCCAATGAATCTTTTTTAGGTACTGTACTCTACTTGAACTTTTAACTTCCTTGCCTATAAAAGTGTCACCGGGCTGCTAATACATTGGGTTGTGACAAAGATGTACTCCGATAATATTTTGTCGGTTAGGCCTTTCTACTTCATAATATTTGTTAATATGATTGAGAATCTTTAAAAAGACGATCAAAAGAAAATAAGAGAGATGTTATTGCGTCCATGTTGCTGCAATGCAGCATCAATTTTACTTATTTTGTTTTTCCTTTTTTCTGCAAATGAGGAAGCTAATTAGGAATGAGATTTTCTCCTCATCATATTAAACCACCAGACGTTGAAGCTTCTGAAGTATTGGACATGACAAATTGTAATTAATGTTGGATATAAATTCATTTACAATAATTTTTTGGAGGAGAATCGCACTTTCTTACACAAAAATAACAAAATCAAAATACAATATAAATAATATCACGTTACAAAATACATAAGAACAATCTCACCGATCTATAGAATCAAGCCGAAACTTTGTCCTAAAAGGTTGATTCGCGCTCCCCAGAACCAATGGTTCGATGCGATGGGCCGGTTTCACAGTACGCAACCTTCAGGATTAATCTATAGTACTATCCCCGTTTGCACGCACATGCAACAAATATTCTTGAACAACCCTCTTGACTTTCCTCTTCCACAACTTACCGAATATCAAATTATATAAGCACTAAAATATCACAAAGTTTTGTAGTAGAATTTTGGGGTGACTAAAAGGAAGTGTATGTCTCGGATGTGTGAAGAAAATAAGTGAAAGTTGTGTGTTAATGTGTTTGGCCGAGACACACACACACATGTATCTATAGATATATATGGAGAGGAGGAGATGAAGTCTTGGAGCCAAAGAGTTGGCTGTGTGGAGCCAAAGAATCTTGTTTGGAGCCAAAGCAATGGAAGGGACATCTGTGGCTTCTCCACAGCCCAGCAAAGAGAAATGAAATGGAGTGGGGGCCAAGTGTGTTTTGAAACACATATAAAATACAACAATTCCCACATGTTTCAAAACACAGACTCGATAAAGAAAGAGGAGATGAGAAATTATGCATTGGCGAGGTGTCACATGGATTGAACCTTTCCTAGGATGAATGAGCAGGAACTCAGTGAAATACGATGGTAGAGCGAATACTTTTTTAACTAAATTTCGTTACTGTGAATTGCGCATACTCACCACCCACATAATATCTCTAGTCAGGGTTGTTCTCGCGGGTTGACGCTAAATGGCCATGCGTCGTGCCTAGATATTCTTGTGTGCTCTAACGACATACTCAAGTCCCATAGAGGCGGCTCAACCTTACACACATATAAGTGGTATCCATCAGGGAATGTGCAATAGCTGAACACCCCATCCCAATAATTAGGGACTATGGACCCATTAAGAGTTATGCTCATCCTCACACACTGCAGTGGTCACTGTCATACACCATAGGGATAGACTCTTCTTTAAGGACCTCCCACCTTAAAGGATATACACAAAGCGACAGTGCCCAACGGACTCCATGACTTCGTTATTACCTATTGAACCTCCTTCACGGGATCGCCGATCACAGAGGTTAGGTATCCGTCACTTCGTCTCTAAATTTGGGTAAAGTCCCATCCCCCTCGATGCTTCCATCACTAGGTCTCTCCCTAGTGGCTTAGTCAGAGGATCGGCCAAGTTCCTTTCTAACCTCACAAAACTCATAGATATGGTACCGTTCTCAATTAGATGCCTCACAGTAGCATGTCACATCCGGATGTGACGACTCTTCCCATTATATATTTTGCTTTTTGCTCGAGCAATAGAATTTTCACAATCACAATGCATCACCACAGGTGGATTAGGTTTACTCCATAAAGGTATATCAATCAAGAAACTTCTGAGCCACTCTGCTTCAGAACAAGCCTTCTCTAAGGCAATCAACTCTGATTCCATGGTGGATTTAGCGATAACTGTCTGCTTGGACGACTTCCAAGAGATCGATCCTCCAGCTAGTAAGAACACATATCCACTACTAGGCTTTAACTCATCTGAATTTGAAATCCAATTAGCATACCTTTAAGTACAGAAGGAAGGCCACAATATGTTAGTCCATAATCAATGGTGCCTCTCAAATATCTCAATAACCTGTATATTGCATTCCAATGTTCCTCACATGGATTATGAGTATATCTACTCAATCTGCCAACTGCATATGCAATATCAGGACGAGTATGATTCATCAAAAACATTAGGCTACCAATTATTTGTGCATACTTATTTTGTGACACACTGTCACCACAGTTTTTCACGTGTATTTTTGCATCATAAGGTGAAGATAAAGACGTACAGTCATAATGCTCATATTTTCTCAGCATGTTCTCGACAAAGTGTGACTGTGATAATGTGATAGAATTATCATGCCTCAAAATTTTGATTCCCAAAATGACATTAGCTTCACCCATATCTTTCATGTCAAATTTAGATGCTAAAAATCTCTTAGTAGTATGCACGATATCAATGCTTGTTCCAAATATAAGTAGGCCATCAACGTACAAGCATATAATAATAACACTTTCATTAACACACTTATAATAAATGCACTTGTCACCATTGTTAATCAAGAATCCATCAGATATAATCACGCTATCAAATTTTTCATGCCATTGTTTAGGAGCTTGTTTCGATCCGTACAAGGATTTAACCAATTTACACACTTTATTTTCTTGTCCGGGGACCACGTATCCCTCGGGCTGCTCCATGTATATTTCTTCTTCTAAATCTTCATTTAGAAAAGCAGTTTTAACATCCATTTGATGTACAACAAGTTTATGTATGGATGCAATGGCAAATAAAATTCTGATAGATACAATTCTAGTAACAGGAGAGTATGTATCAAAATAATCAACATTTTTGTTTTTGTTTATAGCCTTTAGCAACCAATCGTGCCTTATATTTCTCAATGGAACCATCTGGTTTCAACTTTTTCTTAAAGACCCATTTACAACCAATAGGTCTAGTCTTAGAAGGTAAGTCTACAAATTCCCAAGTATGATTAGACATGATAGAATATAATTCATTATTAATGGTTTCTCTCCAAAAAGGTGCATCTATAGAAACTATAACATCATGATATGACAATGGTTCATCATTAACAAGATACACATAATCATCTCCAAAACTAGTTTCGATTCACACTCTCTTGCTTCTTCTTTACTCTAGAGTTTCATCAATAGGATTATCAGAACTAGCATGCTCATCAATAACTCTAGGCACTTTATTTTTCATAGGAAAAATATTCTCAAAGAAAGAAGCATTTTTAGATTCAATAATAGTATTGGCTTCCATGACATCACTCTTAACGACAAGAAATCTGTATGCAATACTATTAGAAGCATAACTGATGAACATGCAATCACAAGTTCGAGAACCTAATTTTCTCTTTTTAGGCTCAAGTAACATAACCTTTGCCAGACACCCCCACACTTTCAAGTACTCCAAGTTAGGAGCATGACCATTCCAAATTTTATAAAGTATTTTACCGGTCTTTTATGGGGTACTCTATTTTGTACGTGACAGGCTGAGAGAATGGCTTCCCCCCACATGTTGGCGGGTAGGTCAGAACTAACAAGCATAGCATTCATCATTTCTTTTAAAGTCCTATTATTTCTCTCAGCAATTTCATTTGATTCAGGTGAATAAGGTGGAGTTACTTCATGAATAATTCTATTTTGTAAACAGAAATTATCAGACGGATTAGAGTCATATTCACCACATCTATTAGTTCTAAGCCTTTTAATTTTCTTATCCTTTTGATTTTCAATTTCAGACTTATAGTTTATGAACATTTCAAGAGCTTCGCTTTTCATCCTTAATAGATAGAGTCTAGTGAATCTAGAAAAATCATCAACAATGATCACATAAAACCTTTTACCACCTCTAGTCATCGTTTGTTTTAAATCACCTAAATCATTGTGAATTAAGTCAAGGGGTTCACTTTCTCTTGTGACAGGTTTACATGTTTTCTTGGTGCTTTTGGTTTCAACACAGATTTCACATTTGTCTTAGTAAGACTCATTAAAATTAGAGATTAAGCCCATCTCTTTCATTTTCTTTATGTATGCATAATTCACATGTCCAAGTCTACCATGCCACACATCAGCAGAGTCAATCAAGTAAGCAAAAGTAGACGATGCATTCTCATTCAACAATTTAACAATATTAAGTACATAAAGGCCTTGGTCAAGATATTCCTTACCAAAAAGACATCATTTTTTGTTAGAGTCACAATACCTCCGCCGAACATAGTCCTGATGCTGGCCTTACCGAGTAGCAATACTGACACAAGGTTGTGCTTGATCATCGGCACGTGAAGCACATCGGATAGTGAGAGGGTTTTACCAGATGTGAGTTTGAGAACTACCCTTCCCTTTCCCACAACTGGTATGGACCTGTTGTCACCAACGTACACACATTCTGTACCTTCCCCCACATTTAAGTAGGAGGCGAACACATCTCGGTTAGCACAGATTTGCCTAGTGGCACCCGAGTCTAAAACCCATCTCTTCACTTCCGTAATCAAGTTCACTTCTGACACCATAGCTGCAATGTTATCATCATCTGCTTCAATAACGTTTGCTCTAACCCTTGGTAGAGCCCTTCTATTATTGTTGTTGTGGTGGCGGTGCTGGTAGTTGTTGTTTTGGTCGGCTTTTCGATATCTACAAACATTTGCATAATGCCCTGCTTTTCCACAGAAAAAACATTCACCCTTTTTCTGTTGAATCTGTGGATTAGACACTTGACTTCTATTGTAGTTATAGAATGGGGTCTCCTATAAGGCTTATGACCATATCCTCTATTGTGTGATTGTTGGGTCCTAACCGGTCCACTTTCAACTACATTAGCCTTAGACATCATTTCTTTAGCCCTACCAGTCATTTCCAATTTTTGATTTTGAGCCTCAATTTTAATATAGACTATGGTTTCCTGTAGAGTCATAGCATGTCTCTTTTGTCTAAATTTTAATTTAAATTTTTTCCATGAGTCAGACAATTTTTCTATAAGATATTGAGCATTAAATCTTTAAGGTAAAACGTCACCCTCTTTAACTAATTCATTTATAATATTTTAAAAATCATTAATTTGAGTTTCAATGCTTTTATCATCAGCCATTTGATAGTGCAAAAATTTGACGGCTAAAAACTTTTTAGTGCCTTCATCCTCAAATTCTTACTTGTTAACTAATTCATCCACAAAGCCTTAGCAAGAGTAAAGTGATTATAAACGCCATATAGATCATTAGATAAAGCATTACGAATCGTACTAAGATAAAATCTATTAGCATTATCCTATTTTTCTAAGACTTGAGCATAATTTTTGGTATTGTTATCCGGCACAGGCTCAGTCAGAAGGAATGAGATTTTAGAAAAATCCAAGACATCCAAAACCATGTCTTTCTATCTTTTAAAATTATTTTCGTCAAAACATTCAATTTGACTTGCATCCGGAATAACTTTCGTTTGTGCGAGAAGTTGCGATTTCATTTTAATCAACCTTTTATAATGTTGGATATAAATCCATTTATAATAATTTTTTAGAGCAAAATCGCACTTTCTTACACAAAAACAACAAAATCAAAATACAATATAAATAATATCACGTTACAAAATACATAAGAATAATCTCACAAATCTATAGAATCAAGCCGAAGCTTTGTCCTAAAAGGTTGATTCATGCTCCCCAAAACCAATGGTTCAATGCGATGGATGGGCTGGTTTCACAGCACGCAACCTCCAGGATTAGTCTATAGTACTATCTCCGTTTGCACACACATGCAACGGAGACTCTTGAACAACCCTCTTGACTTTTCTCTTCCACAACTCACCAAATATCAAATTGTATAAGTACTAAAATATCAAAGTTTTGTAGTAGAATTTTGGGGTGACTAAAAGGAAGTGTATGTCTCGGATGTGTGAAGAAAATAAGTCAAAGCTGTGTGTTAATGTGTTTGGCTGAGACACACACACACACACACACACACACACACACACACACACATATATATATATATATATATATATATATATATATATATATATATATATATATATATAGGGAGATGAGGAGATGAAGTCTTGGAGCCAAAGGCTCAAAGCTTGGAGCCAAAGAGTTGGCTTTGTGTGGAGACAAAGAATCTTGTTTGGAGCCAAAGCAATGGAAGGGGCATCCGTGGCTTCTCCACAGCCCAGCAAAAGAGAAATGAAATGGAGTGGGGGCCAAGGTGTGTTTTAAAACACATATAAAATACAACCATTACGCTCCCAATATGCTCTGTTTTGATGATAACTCTGCAACTTCTTGGGATGTATCCCAGTTGAGTCAGCCGGACATTCACCATAATTCTCAATATTTAGTTTCACTGGCTATGTATTCCTTGGTGGTCTTTTACCGTGTGTTTGCAAAAGAATTGGCACCACACAAGCCACTTTAGAAGTTTATATGCATCAAATGGGTTGTTTTCTTTTGCTTTTGGAAGGGAAATTCTTACTATCGTGCTTGTTAATGTGATGCAAGTATTTTGGTTACTTGAACAAATAAAGACATTTCCAAGAAATCCTCTAAGCATCAAAGAGAAGCAAACATATCGTTATATGCACCTGTTTGCATGCATGTATTCGAGTCCTTCATCACATGAAATGAAGAAATCATTTGTTTGAACCTTTTCCACTTTGAACAAGGTATGCACATGAGAAAAGTATGTTCTTGCAAGAAGGCAAAGAAGACAGGAAAAAGAAAAAGAATAAAACTTGATCATTGTGTCATACTGTAGAAAAAAAAAGGGGAAGAGGGCTATAGTTGTCTGTCAATTTGTTAATAGCAGTAAAGTCAGTTTTGCCAGAGAAGATAGCGCGCAGTTATATTTCTCCAAAGAAACAATCTCCTTGTCTCACCGTGGCTAAGTGTCACGGGCTTTCCCTTGACACCGAGCACTGCTCCCCCACACCCTCCTAGCACAGCGCCCATGCGCCCCTCAAGCACAGCACCCGTGCGCCCAACTGCAGTGTCCGTGCACGCCAGAAGCCAACTGTGAAGATTCAAAGATCTAGGCGTGCGTTTTTGCTCAAATTTGGCGGAGATCACCCTTGTATATATTTAAGTTTTCCTGTAAAATTTTAAGTCATTCTGAGTTGTATTTCTCCAAAAAATGGGTACTATGACTCATTGCACATTGTAACGTCTACTACTGTCACTAACGATTTTCCTCCTTTTGGTACTATAAGGGAGGTCATGTAGCCTTGCGCCAGACACCCTTACCCGAGAGTCCCTTGCTTTGTTTTAACTTGCCTGTCTAGTTAGATTGCACAATGTGGATGCAAACAAGCCTTTTGAGTTATAATGATGCTATTGAAGTAATGAGAATATTTGGGACTGTTTTGTCCTTGTATTGAAATTTACTCTTTGTGCACTGTTTTATGCAATGTTGATGCACTGCTTGCTCTAAATTTTTGGGATTAGTTGACGGACTCTTCTTGTAAGTGACAAGTTGAGTGCCACACACGGTTTCCTTTGTGCCATCAAGGGCAATTGTGTGTCAGGTGCTATCAAAATCGCGATTGTCCAAAAGATCGTGGCTTCTACCAAGAAAATACTGTAGGATAGTTTGTTGAGAAAAATATGGCCAAATTGAAAGAAAGAATCGATACTTTGGAAGCACAGATATGGGACATGTTCAAGAGCGACCATGATGCTCCAGGCATCCTGAAGCAATTTTCTCTTCGCCTTGACGCGTTGAAGATGAATCTTGAAGCCACTGATAATACATGATATGCTGAGAGCATGGAGTGGGATGGCAAGTTTCAGGAGCTTCAGGATCGAGTGGAGCACCATGCACGGCATGCTGAAGGTATAGACTGGGAATCTAAATTTCAAGAGCTCCAGGATCGAGTGGAGCTTATTAGTCGTGCAGTGGTTAACACACCTACAGGGGGTATGGAGCACTCATCGAGGCCCTGAGTGCTAGAGCCCAAGAGTTACGTGGGAGCCCTTGATGCCAAGGAATTAGAAAACTTCTTTTTTGATGTGGAACAATACTTTTGAGCTATCAGAGTAAACTCGGAAGCGACGAAGGTGTCGATGGTTGCCATGTACTTGGTTGGAAATGCCAAGTTATGGTGGCGGAAGAAGTACGCAGAGATCCAAGATGGGTCTTGCGTAATAAACATATGGGAGATACTCAAAAGTGAGTTAAAGAGGCAGTTTTTCCCAGAGAACATCGCATTCAACGCGAGGAAAGCATTGTTGGAATACAAGCACTCGGGATTGGTCAGAGACTATTGCCAGGCATTTTCAGCCTTGATGTTGGACATTAGCGACATGTCCGCAGTCGACAGACTCTTCTTCTTCATGAAAGGGTTAAAACGATGGGCTCATACCGAGCTTAATAGACGTCGGGTGAATAACCTTAATGAAGCCATCATCGTTGCCGAGAGCCTTTCGGATTACAAACCTCGAGCCACAGAGACCCTCTCAGAGAATAAATCCAAGCATAACTAATTGTGGCAAGAAGCCAGGGGTTAAGTACCAAACCAAAGTTGGGGCAGCAAAAACAGCTGGGCTTCAAATTCGTCCACCCAGCAAAAGAGTGGAGTCGGGTTCAAAGCCAAGTCTGATGCTAACACCAGCAGAGAAGTGAAGAAACCTCCCTTCAGGGATTGCTTCTTGTGCCAAGGGCCGCACATGATTGCTAACTGCCTGCAGAGACAGATGATGAATGCCTTCTTTGACAACATTGGACATGTGCAACGAAGGGAACAATCTGGCTTTCAGTCAAGGCAACCACCAATAGAGGAACAGCCATACATGCAAGATTATGAAGAGGAAGACACTGTTGGGGCCTTTCCTCAATGGTCTAACGCTGTAACAACCCAGGTTGGGAACGTGAATAAAGAAAAACCCAAGGACACGTCGCCAAGGAAAAAGGGCGACGTACAAGGGCAAGGCTTGATGTATATGGACATCAAGGTTAACGGGAAGGCCATCAGGGCCACGGTGGATACAAGAGCTACACTTAACTATATTTCAAGCATCGAAGTGGAAAGATTGGGTCTAACTCTAGAAAAAGGATATGGACTGGTGAAGGCTATCAACTCTACTGCCCAGCCAGTGGTGGGGATAGCGAGATCCGTTTTGATCAAGATTGGCCCATACGAAGGAAGGACCAACTTTTTAGTAGTCATCATGGATGACTTTAACATGATCCTTGGATTGGAGTTTTTACGCGACACGAAGACCACAGTGATGCCATGCACCAACTCTATGGCCATGCTTGGGAGTAAACCGTATGTCATCCCAACTATATCTCCTAAGGCTGGAGAGCATTCTATCTCAGCCTTCTAGTTGAAGAAAGGATTAAAACGGGACGAAACAACATACCTTGCCATGTTACGGTGGGACGAGATTGAAGAAGTATCAGGACCGTTACCCAAAGATGTTAAAGTGATATTAAACTACTTTGAAGACGTGATGCCTGATGAGTTGTCGAAGAAATTACCACCCAGAAGGGCAATTGACCATGAGATCGAGCTCGTGCCGGGCACGAAGCCACCCACCCGGGCCCCCTATCGGATGTCACAACTAGAACTTGCTAAACTTAGAAAATGATTGACGAAGTTATTAGATTCGGGTTTAATCACTCCGGCAAAGTCACCTTACTATGCACCAGTTCTCTTTCAGAAGAAACAAGATGGTTCCTTACGGATGTGTGTGGACTATAGGGCGTTAAACAAAGTGACTATTCGGAACACGTATCCTATCCCTTTAATCATCGATTGTTTTGATCAGCTCAGCAGGGCAAGAGTATTTACCAAGTTAGACTTGAAGTCTGGGTATTGGCAGGTCCGAAACGCCGAAGGTGATGAGGCAAAGACAATTTGTGTCACTAGATACGGTGCGTGTGAGTTCTTTGTCATACCGTTCGGCTTGACCAACACCCCGGCCACATTTTGCACTTGATGAGTCAGGTTCTGCGGGACTACATTGACAATTTTGTAGTGGTGTGTCTCAATGATATTGTGATCTACAGTTCCAGCATGGACGAGCATCTGAAGCACTTGAGGAAGGTGCTTACCTGACTGAGGGAACACGAGCTATATGTGAAGCTGTCGAAATGCAGTTTTGCCCAGACCAAGATTAAATTATTGGGACATGTGATAGAACAGGGTCAGATAAGGATGGACTCAGCTAAAGTTCAAGTGATACAAAAGTGGCAGCCGCCAATTAATGTTTCAGAACTGAGATCCTTCCTAGGATTGACCAACTATTATAGGAAAGTTGTTCGAGAGTATTCAAGAATGGCCCATCCCTTAACTGAACTATTGAAGAAGAGCAAAGTTTAGGAATGGTCTAAGGATTATCAATCGGCCTTCTCGGCCATGAAGTGGGCTATGTTTGAAGATCCAATACTTGCTCTCCCCGATGTGTCAAAGTCCTTCGAAGTTCATATAGATGCTTCTGACTTTGCACTATGAGGGGTTCTAATGCAAGGATGCCACCTGGTGGCATACAAGTGTAGGAAGCTCAACGAGGCAGAATATCGCTACACCACTCATGAGAAAGAGTTGCTTGGGTTACTCCAGTGTCTCAAAGTTTGGAGGCACTACCTACTTGGTTCTAGCTTTGTAGTGCAGACAGACAACACTGCAGTGAGCCACTTCTTGAGTCAATCTAAGCTCAACTCAAAACATGCCAGATGGCAGGAACTTTTGGCAGAGTTCAACTTTATGCTCGAATACATGGCATGCTCAACCAACAGTGTAGCGAACACCCTCAGCAGGAGAGCCGAACTAGATCAGGTGGCATTGATGGCCATGAATGCTATTGTTAGAGCAGACAGTCGAGTTGCCATCAACATCGGAAAGATGATCAGGAATGCCCTTGCCAAGGACCCGGTAGCCGAACAACTGTTGAAACTGGTCGAGAGCAGAACAACTCGACAGTTTTGGCAAGAAGATGGTTTGTTGTGACCAAAGGAAGACGGGTATACGTCCCCAGAGTTGATGATCTGAGACGAACATTGATTTGAGAATGTCATGACACCCTTTGGGCAGGCCATGCCGGAGGGGAAAGAACGTTAGCTCTCTTTTAATAGGGTTACTATTGGCCTCAAATAGGAGATGAGGTGCAAGAATATGTGAAGACATGCCTCACTTATCAGCAGGACAAGGTAGAGCGTAAGAAGAAATCATAGTTATTACAACTGTTGTCGGTCCCCAAGAGATCGTGGGAGAGTGTGTCACTGGATTTCATCACAGATTTGCCAAAGGTTGAAGACTTAGGCACAATTCCTGTTGTCGTTGATGGGCTTAGCAAGTATGCAAGCTTTATCGCAACACTGAAGTATTGCTCGGCTGAAGACACATCGCATCTTTTCTTTAAGTATGTGGTGAAGTATTGGGGCATGCCTCAAGACATTGTCAGTGATCAGGACTCCCGCTTCACTGAAAACTTTTGGACTGAACTCTTTAAGTTATTCGGATCCCAATTTTTTATGAGTTCAAGCTATCACCCAGAATCAGATGGTCAGATAGAGCGGTTCAATTCCATGCTAGAAGAGTACCTCCGCCATTTCATCAGTGCAACACAAAAAAATTGGGTGAAGCTACTAGATGTTGTCTAACTATGTTTCAACTCATGCAAAAGCTCTTCGACAGGGAATAATACTTTTGAGATTGTGAATGGACAACAACCGTTACTACCCCATACAGTAAACGTCCCCAATACGGGAAAGTCACCAAGGGCCATAAGTTTCAGCGAAGAATGGAGGCATAATATAGTTCTAGCTCACTCCTACCTTGACAAAGTAGCCAGAAGAATGAAGAAACATGCTGACAAGAACAGGAGATCTCAAGAGTTTAACATGGGTGACAAAGTTATGGTTAAGCTACTGCCACAAGATCGCAAATTTCTAAGGGGAAGAGACTCTCGTCTTTTTCAGAATTATGAGGGACCCTTGACTATACTGAAGAAGATTGGCAAGATGGCTTACAAAGTCGATCCGCCACATTAGTGGAGCCGCCAGCTCCATCCTGTCTTTCATGTCAGTATGTTGAAGCCATTTTATGAAGACACAGCAGAACCCTCAAGGGGCCAAATCAGGAGATCAGGACTCAAACCCAAAGCAGCAGGAAAGCGAGTTACCGAATCTACTTTGAATGATAGAGTGATTACAGCATCCGCAAGCGCCATCAGGAGTACCTGGTTAAGTGGCAGTGTTATACAAAAGAAGAGAACACTTGGAAAAAGTAGCGGACTTATCAACCTACAACGACAAGATTGAAGCCTACCACATGCAGAAGTTGACGAGGGCGTCAACAGCTCTAGTGGGGGAGAATGTCACGGGCTGCCCCTTGACACCAAGAACTGTGCCCCCGCGCCCTCCTAGCACAGCGCCCCTGTGCCTATCCAGCACAGCACCTATGCGCCCTGGTTAGTTTCTCAAGTCTTGCCCCCATGCGCCCCTCAAGCACAGCGCCCATGCGCCCAACTGCAGTGTCCATGCACGCCAGAAGCCAACCGTGAAGATTCGAAGATCTAGGCATGCGTTTTTGCTCAATTTTTGTAGAGATCACCCTTGTATATATATTTAAGTTTCTCTATAAAATTTCAAGTCATTCCGAGTTGTATTTCTCCAAAAATGGCACTATGACTCCTCACGCATTGTAACGTCTACTACTGTCACTAAAGATTTTCCTCCTTTTGGTACTATAAGGGAGGTCATGTAGCCTTGCACCAGACACCCTTACCCGAGAGTCCCTTGCTTTATTTTAACTTGCCTTTTTAGCTAGATTGCACACTGTGGATGCAAGCAAAGCCTTTTGAGTTGTAATGATGCTATTGGAGTAATGAGAATATTTGAGACCATTTTGCCCTTGTGTTGAAATTTACTCTTTGTGCATTGTTTTATACAATGTTGATGCACTGCTTGCTCTAAATTTTTGGGATTAGTTGGCGGACTCTTTTTGTAAGTGGAAAGTCGAGTGCCACACATGGTTTCCTTTGTGCCATCAAGGGCAACCGTGTGTCACTAAGTAAAGCTTCCACAAATAGGGTATAGCCAGTGTTATAAAAAGCGCGCCTAGGCGCAAGGCGCGCCCAGGCGCATCACATGCACCTCGCCTAGGCCTAGGCGGAGCGTGTTCGATAAGGCGCGCGCCTTATGTGCCTGGGAGGCAAGGCGTAAGGCGCTACGCGGTGGGGGAGGCGCACACTAAGGCGCAAGAACAGCCAGCTGTTGGATATGTTGTCATGGTTTTATGGGGAAAAATCCTCTGATTCTAGGCTTTGAACGAAAATTTGGGTTTTCGATGAAGATATAGAATCTCCGTCTCCGGCCTGAAAGAAAATCGTGGGAAGAAAAGGGGCAATATCAATAGAAAAACCGTCCATCTCTTCCATTTTTTCTGTTTCTTTCATTTTTTTTCTTTCAGTAAACCTAATTCTAAAATCCCCAAATCAGAAACCCAATTTCAAGATTCACGAATCAACCCATCATTCCCGAATTCTCAATCTCAACGACTCAACCCATCATTCCCGAATCCCGATCCTGTGCCTTGCTCCGGTTGCCGCCGGTTACTCCAGAGTCCAGTCGTTGATGCCGCTGATCCAGTTGTCGATGCCAATGCCGTTGTAGCAGCCTTAGCTGCAGCTCAAGAAGAAACAGGGGCCACTCCAGAGTCCAGTCACTGCTGCCGCTGCTACAGCTGCCGACGCCAACGCCGTCTTCGTCGCTGCTCTACGCCTCCACTCAACGTCTTCAGCCCACTGTTCTCTCTCTCTCTCTCTCTCTCAAGTGTATATCTACACACCTCCACTCTTCCAATTTATTATGTTGTTGTTTACTGAAAATATAAAATCAGCCTCCAAAATAATACATAGCAAAAGAATCCCTATATTTTTAGGCTTATTTCATGGAAAATAACAAACTGCTGAAATGCAATGCGACACAGTTTTCGAAGGATGTTGGTTGATTCATGGTTCTTCTAAGTGGAGTTCCTAGAGGATTTGCTTGATTATTTACCTTACACAACCAAGAGTTGAGTTCGTTGATGCTTCTTTTTGTTTGAGAAGTAAATTGTATGGATCTTCAATTTGTTATGGATCTTCAATTTGTTATGTTGGATGATTAATGGTTGATGATTCTTATAATGGATCTTCATGTTTTGAAATTTTTTTTTACATAATTTTATTGTTTTAATACACTATTATGTATTTATTTTAATATTGGGCCTTACTTCGAAAAGGCGCGCGCCTGCGCCTTGTGCCTAAGCTTCAGGGATCTTTTGCGCTTTAGGTGCATCTGCGCCTTTAATAACACTGGGTATAGCTGCTTCTATCATTTATATGCCATCTGCACTTGCAAAACTATTTTCGTCTTTCTAGAGAGCAAACCATAGTGAGCTCATGTTTTCACTACACCCTGGTAAATTGTCACCGCATTGCTATAGAGGACTTGGCTCTGAACTGGAAAACTAAGAATGATGCCTATGGTTTCAGTGCAATGCCCCCAATCCCTGATTAATGATATCATTTGTTTCAATTTATTGACATTTAGAACGACATCTACCTTCGGTTGCGTTTATTATTCATAAACTTTCTTCCATGTTCATTTTCTCTTTTCTTTTCTCCTTCCTTGAAATGGAGTATATATGGTTACTATTAAGTTGCAAATTTGATAACTAGTAGCCACATGCAGGGAGTGGTGCTTGACATCCTAGTCGAAATGGGCATCATTCGGTCTCATCATTTCTGGCTGGATGTAGAGCACATTCAAGAAGCTATTCAGAACGTCTTAGTATGCCTCGAGATGGCTATCTTCTCCGTCCTCCAGCAGTATGCATTCCATCACGCTCCTTATAGTGGAGATGTTGAAACGAAAATGAGGTTACGTGAAAAAGATGAATGACAAGCGCGTTAACAAGTGAAGTCACTAGACACAATGCTTAGTTATGGGTTTTGACACTTTTTGATTTGTGCTAATTGTGGCACCGGAGAGAGGCACATAAACATTGCTCTTACCTCTAGAACTGTATGTATCACGGAAAAAAGAAAAAAAGAGAACATATTAAGCTGGTTTTCTATCTTTCCTTATCTTGTTTTTCTCATTGGAGAACATACTTTCAGATCAGATGTTGGAGTATTTTAACAAAAAATTCTCTTTGTTTTCAAGATTGAAAAAGCATTGAAGTTTTGAGTAAAATTATAAAGTACTTTAGTCCCACATTGCTTGAAAATGGAAAGAGAAAATTTTCTTACTACTTAAACTTTTGGAAAGTTTTGTCCCACATTGGCCATTGTAAAGAACTTTAAGGAGTATATAAAGTGACACTCCTTGGCCTTTAAGTAAGATGCGCTTGAGTTTAAGACTCGCACGCGCAAGGGGGGAAGGACAAGTGGGGGAGATACGAGTTTCTGAAATTTACGGATGCTCTGTGGCAGCATTCCGGCCTCTCCCCGAAGTTCGTGTGGGACTATGGCATGTCTATTTATACTGCAAAATATAGCTGTTGGGCAACAGTAATATTCTTCATTACTTCCCAACAGTCACATTTTCTTTTATTACACAACAGTCATATTTTTTATTGCAGCACTTTATTTCTGAAATAAATTTTGGATTTATTTTTTGTAACAGATTTCCAACAGCTATTTTTCTTCACCTATAAAAGGAGACCTCTTCCTCACTTTTCAAAACACAACTCTCAAACTCTCTTTTCTGATTTCGAAACACTTAGACTTGTGGGCGTTTTGGTAAGGTATCGAGTGAAGCTTCTGCTTCATTCGTTTGTGCAGAATTACGAGTGAAGTAACAGTGAAAGCTGGGCTGTTGTATCCCGGAGGCGACGCGTGAATAACCTTGCTGCACCGGTGGTAATTCTCCGAAGGGGCGCGAATCGTCTTAAGAGAGCGACCTAGTCCGCGCCTCAGCCAGCTATTTTATATTATATTTTTGGAGTTGTTCTTGTCTATTTCTTGCAACAATTCCAACAATTTAAGACGAATTCTCGATGGCGGATTCCACCATGACTTCTGCTGCTCCTACTGCCAACTCGAATGACTTGAATAAGCCATTCCGTTTTGGTGGTCAAAACTTCAAAAGGTGGGCTAGCAAGGTATTGTTCTATCTTAAGTTGATGAAGGTAGTGTGGATTTTAACTGCCAAAAATCCAAAGAAGGTAGATACAAAAAATATGAGTGAGGAGGAGTTGGCGGAACATGAAAAGTATGCAACGAAGTGGGAAAACGATGAAGAAGATTGTCGTAATTATTTGCTCAATTGTCTTTCGGATGAGCTTTATGATTATTATTCTCATACTTACAATTCTGCCAAGAGAATGTGGAAAGCGTTGCAGCAAAAATACGACACCGAAGAAGCCGGAAAAAAGAAGTACGCATGCAGCCGTTTTTTCAACTACAAGATGTCGGAGAACGTGTCGGTTGTAGCTCAGACGCACGACCTTCAGATGATTGTACACGAAATCATCTCCGAAGGAATCAAAGTAGACGAACAAATGCAAGTGGCTGCTATCATAGACAAGTTGCCGAATTCATGGAAAGAGTTCCAAAAAGGCCTACGTCACAAGCAATCGGAACTGTCGATTGTCAACCTCATGGCACGGCTTCAAATTGAGGAGGAAGCTAGAAAGCAAGATAAGAAGAACGAAGCTCTTGCCAACAACACACATGCCAACCATGCCAATAGCCACCAAGGTAACGGTAATGCCTATGGTAATGGTGCTAAGGTAAACTTCCTAACGTCGAGTGATAGCGCTCCTAAGGGTCAAAATAATTTTCAAAGGCAAAATAATTTTTTGAATGCTAGAGGCAAGCATATGAAAAACAAAGGTTTTAAAAATCAACATTCTTCCTTTGCCTCGAAGAAGTGGAATCAAGGCCAATCTTCCAACCGTGGAAATAGCAACAAGAAAAATAAAAATTCAAATAACAATTCTAGCAACAATAATTTTGCAAATGAAGGTTTTGCAAATGGTGCATGTTTTATTTGTGGAAAACAAGGACACCATGCTAATTGTCGTTATAGGAAATTTGGTTCAACGCCACAAGCTAATGTTACTGAAGAACCACTTGTTGCTATGATTTCGGAAATAAATTTGGTTGGAAGTGAAGAAGGATGGTGGGCCGACTCCGGAGCTTCAAGACATGTTTGTCATGATAAAAATTGGTTTCAAAACTATGTTCCGGTAGAAAAAGACAAGAAGGTTTTGCTTGGTGATTCTCATTCCACAAAAGTCTTAGGCATGGGAGATGTTGTTCTTAAGTTTACCTCGGGTAGAATTTTGACCCTTAAGGATGTGCTACACACTCCGGATATTAGGAAGAACTTGGTGTCCGGTTATCTCCTCAACAAGGCTGGATTCAAGCAGATTTTCGAGTCCGATCAATTTGTTCTGTCAAAGAACGGTATGTTTGTTGGTAAAGGCTATGCATGTGATGGTATGTTTAAACTCAATGTTGAAATGAATAAGACTTCTACTTCCGTTTATATTGTGTCTTGTGTGAATACTTGGCATGCTCGTCTTTGTCACATAAATGGCAAATACCTTAAAGATATGAGTCATGTAGGACTTTTGCCCAAGTTGCATAATGAACTTGAGAAATGTGAATTTTGTAGCATGACCAAAATCACTAAACAACCTCACCACAAAGTCGAAAGAAATTCTGAATTATTAGAGTTAGTTCATTCAGATATATGTGAATTTGAAGGCTTTTTGACACGTGGTGGAAAAAGGTATTTTATCACTTTTATTGATGATTTTTCTAGATATTGTTATGTTTATCTCATGAAAAATAAAAGTGATGCTTTTGAAATGCTTACTGTGTTTATCAAGGAAGTAGAAAATCGTTTTGATAGGAAGATAAAAAGATTGAGAAGTGATAGAGGCATGGAATATAACTCCTTAGGCCTTATCACATATATCCAATCTTTAGGGATAGTTCATGAAACTACCCCTCCTTATTCGCCAGCATCTAATGGCGTGGCTGAAAGAAAAAATAGAACCTTGATCAATTTAACTAATGCCATGCTTGCTAGCTCTGGTGCACCTAAGAATCTTTGGGGCGAAGCTCTCTTGACTGCAAATTATGCCCTTAATAGAACACCTAGAAAGAAAATCCTCAAAACTCCTTATGAGTTGTGGAGAAATAGAAAACCAAATTTAGAACACCTTAGAGTTTGGGGTTGCTTAGCCTTTGTGAGGATTTCTGACCCTAAAATTCCCAAGTTGGGAATTAGAGCATCACGTTGCGTTTTTGTGGGTTATGCTCTAAATAGTAAAGCTTATAGGTGTCTTGATCTTAAGAATAATGTTGTGGTTGAATCTATGGATGTGATATTTCATGAAGATAAGTTTCCTTATAAATTCAAAGATAGTGGGGGTGAAGAAACCGAAACCATAGAATCATCCCAACCTAGTCAAGTGGCAAGTTCCTCACAACCTCTTAGCGTAAGAAACGAAGAACATAGAAGGAGCAAACGTGTAAGGGTAGAGAAAGACTTTGGCCCTGACTACCTTGTATATAATGTTGAGGGAAGTCCTATTACCCTAGAAGAAGCTTTATCTTCACCAGACTCTGACCTTTGGAAAGAAGCTATAAATGATGAAATAGAGTCTCTAATGGCTAATAGAACATGGAAGTTAGTTGACTTACCTCCGGGTTGTAAATCCATAGGTTGTAAATGGATTCTAAGGAAGAAGCTTAAACCTGATGGTACAGTTGACAAGTTTAAAGCAAGGTTAGTTGCAAAGGGGTTTAAACAACGAGAGGATATTGACTTTTTTGATACTTTCTCGCCAGTCACTAGAATAACATCCATTAGGCTTTTAATTGCTATAGCAGCAATCCATAACTTAGAGATTCACCAAATGGATGTTAAAACAGCCTTCTTAAATGGAGAACTGGAAGAAGAGATTTATATGGACCAACCAGAAGGTTATATCCAACCAGGGCATGAGAGCAAGGTATGCAAGTTAACTAAATCCCTATATGGGTTGAAACAAGCTCCCAAGCAATGGCATGATAAATTCGATCAATGTGTTCTAGCTAGTGGTTTTAAAGCAAATGAAAGTGACAAATGCATTTACTATAAATCTGAAAATAGTGAGCATGTTATCATTTGCTTGTATGTGGATGATCTTTTAATTTTCGGCACTAGCATGAAAATTATTGAATTCACCAAATCTTTGTTAAAAAAGAATTTTGAAATGAAAGATTTGGGTGAAGCTGATGTGATTCTAGGTATGAAAATTACTAGAACTTGTGATGGCATATTTCTTGATCAAGCTCATTATGTTGAGAAAATTTTGAGGAAATACAAATATTTTGATTGCAAAACTGCATGCACTCCTTTTGATCCTCAAAATCATTTATATCCTACTAAGCTTGATGTTGATGTTATGAATCAAAAAGAATATGCAAGTATAATTGGCAGTCTTAGATATGCTACTGATTGCACAAGGCCTGATATTGCATACATTGTTGGTGTTCTTAGTAGATTTACAAGTAAACCTAGTCTTGAACATTGGAATGCCATGTATCGTGTTATGGGTTATCTTAAAAGAACTATTAACCATGGGTTGATGTATCAAAAGCAACCAGCTGTTCTTGAAGGTTTTAGTGATGCAGATTGGAATTCTCAATCTGGAGATTCCATGTCAACAACAGGCTATGTGTTTACATTAGGTGGTGGAGCTGTATGTTGGAGATCCAAGAAGCAACAGATAATTGCCAAATCCACCATGGAAGCCGAACTAATTGCCTTGGCTTCGGCAAGTGAAGAAGCAGGTTGGCTACGAGATCTATTGTTCGAGATGCCTATGTGGGAAAAACCAGTGCCACCTGTCTTGATTCACTGTGATAGCACTGCAGCCATTGGCAGAGTGCAAAGTAAGTATTATAATGGAAAATCCAGATCAGTTAGAAGAAAACACAGTACTGTGAGATCATACCTTAGCAAAGGTGCGATCAATATTGATTATGTGAGATCAGGCGATAATCTCGCTGATCCACTTACAAAAGCTCTAGCTAGAGAAAAGATCTGGTATACATCGAGGGGGATGGGACTTAAGCCCAAGAATGTATAAGTCACCTATAAGGATACAACCTCCTAGGGACTGGAGATCCCAAGAACTAGGTAAGGAGACCAACGAATTATAGAGTGACTGGTGTTATACATGTACTACTTTTGTCTTATGACAATGTCCCTCCCTATGGTGTAAGTACATGTTTCTCATAACGATATTGTAGGTTGAGATTCATGGTAATCTCTTAATGAGTTCTATAGCCCATACGGGTGGGATGTAATAGTTACGAGAGCATCCTTGATAGACTCACCTATATGAGTGTGGAAGTGAGGCCGCTTCCTATGAGAATTGGGCTAATTCTCTAGAGCACTCATGAAAACTGGGATAAAGCACATGGCCATAACGTGCTGGCTTATGAAGCTTGGTATAGGATACCTTGAGTTTCATGTGTGTGACGTCTTCTACGTATCCTTAAGTAGCCATCGTTTCAAGGCTGAGTCCACTTTGGCTCTAATACGGGAAGACTGAAACACTAAGTGAAGGTTTCAAGGCAGAGCCACTTTCACAATGCATGAGACTCTCACCTTTTGCCCACTGTCTAAGTTATGAATTTTTTATTAAAATAAGTGGGGGATTGTTGGAGTATTTTAACAAAAAATTCTCTTTGTTTTCAAGATTGAAAAAGCATTGAAGTTTTGAGTAAAATTATAAAGTACTTTAGTCCCACATTGCTTGAAAATGGAAAGAGAAAATTTTCTTACTACTTAAACTTTTGGAAAGTTTTGTCCCACATTGGCCATTGTAAAGAACTTTAAGGAGTATATAAAGTGACACTCCTTGGCCTTTAAGTAAGATGCGCTTGAGTTTAAGACTCGCACGCGCAAGGGGGGAAGGACAAGTGGGGGAGATACGAGTTTCTGAAATTTACGGATGCTCTGTGGCAGCATTCCGGCCTCTCCCCGAAGTTCGTGTGGGACTATGGCATGTCTATTTATACTGCAAAATATAGCTGTTGGGCAACAGTAATATTCTTCATTACTTCCCAACAGTCACATTTTCTTTTATTACACAACAGTCATATTTTTTATTGCAGCACTTTATTTCTGAAATAAATTTTGGATTTATTTTTTGTAACAGATTTCCAACAGCTATTTTTCTTCACCTATAAAAGGAGACCTCTTCCTCACTTTTCAAAACACAACTCTCAAACTCTCTTTTCTGATTTCGAAACACTTAGACTTGTGGGCGTTTTGGTAAGGTATCGAGTGAAGCTTCTGCTTCATTCGTTTGTGCAGAATTACGAGTGAAGTAACAGTGAAAGCTGGGCTGTTGTATCCCGGAGGCGACGCGTGAATAACCTTGCTGCACCAGTGGTAATTCTCCGAAGGGGCGCGAATCGTCTTAAGAGAGCGACCTAGTCCGCGCCTCAGCCAGCTATTTTATATTATATTTTTGGAGTTGTTCTTGTCTATTTCTTGCAACAATTCCAACATCAGACAATGATGTTTACATATGACAATTCTGCTACTTATCATGTTTGTGTTGCTAGGTCAATATAAGTCTACCATGTACAGCTTTTTGTTTATCAGTTATCTTCCACCTCTTCCAAAAAATATTTTTTACACTACAAGAAAAACAAGCTACGCCTACGGTATAGTACCGTAGGCATAGGTGCCAAGTACCATAGGCATACTCTATCCCTACGGTACTATACCGTAGGCGTAAGTTGTGATGCCCTATATTTATGCCTATGGTGTTCAAGACTATCACCGCTATATACTTGCGCCAAATTTGTTTTAACCCACTTATAGCGACGATTCTTAGAGCATAGCCAACTGTCAACCCGTAAGAATATGTTTAATTATAGATACCTATGCCTACGGCTAATACCGTAGGGATATGTTTAACCCCATAGGTACCCTAAGCTATACCTACGGTACATTCCGTAGGGCAAAGTTAAATGGTGGCCCTTCTTTTTAAATTTTGAAGCCTATCCCTACGGTTTAAACCATAGGGATTAATGTTAAAAAAGTGAAACCAATTCTGAATTCTTTCTGGGCTTCCTTTGTTTCATCACAGTAATGTACAAATGCAATTGAAGTAGCAAATAAAGTATTATAAACATGTTTTGTAATTGCGTAAATAGTGCAATGTAATTAATATAAAAAAAATCACGTGCTAATTAATATAAAAATAATCATGTGCACCAAATTCTATACGGAAGCGTCAATCTCACCACTTAACTCTAAAAGCCATTATAAGATCTCAATATCAACCTAGATACTATACACATCCACCCACATTAGTTGCGAACCACGCACTTGGGAACTAGTCCTCATTCATAGTGCTTGCATCTTGCTCCTTGCCGTCATAACCATCCTGCAAGATGCAACAAAGCATCATCAAGGACTTAAGGTCATTTCAATGACTGAGATCAGTTTCATGTGTGTGTGTGCGCACGCGCGCGCGCAACCTTCTAAGGTGAGTAATTTTGACCGTTCTAAACTGCTTAGTACTAATACACAAAATCCCCTTGTCACACTAGCAAAATTGGTTGTCTGCAAATTTAAAACTGAGATGCAATTCCTTATATACAAGTTTTTGATCATATCATAGACCACAAAATTAAAATTTACAAGTTCAAACAAGTCATACAAGCTGTTCTTGGGAGGACAGCTTCTACTAGAGAGCCTAACTGCGGTTTTATTAAAACTAGTATCTTCATGGTGCTATGAAGTTTGAAGTTACTGAAGACAACACATAGCTAGAGTACTTATAGAGCAATCACATTAAGAGCTTGCAAGAGACATGTTTAAACTAACCCATTTCTCAAGAATAACACTTTTGCCCCAAGATGCAAACACCCATGTAAGAAAAAGCACCAAATTACCACCCCATTAAAATCAAAAAGCCATGAAAAAACACAAAAGCAGAACAAAGAAAGCCATTTTCCACAGAGGAAGACAATATAAATACCATTAAAATCAAAAGGCCACTCAAAGTCTTGAAATTGATCGGAAGCTCAAACATGTGGTGACCCAGGCTCACATGACAATTTGTCAATCAATATTACCTAATGTATTAAAGAACAAGGGACATCCATGGTGCACATGTATATTTAGGCATTCGAGCATGTATTGTACAATAGTGCCTTCCTTCCTTAATGTATTAACATTACCTCTCCATTTTTGGAAACTTGACTGCTAATTTCATCGGCCCTGACAAAATTTGTTGCAAAAAGCTCATTAGCATAAACATGCGCTTTCTTTCTAGGATTTGCAGGTTCCTTGGTATTGGTATGTTCTTTTAGGCTTTGTTGATGTTCAAGGCAATTATATGGGTAAGTTATGTTCCTCCTTACACATCCTGCTTAAATCTCTGGTTGTAACTCACAGTTGATTCTCAAACTCACTTATCAAACCAGGAAAACTTTACTACACCCAGAGAGAGAGATGTACAACAGCTAAATTTATCACAATCATGTTCATTTCCCATGATAAATACCATGTTATCCCTATCTTATAAGTACTGTGTAGTTGGTTTGTGAGCCATGGACACCAGGTGGGGAAGTAAATTAAAGAAGCCATGTATAGGACACCGCTAGCTCTATTTCTGGTCGAGTGGTTTCTTTTGTACTTGCACTTATAAGCTTCACTTCATCTCTACTTGCCAATCTTGGTAACAATCTCTTCAGTCTTTACCCATTTCATATTCTGGTTTTAATTGTATTTTTCTTGCAGATGTTTTGTGGAAGTTGACAACTAGTTAAAGCTGACAACTTTGGTGTATGGAAGCATATTGCTGTATCGGCGTGAAAGACTATGCGTAGAAAGCAAACACCAACCTCCATGGTTTGCCACACTCCAAAGTACACATATCCATGCATTCGATACAACCATTCAGGCAATTTCAATGCAGGATAATATAGGGAGATTCCATATCTTTCAGTTTTTAGAAAGAGCTATAATAATTAATAACAAAATAATCAACAACTCCGCTAAAGAATCTAAGCATTAGCTTTCAGAGTTAGAATAACCAACAAGAACAAAGAACTAGAAATCAAGCAAACCGATCGATACCCACATATTTACATACAAAAACCTAAAATCTGTAAAGTGGAAATGATACCCAACAAAGACACTTGTACTAAATTACCAAAAAATTGATTGTTAAACGTGTTACCAGCTTAATTGAAAAGGAGGGCTGTAGGTAAGTCTTGGCACAACAGGGTTAGAGCCTCGAGTACCTACACCCCATTTAGTTAGAGCCTTGTGTACAAAATTAGAAAACTCTATTAGACTTAATTAACAATGAAGATTTGAAATGAAACTTCTGAAAGTCTGCTAGATAGAATAATCTCTTCCCAAAAGTGATAACCCCATAGACTCAATGGACATCCAATTCATGAAAACTTTGGACAAATGCCTTATTTCAGCAGCCTCTCTCCCTCAACCCCACACATTAACACCCTCATGCACACCTACAATGTATCAAGTGGCACACACATCATTCCCAGCAGATTTCCCCTATCCCTTACACATCTACACACACCAAAAATTCACGCACTCCCGCTGCCACTAGGGCAGCCCCTTCTCACACCCACATCACCATTTCGCCCTCACATCTCACACACAAAACACCACGCACCTGCTGCCACACGCAGCTTCCCTTCACCCATCAACACTCGCAAATATACACACAATCACCCAAACACTCACACAATACACAGCAGGTTCCCCCATTTCCCCTCACATACACAACACACTTTATATGCCCACATACACAACACACTTTATATGCCCAAGCGCGCGCGCGCCCGCACACACACACACACACACACTAACATTAACACATCAGCAGCATCCCCTTATTGCTACTTTTTCCTCCTTTCCTTTTAACCCCTTCACACACACAATACAACACAAACACACCTCACACAGTACTTCCCTACGATAGTCCCCCTTCCCCTTCCGTTTTCACCTCTACACATGCACAAACACCCGCACAGCATATCACCTTTTGCATTTCAAATAATTCATAACTTAAAAAAAATACCAAGCAACAAGAAATATACCAGTAATATGACAATTCATAACTAACTACAGTAGTGTCTCCAGTCTATAGCCTATTTTAGACTCAAAACGATAGCAATGACAATCCAATTTTAGGTGCTAAAGTACAGGCTATATTTACAATCGCACTATGCTACATAAAATGAGGTGTTTCTGTGTACCTTACAGAATGGCCTATGTTTGCAAAAGCAATCTCCCACTTCAAGGTTACCTCTTCACTCCCACATATAAAATAACCGCAAATTGAATTCTAGAGAACAAAATCACAATCAACGGAAAAGTTGGATTTCACCCAACTTCTATAGATGATAACTTTCCTTCCGAACAACTTAATCAGAAGATACAGAATTGAAACCGAAATAAAAGAAAAGGGGGAATTGTTTCACTATATCTGTGTTGCGACAAATTAAGAGCAGAAGATACATAATAATTATGAGAAGAAGGTCGTTAGTATGGTGCGGCTAATGTAGTGAGTGATTGAGAAAAGAAGAGAGCAGAATATCATATCTAGAAGTCTTCATGGTGTGGCTGATCGTTAGAATGGCGTAGATTTGTGAAACTAGGTTTTGAGCAAACTATCACCAATTGCCTGGGATAATCCAATTGCCAAACTATGAAATTCTCCCGCTTGATCGTCGACCCCTATCGCGACGGTAAGCATCTGTGGGCTTTGCGACGGTAAGCAGCCGTGGGCTTTGCGACGTCGAGGTTCACCCAATTCCCACGGGTAAGCACCGTCGAGATTCCCCTTTCAATTTGAAGCAGTACCTATGGCCACGGTACAATATTAACCGTAGGCGTACAAGACTTCTACCTACGGCTCCTTTTATACTGTAGGCCTTTTTGTCACCATAGAGCTGTTTTGGTGTAGTGCTAGCCGAACACTTGGGATCAGGAACTGGGCTACGCAGAGGGCGTTGCCATTTATATTGTTGTATATTTATCGAGAACACTAATTTCTTGTTATAGAAAGTATGATCTTGAGTGCCCCTTTTTCTACCTTACCAGTAAGCAAAACATTTAATTAATTTAGAGTTAAATATCAACATTGTAGCATGAGAAAATTGGTATCAATAGATAAAACTGCTTTAAGCTCACAAGTGTACCAACCATGAAACATTGAAAAGAGTTTGTTACCAACTATGCATAGATTTCTCCATGACAATAGCCCTTTAAGTATAGTACCCCAAAGCAATACCCAATACCATAGACGAACAACGTACGAAAAAAGTAAATTTATCTTACATTGGATGAATATAAAGACGACGAGCACATCTTACACATAATTTATAATTGCACTTTGTACATTTAAAGGCGCCCGACCACATGGGGTCACCACAACGGCTGCACTGGACAAAAGGATTTCCCACTCCAACAAAAGATAGAGGGTGTCTATGAGATTCAACATTAAGGATGCCCCCGAACTCGACATTTGAATACCTGTCATACAAAGCACAAAAAGTATGCATAGATTGATTACAAACCACACAATGATAATACCATCGTCTCGGATTCATTTCTTCCTCGCAAATCTCACAGTAATACTCATCAGCTTCACAGCCTTCACCAGGGGAATAGGTTAGGATTAAGGAGTGTTCATCGTACTTATGCCTAAGGGTGCGTGGAAATTGAGAACAAAAGGCGTGTAATTCGAAATCACAAATAATACAGCCAAATCCGTGTTTCGAGAATCCACGCCTCCAAGCACATGCGTTGCACAAACCAGATAAGTTTTCTTTGAAATGGAGGAGGTGATCCCTGTGAGCTTCATGCTTAATCGTGCTTGGTAAGGAACCACAACTAACATCGAGGTAGAACTCGCAACCCACACAACCGAAGGCAAACCCGTTGCAAAAAGAACCACAACCTTGACAGCGGAACAAACCCCACCATTCAGGGAATTTTGGACGGAGGATGAGCTGGTGTTGTGGGTGAAATGGATGTTGCAACTCTGTGGGTAACTCCGCACAACATTTGTGTAGAACGAAATTGCATAGAGAACACTTATAAAAGGGTGCAATCACAGGTTTAACACAAGCTTCACATAGTATGTCATCATTCTTGAAGTTTTTCCCTAGACGTGACTCACTTTCTTCGGTCTGCACATCAAAAAGGATTAATGGATGGTCATGGCTAAAATGGTTGAGCTCTATTGCTCTCTCATTCTCTCCAAGTCTCAGCCCTTTGAGAAGAAAATTTATTACACTAACAGAATTGATATCGTCAGGTGGC
The DNA here is from genome assembly GCA_033070095.1 of Escallonia herrerae. Classification (NCBI taxonomy): domain Eukaryota; kingdom Viridiplantae; phylum Streptophyta; class Magnoliopsida; order Escalloniales; family Escalloniaceae; genus Escallonia; species Escallonia herrerae. The sequence continues at coordinate 74,063 of JAVXUP010000639.1, read as the reverse complement.
AAGTAGAGCCGGTTGGAGTCATGACTCTCAATTTCTGTCGCAGAGTGCACAAAGAAAACCACGAAGTTAGAAAAATCGAGAACTTTGAGTTCCCTACAATGTATGAAAGAGTAATAGAGAAAGTGGTGTGAAAAATCAAAGAACTTACCAGGTGAATGGATGGACGGGAGAGGCTCGATCTTTGATGGTGCACACATGACATGGGTAAAATATTGGCATTCCCCGCAATAGTAAACCCAATAAAATCGGCGCAATCTCTCGCGGCATATGTCACAAAGGAGATCAAACATAGTATGTTGAGATGGAAGAGTATAGCCGAGTGTGAGAGGGTGTTTGTGATCACTACGTTCAATTGTGGTTGGCAATGATGCACAGTCCCGATGGATCCAGAAATGGACGCAAGTGGTGCATTGATACCACGTGCCTTCATGTTTTTGGCCGCAAGCATCACAGCGTAACAAGGCTGTCCTCCGCACTGGGGTTAACGGGTGTTCGTGACTCGGGTGATCAATCTTGCGCTCCATCGCAGAAGCACATATTATGTCCATGTCGAATTCGCACTTGGAACAGCTGTAGGCGAAGTTTTCCCAATCGCTGTCGCAGACATTGCACAGGCAATACCAGTGCACATTAAGAATAAGAGGGTGTTCTGGGTGTACGGGGTGCTCTATCACTTGGGGTAATTCTGCACATAATTTGTGAAGGAACAACTTACACTGGCTACATCCGTAGTAGGCACCAGAGATTACTTCCAGACACCCATCGCAGCGACAAGCTTCCCCATCACCATCATCCTCGTTTGGTATGATTTCCCTGAAGAACAATGGATGCTGCCGATGACTGAAATGTTGAAGCTCCATCTCTGACTCAGTCCTTGGCTTCTCATCTATATATACCTCTGAACCATAAGGTAGATGAGCACGTGAAACGATTCTCTGAAGTTTGACTTAAGTCATTTATTGTTGAACAACTTTTCAAAAGCAGAATGCTGAACAGCTGGTTACAACTTACAACACAAGAGAAAGCTAAAACCAAAAAGGAATGCCGAACAGGGCTGGTTACAACTTTTCAAAAGCAGAATGCCGAACAGGGCTGGTTACAGCACAAAAGAAAGCTAAAACCAAAAAAAAAAAACACATGAAGGAAAGATTCCACTTCATTGATAGCCATTTCTGTGTGGGGCCCGACAACAGGACAAGTAGTAGTACACCGATTCAAGAGGACGAATATCTACTTTAGTGTGTGGATAGATTATTTCAACAATTCCTGCATTTCGAAATTCTTTCATTCTCATTTCAAGATTTTAATATTTAAAAAGTTTAGTGTTTAGATACTACTTTTTATTATGAACATTTTTGTATGTGTATTTTCATTTATCTTTTACCTTTAACATAAAGTAATATGAAAGAGGTTAGTTTTACCTCTGATATATATATATATATATATATATATATATATATATATATATATATATATATATATATATATATATATATATATATATATGTTACGTCATATCACTACAAGAAAACAGGGTTTTAGCGACGGGGTAATCCGTCGCTAAAAGTCAAAAATCCGTTCCTAAAAGAATTAGCGACGGATTCACCGTCACTAAATATCCCTCGTATAAAAGCCCGTCACTAATAGTTTAGCGACGGAATTTTTAAATCCGTCGCTAAATATGTCATTTTTACTGACGGATTTATTTTAATTAGCGACGGATATTCCGTCGCGAATTATATTCTTTAGAGACGAATTTATATTTTTGAGACGGAATATTCCGTCGCTAAAAAACTTATTTAGCGACGGAATATTCCGTCGCTAAATAACTGATTGTAGGAATACTTTAGCGACGGAATTAATCCGTCGCCAAAAGTCAATTTTTTTTTTGAATTTTTTTTTATTTTTCAATTACCCAAACCTGTAATACAATTTTCAAATCTCAACAACAACGCGCAATAATCAATACAGAAAGAAATATATATAATCAATTATAAAAAAAATTCATATATGTACAAGCCGGGAACCGGATATAGCCGGTTAGGAGAGGGGAGAAGAGTACAAGGCGGGCACGGGGGGGGGGGGAAGCTAGGAACGGGCACGGGAAGGGGCTCATCAGGGGTTCCCGAGTCCCGGATCTGGATCCTGCTGATCCGGGGCCGGGGCGGCCTGTCCAGCAGTGCCCTGCTCCCTGATCATTCGGCACACCACTGTAGCAATGCGCTGGATCTCCTCGTCGTCCAACTGAGGCCGAGGAGCCGGTGTCTGTGGAGGGGCAGCAGGGGGTGAGGACGCTCCTATCACGGCACGAGCAGTCGTGCTAGGCAGGCCGCGTATGCGGCCTTTCGGCCGATTCACGACCTCCGGTGTATCCAGCCATCGCTTCAACCCCCCAGTACTCGCAGCCGTACTAGTGGACGCTGATGGCTGTCCGAACTGCTGCTCGGACCCCCTTAGCTGTTCATACGAGGCCTGCAAAAATAGTGGTTTAACGATATGTTAGGGCATTAATTAACGAAATAGACATTGAGGATAGAAAGAAAAAACATTAACTTAAATAAATTGACTCACATCGATCCGCCAGGCAATATCTGAAATATAGTCGCCCGCCCGGTGCGTCTCGTCCTTGTCCTTCTTCCGCACGTGCGTCTGATTATACGTCAGAGCTACGACCTCATCGTCCTCCAGATCCGGGTGCTCGACCGCGTTGTTGTGTCGGACGATGTCGTGTGGCACTGACCCCCCCGTGTGCGTCGGATCTTTGTTCTGTCTGTTCTCAGTCCCGCTCTTACTCTTGGCGTCCTAACCTGGATCCGACGCCCACCGACACGCACCTCCAGATACATCGGCATACGTTAATTTGTTTTTTAAATGTCGGACACCGTCGATCAGACGTGCTGTCCGTGTCTGCGCTAACTAACAGGTATCTCAATCCAATTGGGTCCCATCCTCCGTCAACAATCTCAATTCCGACACCTCATATAGGGTGTCGATATGGTGTCCGATACGTGTCTGACACCTCCGGACACGTGTCTGACACATACTGACACGTGTCCGACGCCTTTGGACACGTGTCCGAAGCCTCCGGACACGTGTCCGACGCCCACCGACATGCACCTCCAGACACATCGGCATACGTTAATTTGTTTTTTAAATGTCGGACACCGTCGATCAGACCTGCTGTCCGTGTTTGCGCTAACTAACAGATATCTCAATCCAATTGGGTCTCATCCTCCGTCAACAACCTCAATTCTCAATTCTCAAATGCTCAATGCAATAAAAATTAACAAAAACCACACATTCAATCCAATTGGGTCCCATCCTCCGTCAATAATCTCAATATCTCAAATGCTCAATGCACAATTAACAATCTAAAATCATCAATTAATAATCGCAATTAATTCAAATGCACAGCTAATAACCTAAAATCATCGATCAATAATCATAATTCTAAAACGCACAATTAACAACCTAAAATTATCAAACAAATGATCAATGTTCAAATGGAAAAAAAATGTTCAAAATTCACATATCCGATGCGCTTGAATTATTTCAATTTAGGGTTCGATTGTATTAGGACATTCAATTTAGGGTTCAATTACTTCAATTTAGGGTTCAATTAGGGGGTTCTATTGATTCAATTAGGGGGTTCAATTGATTTGAGGCATTCAATTTAGGGTTCAATTAGTTTAATTTAGGGTTCGGTTGGATTAGGGCATTCAATTTAGGGTTCAATTAGGGTTCGGTTAGATTGGGGCAATCAATTTAGGGTTTAATTAGGGGTTCAATTAGTTCAAATTAGGGTTCGATTCAATTAGGGAATTCAATTTAGGGTTCAATTAGGGGGTTCTATTGATTCAATTTAGGGTTCGGTTGATTTGAGACATTCAATTTAGGGTTCAATTAGGGTTCGATTAGATTGGGGCAATCAATTTAGGGTTTAATTAGGGGTTCAATTAGTTTAATTTAGGGTTCGGTTAGATTGGGGCAATCAATTTAGATTTTAATTAGGGGTTCAATTAGTTTAATTTAGGGTTCGATTCAATTAGGGCATTCAATTTAGGATTCAATTACTTCAATTTAGGGTTCAATTAGGGGGCTCTATTGATTCAATTTAGGGTTCGGTTGATTTGAGGCATTCAATTTAGGGTTCAGTTAGATTGGGGCAATCAATTTAGGGTTTAATTAGGGGTTCAATTAGTTTAATTTTGGGTTCGATTCAATTAGGGCATTCAATTTAGGATTCAATTACTTCAATTTAGGGTTCAATTAGGGGCCTCTATTGATTCAATTTAGGGTTCGGTTGATTTGAGGCATTCAATTTAGGGTTCAATTAGGGTTCGGTTAGATTGGGGCAATCAATTTAGGGTTCAATTAGTTTAATTTAGGGTTTGATTCAATTAGGGTATTCAATTTAGGATTCAATTAGGGGACTCTATTGACAAATTAACAAAAAATTGAACCTAAATTGACATACAAATCTAAATAATTCAGATAATTTAGGGCATGTAACCTAAATTGAAGACAAATTAACAAAAAATTCAGATAATTTAGGGCAATTGACATACAAATCTCGAGGTGGGTACGACGGCGCCGGCGTTGGTGGTGCGGCGGCAGTGATGGTTTCCTTGCGCGGCGACAGTGGAGGCTTTGTGGCACGACCGGAGTGCAAGGCTTGGTGGCACGATGTCGGGTGGGGGACGAGAGTGTCGCCGGAGCTGGGTCGCCGTAGAGAAGGGTCGCCGGAGGTGAGAACGGCGGTGGGTGGGAGCAGAATTTCAGAGAGAGAACGGGGAGAGAGAGAATGGGGAGAGAGAAAGAAACCAGATCTGAATTTAAATGGAGGATCTTTAGCGACGGAATAAGTCCGTCGCTAAAACTCCGTCGGTGAATGTCTTATTATAAAGACTTTTACGACAGAATTTTTAGCGACAGTTTTATTCCGTCGTTTAAATAATTTTAAAAAAAACTCAAAATTACTAATTTTATAAAAAATATTTAGCGACGGTAATTCCGTCGCTAAAAGTCCGCCGTTAAAACTCCGTTGCAAAATACTTTTACCGACGGTGTCTTCCGTCGGTAATAGCATTTTGCAACGGAGTTTTAACGACGGTATATTCCGTCGCTTAAAGACATGTTTAGCGACGGAATACCTTCCGTCGCTAAAACTCCGTCGCAAAATACATATTTTCTTGTGGTGTATCTTCTTTGTTGTTAAGAGATTTAGAATTGTCACCGATATATATTTTTAGCAACAAAGAAAGAGGTAAAAATATCTCAAGTGTGAAAATAATATTTTTAAATATGAACTGAGAAACACAAATAGATATTACATCTCATGGAAGCTACATATAAAAACAGAAGAAAAAAATTATCTTAACTTGTCTTGGATAAGCTAGCATAAATAACTTAATGATATGCATTAATTATACTAAAAAAAAGGCAAACAAAGACAAGGCCTCATTTTTGTAAAACAATTCTGAAAAAAAAAAAAGATTTAAATAGTAGTGATTGAAATAACCCATTTACCCATTCAAGGGTTAAATTGCAAGTCCCATTGTATCAGGAAATTTGACTCCGTTCGTCAGGAACGGATCCAGAAAATCTAAAACCCCAGAACATCATCCCAAGTTTTGCTGTAAATTACATTCTATATTTGGTACGACCTTGTAGAACTTTGTGGTGAATATTTGTTGTCCTCCGCATATTATTCTTGTTAAGTACTTTGTGCTCACCGCTTTCTTTTACTTTCTCTTTTAATTTTTCAAATAGAATTAGAGAATGTGGTAAAACGTTGAGCTTGGACGATAAAGAAATCATAAAGGCATATTCGGGTTTATGCTCGTAACCATTAACTTGTAAATATAAATTGTTTTTCTAAGGATCACTTTTTGTGATTTGTAGATTAGGATTACTCTTTAATGATTATGTTTGGTGCACGGACGATGTTGTGATTTGGATTGATCCTTTCCTATTTTGTAGAGAAGACTTTCTTGTATTGTAGATAATGACTGCTTAATTATAGGAGTAGTTATATGCTTGATTATAGGATTTGTTATAAGCTTGATTATAGGATTTGGAGTGATTGTAGGATCTAGATTGGTTGCTCCACTAGTATATATACATGTACACACAATGTAAAGAGTATGAATGAAAAACATTATTCTACCAAAATCTTTTATTTCTACTTGGTATCAGAGCCACAAAACTTGAAGCCTGAATTACTTGAATCTTGAATCCCGCTCTCAACCATGACCAATCCAGATTTTGAAACATCTGGGACCAAATTTTCTCCCATTGTTATTCAATCCGAAGGTTCATCGTTCAAAGCAGGGATAATACTCAATGACACAAACTATGATTTGTGGTCTCAAATTATGGAGATGCACATTGCAGAGAAGGAGAAACTTTCATTCATCCGAGGTAATTCTCAACCACCAACTAAGGAGGATGATTTGTATGAGAAGTGGTATGCAGACAATCAAAAAGTCAAGAGATGGCTATTGATGTCTATGTCTCCAGAAATCATGAAACGATATATTCGTTTACCCACCGCTCGAGATATCTGGAAAGTTCTTTCTAAAGCTTTTTATGATGGATCAGACGAATTGCAGGTGTTTGTATTGAATCAGAGGGCTTTTTCGGCCAAACAAAGTGGCCGAACTCTCTCTGCATATTATGGAGAATTAACTGAAATTTTTGGTGAATTAGATCACCGTGATAAAGTGATCATGGAGAGTGAGAATGATGTTGAATCGTATCGAAAATCAGTCCAACGACAAAGGGTGCATATTTTTCTTGCTGGATTAGATGGTGAATTTGAACAAGTTCGTGCTGAAATTTTGAGAAAGGATCCTATTCCCGAATTAGAAGCATGCCATGCATTGATCCGTCGTGAATCTGTTCGACGCACAAAGATGGTTGAAGAATCAGAAAGGACTGAAGCTTCAGCCATGGTAACCCGATATCGGCCTTCTCAAAACCAACCTAAACCCACTAATGCTGCAGATAAATCCACCTACAAATGCACCCATTGTAATCAAAATGGTCACACCAAAAATTGCTGCTATGAACTTGTGGGGTATCCAGAATGGTGGGACCATAACCGCGATCCGCGAAAGAGAAACTTCAAAAGGACCTCCAGTACTGCAGTGGTTGAAACAAAGACAGAGGATGATGTTACTGGACAACACTCGGCACTAGCGGCGGCGGCAGGTAATGGTGGTAAGGCTTTAAATATGTCTACACTTGTTACTAATAGTGCATGGATAATTGATTCCGGTGCTACGGATCATATGACATTTGATTCTAGACAAGTCTCAACCCTCAAACAGTCCTCACAAAAATTCGTTACCACTGCAAATGGCACTCCGGCTCCAATTATTGGAGAAGGACACTTACCTCTCACTGATAATATGAATCTAGACTCGGTTTTAGTTGTTCCATCTTTGGATTATAATTTGTTGTCTGTCTCCCAAATTACCACTGCCTTATTTTGTGTTGTAATTTTCTGGCCTAATTTTTGCGTGTTTAAGGACATCCGCACGAGGCAAACGATTGGTTGTGGTGTTAGGGGAGGAAAAATGTATTACTTGGACTTGGTGTCAAAGAGTTCGGACAAGCTGCGTCAGGCACTCATGGTGAATGATTCAGAGGGAGAAATGCGAAAATATAAAATTTGGTTATGGCATCGACGTCTAGGACATGCCTCATTTGGTTATTTGAAGAAATTATTTCCTTCTTTATTTACAAAATGTGATGTTTCTAGTTTTCAGTGTGAAGTCTGTGAACTTGCAAAAAGTCATCGTGTTTCGTTTCCGTTAGCTTTGAATAAAAGTCCAGATCCTTTTATGATCATACATTCGGATGTTTGGGGCCCATCAAAAGTCAATTCCTTGGGTGGATCACGTTAGTTTGTTACGTTTATTGACGACTGTACGAGGATGACTTGGGTGCAATTGATGAAATCTAAAAGTGAGGTGAATGTATTATTTCAGCAATTTTGTAAAATGATTCATACTCAGTACAATGCACGAATTCAAGTTCTTCGAAGTGATAATGGAGGCGAATACTTGAGTGCTGAACTTCAGCAGTATTTAAAAGCAAATGGAATCATTCATCAAACTACTTGTTCAAATACACCTCAGCAGAATGAGGTGGCTGAGAAAAAATCGTCACTTGTTGGAGGTTGTCCGTGCTTCATTGATCGAAGCACATCTACCATTGTCATATTGGGGCGAAGCACTCATCTCTGCAGCATATTTGATTAACCGGGTACCCTCAAGGACTATTGATTATCAAACACCTTCTCAGGCTCTCGTTGAGGCGATTGTTGCTCCAGTCCTTCCGAATTTACCTCCTCATGTTTTGGGTTGTGTCGCCTTCGTACATCTTCATAAGCATCAGCGCAACAAGCTATCCCCTCGAGCGCTGCGATGTGTCTTTGTAGGATATGCTGCTCATCAAAAGGGGTACCGATGCTATCATCCTCCTACCCGTAAAATGTTTATTACTTTGGATGTAGTTTTTCATGAAGATTTGATGTACTTTTCCACCGAGTCTGAACTTCAGGGGGAGCATCAGAAGGAAATTCAGACTCTAGACTATGATGATGAACTCGCTGAAAATGTGGATGTACACATCTCTGAAGATACTCAAATCTCTGAAGATGCGGGTAACTTGGACATCTCTGAAGATGAACTCTCTGAACCTATAAATCAAATGGGGAAATTCGTTGAAGAAAGTAGTCAAGAGCATGCAGAAACTGAAGTTGTAACTCCATCTCAGTCCGAGTTCGACACACCACATGCAACTGACACACCACACCAATCGCTTGCTGAGGATGCTCCTGAACCACATAGAAAACAGCTACCACAGTGTCTCACTAGAGGTATACCTAAACCCACATATGAACCTGAACTGTGTAGCAAAGTTAAATATCCCATGAGTCATTTTGTGTCAAACCATCGTTTGTTAGAATCAAATCGGTCATTTGTAAAACAATTATCTACTGTATCTATTCCTAACAATGTGCATGAAGCCTTAGCTGACCCAAGGTGGAAAGAAGCTACGAATGAGGAGATGAAATCATTACAAGAAAATAAAACCTGGGAAGTTATTGATCGTCCACCAGGAAAGAAACCAATTGGATGTTGGTGGATTTATACCGTGAAGTACAAAGCAGATGGTACAATTGAACGCTTTAAGGCAAGACTAGTGGCAAAAGGGTACACCCAAACCTATGGAATTGATTATACAGAGACCTTCGCACCTGTAGCTAAAATCAACACAGTACGAGTCTTGCTGTCGCTAGCTGTGAACTTAAATTGGCCATTACAGCAGTTTGATGTGAAAAATGCTTTCTTACATGGAGAGTTGTCTGAAGAAGTCTACATGGAACTCCCACCTGGATGCATGATGCCGAAGACAGATAGTCAGAAGGTGTGCAAACTACAGAAAGCATTGTATGGGTTGAAACAATCTCCGAGGGCGTGGTTTGGAAGATTTACAAAGTCAATGAGAGCTTTTGGTTACCATCAGAGTAATTCAGATCATACATTATTCTTGAAGAAAAAGCAAGGTAAAATCACTGCCTTAATTGTGTATGTGGATGATATGGTGGTTACAGGAAATGATCCTGAAGAAAGGGAAGCTCTACAGGGTCACTTGTCCAGGGAATTCAAAATGAAAGATCTTGGCCCCTTGAAATATTTTCTTGGGATTGAAGTGTCTCGGTCTAAGAAAGGGATTTTTCTGTCTCAAAGAAAGTATGCCTTAGACTTATTACGAGAAACTGGAATGTTAGCATGTCAACCAGTAGATACACCGGTGGAAGAAGGATTAAAATTACGTATTGAATCCAATCAAGTACCGGTTGATAAAGGAAGATATCAGAGACTCGTAGGGAGATTGATGTACTTAGCACACACAAGGCCAGACTTGGCCTATGCGTTAAGTATTGTAAGCCAGTATATGCACAATCCTGGAGAGCAACACATGAATGCAGTTCTACGTATTTTGAGGTATCTAAAGTCTGCTCCTAGATAAGGAATTTTATTCACTAAAAATGAGGATCATCAGAGTGTGGTTGTATATACGGATGCAGACTGGGCTGGAGTAGTAGATGACAGGCGTTCTACTTCAGGTTACTTCACCTTTGTAGGAGGTAATCTAGTTACATGGAGAAGCAAAAAACAAAATGTTGTTGCAAGATCAAGTGCGGAGGCTGAGTTTAGAGGTATTGCACTTGGAGTATGTGAGGCATTATGGCTAAGACTTCTGTTACAAGACCTAGGCTGTGTATCTAAGCAGCTAATCAAGCTCTATTGCGACAATAAAGCTGCCTGTGACATTACTCATAATCCAGTTCAACATGATCGCACAAAACATGTGGAGATAGACAGATTCTTCATTAGGGAGAAATTGGACGAGAAGATTGTGGAGTTGCCTCATATTCGATCAGAGGATCAGTTGGCTGATATTCTCACTAAAGCAGTTTCAAGTAGAGTGTAATACCCCAATATTTTTTTTATGCTATATTATTACTTTAAAATAATTAAATAACTAAATAAGCAAATTTGTGGTCTTTTTTGCAATATTATGAAAGTTTTGGTGCCTTTTGAATAAGTGGATAAAGTTCAGGGGGGTTTTGTGTAAATTGCCAATTAGGGCTTTAATATAAATAGTCCTTCTTTCTCTTCCAGCCTCCTCTTGTTTCCCCTGCTCGCCGCCTCTCCCACTCTCTTCTCCATTTTTCAGCCTTAAATTGTTTGTTCCTTTGGAGGATTTTCGGCTTAATCAAGTAGCGTGGCTTGGGAGGATTGAGCTTCCGTCGAATTGCGTCTAAGGTAAGGGAATTCGTACTTTTTGCTGTGGCAAGGATTATACCTTCTTCAAATCTGAAAAAAAAAAATCATTTGGGTTGATCAAATCTTTTGTAAAGGTTTGCAATTTTTGTTAGTGTAAGGGATTTTCGATTTTCTTCCCATGGTAAGGGTTTATACGCTCTTGCTATGGCGCTCTCTTTTCCGTAAATCTGAATTTATCATAGAATCCAATTCTATTTGATATGAAATCTCACCTATGGAATTTCACATCTTACTTTTTGTTTGTGACTTAATCGTATAATATATATTTTGTCCGGCCTGATTTAATTGCCTTATGAGGGCCTTCCTTTCTGATTTTAGCTATGGTAAGGGATTTCTTCTTGTTGGGATTTAAGATTTGTGGTGGATAATTCAATTGTTCATCATCGTTTGCAATACAGTAAGTTGCCGGAAGTGTACTGCTTCGGCAGTTTTTTTTTTTTTTGTTGTTGTTGCCGGAGCACTGTGGCGCTGTGCTATTTTCTATCCATTTGACTTCTCACGCCTCTTGCTGGCTGGTGGTGTTTTCTGAGTCTACCTTTCAGATTCATAGCTCAGTTACTGTGTTAAGGCTTTGTTGTTCTTGTCTTTAATCAATGAAACATGGCTTGAACCTGTGGTCCACTCTTCTCTTCCTCATCACTAGTTTGACTAGCAACAGGAAATATCTATTGCCTTACCCAAGGTCTTACCATTGAACCTCATATTTTGCCATTTGAAGTTGCTACTGCATTCTAAGCCACCATAACCAGTACATGGCCTTTCCATATTTTCCTCATTTTGTGAGCATTCAGATTGGGTGCTAAGGCACCTTGTTTACGTAGTATTCACGTTTCCTTTCTTTGTTGGCCACTAGACTTCCATTTCAATTATAGTACTGTTCTGCCCATAGTCATGGCAACTTTCTGACCAATCTTGTATTTCATAAAATCGGTTGGTTGTACCCGGTTAATTGTTGGCAGCCTGCTTCCATTGATGAAGTGTGCTTGTGCAACTTCCCATTGATTAATTGTGATTATTGTACGTATCTTATGTTGTGGAACCCATGACTTTCTGCCTATTTAACACTCATATCAACAGTGCCACCATGCTATGACAGTGTTCTATGTAATCCAAGTACGTCGCTAGACTTGAAACCTGCAAATATGTACACTTTTGACCATTTTGTAATGAATCTTTTGAGAGTCCTGTAAATTACGGTCGTGGCCTAAATATAGTCTATCGACTCAATTCTTTTCAGTTTTCCGTGACGACTATGTTTGAACAACTCTCAAATTTGAGAGGGTCCTTTGGACACGCGTTTGATTATATGCTGGCGATTAATAGATGCTTAGCATGCTACCAGTAGCACACGTTTGATGTTTGTACGTTTGGTTCGACGTTTGGGTCTTATGACCAACATAGTCATCGTATTTTTTTGTAGCATTCCCAACATCTTATTTATATGTTTAGGGTTAATGCTTAATTATGTTTGTTTTGGCATTTGATATAAGAATTTGGTTTGCCCATTCCATCAAGTATTGCCGTTTGACTCTGTTAGTTGTTGCTTTGATATCTTGTCGTTTTTGTACCTTACTGAGCTGTTTGAGCTCACCCCTTTCACTCTACCTTGCCCCTTGCCACAGGTCATGAAAGTGACTAAGGATCCGTGTGACGGCGTTGGAGCTTTGAGATTTCTTTTGAGATAATTAGATTGCAGTTTGTTTTGAGAACTTTACCCGAAAGCGGGTAATTTGATAGAATTGATTTCATATGATTGGTTTAGCCGCTGCGTTTAGTAAATTTGTTTTGTAATGGATTTTTTTAAGAGAACGGATTGCATTAGATTCTTTGTTTTATGGAGATATTTTATTTCAAAGGATTTAGTTGCTCTGTCTATATCGCTGTCACTAGAGTTATAGCAGTATTTTCAGGAACTTTGATTACAGTCACGGCTTCCGTTTTCGGGGCGTGACATAGAGTATTCTCGAAATTTTTGAGCAAGTTGGGCATGTGGGATATCTATGCACCAACTTGAGGGGGAGTGTTGTGATTTGAATTGATCATTTCCTATTTTGTAGAGAAGACTTTCCTGTATTGTAGATAATGACTGCTTAATTATAGGAGTAGTTATATGCTTGATTATAGGATTTGTTATAAGCTTGATTATAGGATTTGGAGTGATTGTAGGATTTAGATTGGTTGCTTCACTAGTATATATACATGTACACACAATATAAAGAGTATGAATGAAAAACATTATTCTACCAAAATGTGTACAAAAGCACCGTGCACAACATTTGTGTAGAACGAAACTGCGTAGAGAACACTCATAAAACGATGGAAAAATAGGTTTAACAAACGGTTCACATAGTATGTCACTGTTTTTCCGTGGACATGACTCACTTTCTTCGGCTTGCACATCAAAAAGGATTATATGGATGGTCGTGGCAAAAATGGTTGAGCTCTGTTCCTCTCCCATTCTCTCCTAGTCCCAGCCCTTTGAGAAGAAAATTTATTACAGTGACAGATTTGATATCTTCAGGTGGCAGGTAGAGCCGGTCGGAGTCATGACCTTCAATCTCCTTCGATTGCCCCTTCGATTGTGTTGTGTCAAGATATCTATATTCTTAAGAAACTCTTTTTCATGTTCACTTACTCTATTCTTTTCTCGTTCCTTGAAATGGGGGATATATGGTTAGTATTAAGTTGCAAATTTGATAACTAGTAGCCACATGCAGGGAGTGGTGCTTGACATCTAGTCGAAATGGGCATCATTTGGTCTCATCATTTATGGTTGGACGTAGAGATCTTTTCTTTCATCTCGGGAGAAATACATTCCGAGGGAGCTAATTCAAACCCCTCCAGTAAAATAAGAACAACCCCTACATTCAAAGCTCCCAAGAAGCTATTCAGAACGTCTCAGTATGCCTCGAGATGGGTGTCTTCTCCGTCCTCCAGCAATATGCATTCCATCATGCTCCTTATAGTGGACATGTTGAAACGAAAATGAGGTTACGCAAAAAAAAATGAATGACAAACGCGTTAACAAGTGAAGTCAGTAGACACAATGCTTAGTTATGGGTTTTGACACTCTGATTTTTGCTAATAGTGGCACCGGAGAGAGGCACATAAACACTACTCTTACCTCTATCACGGAAAAAAGAAAAAAGACAACATATTAATCTGGTTTTCTATCTTTCCTTATCTTGATTTTATCATTGGAGAACATACTTCCAGATCAGACAATGATGTTTACGTATGACAATTCTGCTATTTTTCATGTTTGTGTTGCTGCTACAATATAAGTGTACCATGTACAACTTTCCTGTTTACCAGTTATCTTCTACTTCTTCAAAAAACATTTTTTAGCTGAACACTCGGGATTAGGAACTGGGCTATGCAAAGGGTGTCGCCATTTTATATTGTTGTATATTTATCGAGAACACTAATTTCTTGTTATAGAAAGTATGAACTTGAGTGCCCCTTTTTCCACCTTACCAGTAAGCAAAATGTTTAATTAATTTAGAGTTGAATATCGACATTGTAGCATGAAAAAATTGGTATCAATAGATAAAACTGCTTTAAGCTCGCAAGCCTACCAACCACGAAACATCGAAAAGAGTTTGTTACCAACTATGCATAGATTTCTCCATAACAATAGCCCTCAATTATAGTACCCCAAGGCAAAACCATGGAGGAACAACGTACAAGCAAAGTAGATTTATCTTACTTTGGATGAAAATAAAGACGACGAGCACATCCTACACACAATTTATAATTGCACTTTGTACATTTAAAGGTGCCTGACCGTATAAGGAAACCACAACAGCTGCACCCGACATAACGATATTCCACTCCAACAAAAGATAGAGGGTGTCTATGAGATTCAACATTAAAGATGACCCCAAACTTGACATTTGAGTACTTGTGATACAAAGCACAATGAGTATGTATAGACTGATCACAACCCACACAGTGATAATACCATAGTCTCGGATTCATTTCTTCCTCGCAAATCTCACAGTAATATTCATCAGCTTCACGGTCTTCAACAGGGGAATAGGTTAGGATTAAGGAGTGCTCATCGTACCTATGCCTAAGGGTGCGTGGAAATAGAGAACAAAAGGTGTGTAATTCAAAATCACAAGTATTACAGCCAAATCCGCGCCTCGGGAATCCAATCCCCGAAGCACATGCGTTGCACGGACCAGATAAGTTTTCTTTGAAATGGAGGAGGTGATCCCTGTGAGCTTCATGCGTAATTGTGCTTGGTAAGGAACCACAACTAACATCGAGGTAGTACTCGCAATCCACACAACCGAACGAAAACCCGTTGCAAAAATGACCACAACCATCACAGAGAAACAAACCCCACCATTTAGGGGATTTTCCAAGGAGGATGAGCTGGTGTTGTGGGTGAAATGGATGTTGCAACTTTGTGGGTAACTCCGCACAACATTTGTGTAGAACGAAATTGCATAGAGAACACTTATAAAACGGTGAAATCACAGGTTTAACACAGGCTTCACATAGTATGTCATCATTCTTGAAGTTTTTCCCTGGATATGACTCACTTTCTTCGGTCTGCACATCAAAAAGGATTAATGGATGGTCGTGGCTAATATGGTTGAGCTCTATTGCTCTCTCATTCTCTCCAAGTCCCAGCCCTTCGAGAAGAGAATTTATTACACTAACAGAATTGATATCGTCAGGTGGCAGGTAGAGCCGGTTGGAGTCATGACCTTCAATTTCTATACCAGAGTGCACAAAGAAAAGCATGAAGTTAGATATATTTGCAAACCTGGTCAAAATACAGAATGCAGGGAGCTAGTTTACATCGAGTGTTTCTGTGGTCGTCCAAGTTGTCCGGGCAATTTAACTCGCCAATTTTCCCATTTAAACTCGGATGGAGAAACTCTGTGCGAGTTAGAGATGGGGGGAGGGGAGGGAGGAAATTTGGTCCTTTGCACTACTCTGCCAAAATTCATCGCAGAATACAGTCACATTGCTGACCTGGATGACCCGAGATGCTCTAGAACTTCGAGTTCCCTACAATGTGTGAAATACCAGAGAAAGTGATGTGAAAAATCAAAGAATTAACTTACCAGGTGAATGGATGGACATGAGAGGCACGATCTTTGGTGGTGCACATGTGACATGGGTAAAATATCGACATTTCCCGCAATAGTAAACCCAAGAAAATCGGCGCAATCTCTTGCGGCATATGTCACAAAGGGGATCAAACTTAGTATATTGAGATGGAATAGAGTAGCTGAGCGTTAGAGGGTGTTTGTGATCACTACGTTGAATTGTGCTTGGCAATGAAGCACAGTCCCGATGGATCCAGAAATGAACGCAAGTGGTGCATTGATACCACCTGCCTTGATGTTCTTGGCAGCAAGCATCACAGCGTAACAAGGCTGTCCTCCGCACCGGGGTTAATGGGTGTTCGTGACTGGGGTGATCAATCTTGCGCTCCATCGCAGAAGCACATATTATGTCCATGTCGAAATTGCACTCGGAGCATCTGTAGCCGAAGTTTCTCCACCGGTTGTCACAGACGTCGCACACGCGACTACTTGCCTTATGAAGAGTAAGAGGGTGTTCTGGGTGCAAGGGGTGTTCAATCACTTGGGGTAATTCTGCGCATAATTTGTGAAGGAAGAACTCACACTGGCTACATCCGTAGTAGGCACTAGAGATTACTTCCAGACACCCATTGCAGCAACAAGCTTTCTCATCACCACCATCCTCGTTTGGTATGATTTCCCTGAAGAACAATGGATGCTTATGGCTGAAATGTTGAAGCTCCATCTCTGACTCAGTCCTTGGCTTCTTATCTATCTATACCTCTGAACCATAAAGCCGATGAGCACATGAAAGCTCTCTCTGAAGTTTGATTCAAGTAATTTATTGTTGAACAACTTTTCAAAAGCAGAATGCCGAACAGCTGGTTACAGCACAAAAGAAAGCTAAGACAAAAGAAAAAACATAAAAAAAATTTCCACGAATATCTTATTAGGCCCTGTACGCTTACAAGATTTTTTTTCTGTATTCTATATTCTGTTTTTTATTTCCAGAATTTAGTATTCAGTTCTAAAATCGTATTGTGTACTTTTACTTTTTTCCGTATCTACTTTTTCAATTTTTTCTGTACGTTTATCATTTTCATTTTCGTTTTCACCAACTTTTTTCTGAACCAATTCATTAATGGAGCCCACTATTTTCATTTCTAGGAAGACCCAGTGAAATGAGTGGTCTAATTTGGTGAGTGTTTGTTGAAACATGGTAGTAGATATGAGGGAGAAGAGATGGTATTCTGATTAGGAGAATACAGTTCGAGGAAAAAGGTGAAAACACCCTTTTGGGTGTTTTCAGCTTTTTTAACACTATTTGAAAATTTTATCCAAAATGGAACTGAAAAAACGTAAACATACACGAAAAAAGGCATCTTTTTCATCATCATTACAAAAATGAAAACTGAAAAACGTAAACGTACAGCCCCTCTTGTTTTGTCTGATTCGTCTTTCATTGATATAGCCATTTTCTGTGTGTGGCGCGAGTACAAGACAAGTAGTAGTACACCGATCCAAGAGGACGAATATCTACGTTAGTGTTTGGATATATTATTTCAACAATTCCTTCATTTCGAAATTCTTTCATTTTCTCATTTCAAAACTTTAATATTTAAAAAAGTTTATTGTTTAGATACTACTTTTTATTATGAACATTTTTGTATGTGTATTTTTATTTTTCTTTCACCCTTAACACAAAGTAATATGAAAGAGGTTAGTTTTAACTTTTACCTCCTGTGTGTATATATATATATATATATATATATATATATATATATATATATATATATATATATATATATATATATGAGCCGATCCCTGTGTAGCGGTGGGAAACCTTATTTCTCCACCGAACCGCTGCAAAGAGCAGCGGTTGCTTAAAAAGGAAAAAAACTCAACTGCAACAAAGTGTTGCGGTTGGAATTATTGCACCTTTGGGCCAATAATGCCAACTGCAACAAAGAGTTGCGGTTGGGCATTATTGCCAAAAAGCCAACCGCACCTCTTTGTTGTCGTCCCCCCCCCCCCCCCCGTGATGGCCCCCCTTCCCCCCCCCCCCCCCCAAACCGCAACTAACTGTTGCGGTTGCCCAAAAGCAAACCGCAACAGTTAGTTGGGGCCTCCTTTCCCGTGGCCCCCACCCCTCAGCAAACCGCAACAATCAGTTGCAGTCCTTTGGTCCCTTTCCTTTTCTTTCTTCCTTTCCTAAAGTCTTCATGTGGCCCCCTACCCCCCCTAAAGTCCTTTCCTTGTCTTCACGTGGGCACCCTTAAAACCGCAACAAACTGTTGCGGCCTCCATTTTTTCATGTAGCCACCACCCCCACGTGGCCGAACGGGCTTTTAAGCGCTCGGTTCAGCCAAAAAAATAGCTAACGACTTCAGAATGACCCGAATTCCTGAAAAATAGAACTTCTCAACATCCTAGGGTTCTCATAAAAGTTTCGCGTGAAATCGCGCTAGCTTGATATTTTTAATTATACTGCAAAGTTACAAGGTTGCGCGTATCAGTTAACCCCTTTCCAGTGTTTGGAAAAATCTGAAATGTTTCCCTGATACAGATCTTTTAAAAATAACTAGGGTCTCTTTTTTGTATTTTGGCAAAATCTAGCTCTAGCTATTTTTATAAATTCGTGAAAAACTATCTAATTAAGTTTTTACCTTTAGCGACAATTACGTTTCGTATTCACATTAGACACACATAACCTAAAATGAAAAAAGGATATTTGGGGGGGGGGGGGGGAAAGGACATCAAAGGGGGGTGGGTGTGGGTTGGGGGGGCGAAAGTAATGATGGGGGGGGGGGAGAAGGAAAGGACATCAGGGGAGAGGAAAAGGACAACACAGGCAACCGCAACAAATTATTGCGATTGGGTGGATAACATCCACTAGTGGGTGTGGATCGGTCTCATATATATATATATATATATATATATATATATATATATACGTTACATCTTCTTTGTTGTTAA
This sequence comes from Escallonia herrerae, assembly GCA_033070095.1. Lineage (NCBI taxonomy): Eukaryota > Viridiplantae > Streptophyta > Magnoliopsida > Escalloniales > Escalloniaceae > Escallonia > Escallonia herrerae. Next base: position 55,171 of record JAVXUP010000639.1, on the reverse strand, counting down.
AAGATTTACAATTGTCACTAATATATATTTTTAGCAACAAAAAAGAGGTAAAAAATATCTCAAGGGTGAAAATAAATTTTTTTAAATATGAACTGAGAAACACAAATTGATATTACATCTCATGGAAGCTACATATAAAAACAGAAGAAAAAAATTATCTTAACTTGTCTTGGATAAGCTAGCATAAATAACTTAATGAAAGGCATTAATTATACTGAAAAAGAACAAACAACGACAAGGCCTCATTTTTGAAAAATAATTCTAAAAAAAAAAGATTAAAATAGTGGTGATTGAATTAACCCATTTACCCATTCAAGGGTTAAATTGCAAGTCCCATTGTATCAGGAAATTTGACTCCATTCATCAGAGGCGCATCCAAAAAATCTAAAGCCCCAGAACATCATCCCAAGCTTTCTTGTAAAATACATTTTATATTTGTTATGACCCTGTAGAACTTTGTGGTGAATATTTGTTGTCCTCTTCATATTAGTCTTGTTAAGTACTTTGTGCTCACCGCCTTTTTTTACTTTCTCTTTTACTAATTTTTCAAGTAGAATTGGAGAACTTGGTCAAACATTGAGCTCGACGATAACGAAATCGTAAAGGCATATTCGGATTTATGCTCGTAACCATTAACTTGTAAATATAAAATGTTTTTCTAAGGATCACTTTTTGTGATTTGTAGCTTGGATTCCTCGTTTGGTATGATTTTCATGTGTTGTTTGCCATGCTTAATTGCATGTGCCTTCACAGCCTCTTTAAATTCATGAGCATCCTTAAACACCATACCTACCTCAAAGTCCATTTTAGCCATTATTTTTGCATCCTTATACTCCGATTTACTAGACTGAAACTTTGGAAAATCAGGCTTCCATCTCACACTGCCGTCATCAGACCCTTACAAGCTCTTCATGTCATCAGAGTCACACATATTAGGGTCATTTTCACCAACTCCTGCATTTTCACTGTCCCTAGTACCCTCAGTCCTATCAGTTTCCTCCTTAGCAGTACCAACCCTAGTAGCACCCCCAGTACCAACTTCATTAACATTAGTGTCAAATAGTTCTTCAACATCTTCATTCATTTCATAGTCGTTATCACAAAACTTTATATCTATGTCTTCCATATTCCATGCATCTTCATTACCACCATCAGCCACTGACCCAACCTGAACCTCAACTGCCTCCTCAACATCAGCATCTTCATTACCATTATCAGGTTGTGACTCAACCTGAATATCAACTCTGTCCTCAACATTAGCATCTTGATTATCATTATAGGGTTGTGACTCAACTTGAACCTAATTTGCCTCCTCAACATTATCATCTTGATTACCATTATAGGGTTCTGACTCAACCTGAAGCTCATCTGCCTCCTCAACATTACCACCATCTGCCTCTTCTTCAAGCTCATACATGCACTACAAGAAACAGGGGATTTAGCGACCGCGTTTTGCAACCGCCAAGCTATGCAGTCGCTAAACATTACTTTAGCAACTGCTGTTATGTGCGGTCGCTAAAGATTCACATATTCTAAAAAGTCAACAAAAACACATTTTAGCGACCGAAGTTTACTACTGCCTTCGGAGTCGTTAAATTAGCGACCGGGTTTGCGACCGCTATTAGCCGTCGCTAATTGTTTAGTCAAAATAACACCCTCACCGTTTTGACTTACCCTAATTTTGCCTCTATCTCACTTCTTCCCCGAACTTTCCCTCTCTCCCCCTTTCCAGCGACAAAGCAGTGGCAAAACAGAAAGGAGAAGAGGAGAGCTGACCACACGCCCACCATCAGCACAGAATTGATCGCCGCTGCTGACCGGTAAGCATCTTCCCCGTTCTTTTCTCCTTCCATCTCTGTCCCTCTTTCACTTTTTTGGTCTCCATTTCCTTATTTTTTTCTCCACTTCGTGCTCCGATACCTAGACCCCAACGCCTACGCCAAAAACCTCAAGCGCTTTCTCTCAGAAGCTCAAATCCAGGTCTCTCTTCCTCTGATTATATTATGATAATGTGGGCTGAATTTTCTAGTGCTAAATTCTTATGCAACTCAAGTTGCAATGTTGTTGACAACTGTAAGGATTTACTTGGTTCAGTAGTTAGTTAATGTCCTCTTTCTCCTCTAAGTGGGTTAATAGTAGTTCTTCAAAGGATTAACGAAACCCTTGAAATTAAAGTTAACGTTTGGTCTATCTGTTTCTGGGTTTTTGTTTTTGCATGTATATGTTGTTGGCTTTTGATTGAGATGATTAGAAGAGATGTGATTAATGAGTTTGCAATATTTACGAACTTTTACATGTATAGACCCTTATGTAAATCATAAGCCCATTTTTCCTTGTTATTTCGGCAGGTTAGTTATTGTCCTCTTTCTCCAAATTAAAGTCTTTTTTTGTAATGTGGGCTTGATATTGTCGTGTCTAGATTTTTATGCAACGTAATTGCAATGCTTGACTGGTGTATGCATTTAATAGATTCAGTTATCAGTTGGTATTATCTTTGCCCTGAATTCCTGTTAATAATAATTTGCAAATGGTTAATCGTAGTTCAAGTATCCTCTTTATCCTGTAACTCGGTTAATACTTGTCTTCAAAGTGATAATCTTAGTTCAGGTAATCTATTAGTCTGTTTATATTGTAAATATGGGCTGAATTTTGTAAGCAATTGGATAGATCCAGTTGCTAGTTGAAGTCAAATAGATATCGTTTGGCAAGTGAACCTAGGGAGAAAACAATGAGTAAGTTAACGTTTTCATATACTAAATTTATGCTAGAAATTTGCAATAAAAGGAAACGGGTGTAAGTATAAACAGAAGACGCGAATAAGAAGCGTTGACGATGTTCGCAATGAGTATATAATCACATGTATGTGACGGGTTGACATTTCTGAAACTGAAATTTCAACTGTCCCAGACCATGGCGATAAGTTAAGAGGCATGCCAACTTGGTTAGAACACCCAGTTCTAAGGCATCTGCTGAAGGTTCTAGCACTCATAATCAAAGTCATTCTATGTATATATCAATATTCCATCAGCCATAACTATAAGAAAAATGTTGCTTCGTTTCCATGAAGTTAGCCATTTGATTGTTGGTCCTAATAGGTAGAGAAGTTCGCTTCAGGCACAAACTCGTTAGAGGGCCGGGGTTCTTTTTTTAAGGCCGAAAACATTAGTTATTACAAGAACTGAAGGAGAAATGGCTCAATGCCTTTGCACCTGGTTAGTTTGCCTCTTATGTCTTGCAAAGAAAGCCATAATCTTCCACGGCCTACTCCAAAATTAAACTAAGTCACTCCTTCTTGGTTCATAAGTCATATGAAGAGTACAAATTTGGAGTGAAATGGTTCAGTTCTAGAGTGAATTCCTTGCAAAGAACCATAAAGTTGTTGTTCAAGAATTTCAAGAATACTAAGACAGGATAAGAATCTTAATTGAATAGCAAGCAACTCAACTTTATTTAACCAAAAACAAAATAAATTGTTCAACCTGCACGATTCGCCTCTCACGCAAGTCAAATGAAAGAGTTTTACACAGCTTCTGAAATCGAACTTCATGTACATAGTAATATACAAAACTTTTACTGTTGTTTTCATGCGCTAATATAGTAATTATTCATGTTTTCCTTATTCGAAGACCAGTAAAATCCTGCTGAAACAAGGTCCTGCAAAACAGTAGAGTCATGCACAAAAGATGATTAGATCCAAGACTGGATGGGGTAGTTACATTTGAAAGAGTTTAGTCCACTAAGATGAGCAAAAATGTCTGAAGAGTCAACCATGTCTTCCTCTTCTTTCACCACAACCTGCAAGTAGAAAGAATGAAATGCATAGATCATACACATACGAATCAACCTTAGTTAATTAGAATTTTTGCTTCACATTAGATGATCTCATATGTACTGTTCGTAGTTCGTGGTTATGAACCGTAGGGTTTAGCACAAATTTCAACGGGCATTAGATGATCTCATATGTACTGCTTCACATTAGAATTTTTGCTTCACATTAGATGATCTCATATGAATTGACCACCTTACCCCTCAAATTTCGACGGGCATCCAAGAAATTAGACTTCAGCCGGTCAATTAGTAAATTGAGCACAAATTAATGAACATTGAGGTGAATTGCGCCAAAATTGGAATAGTAAGGTGAAATGCGCACAAAATGTCAAATTATAGGATTTTATGTGTAATTTCTCCAAAGCAGAATGCCGAACAGCTGGTTACAGCACAAAAGAAAGCTAAAACCCAAAAAAGAACATAAAGGAAAGTTCCACGAAGACACACTTGATAGAGACAACTAAACCTGGCAAACGGGTATACCCGCGCGGGTACGGGTAAAATCCGATCGGGTTAAGATAAAAACGGGTCGGGTATATTTTACCCAATTTTTCCCTGGTAGACTTTTCCTGAATCCGTACCCTACCCAAGGGGGTAGAGTATTACCCGCAGGTAAAACATTAATTTTTACAATTTTTTTTAATCAAATATTCTTTCCTTCTTAAATGATTTTTTCCCCTTTCTTTCTTCTTTTATTACACAACACAATCAGGTCTTCAATATTTCCAATTACTACAATAATCAATCTCAATAATCAATATCCATTAAGATCTATTACACAGCAAGCAGCCAAACATAAAATAAAATCAAGATCAGGTCTCTTGAATATACAAAATACTAAAAATAGAACCCAAAAAATTCCAAGATCAGTAGATCTAATGGCGATGGTCAACCGTAGATCAACATCACCAATCACAAATCACAATTATCGATCTCCATTAACATCAATTACACAACCTCCATAAAATCAATATCAAGATTCTGGAAGAACAAAATAAAGTATAAAAAAAACTGCAAGATCAAGATTCTTGAATAAAGAAAATAAAACAAAAAAAAAATTACAAGATCGGTAGATCTGGCACGACTGGCGAGTGTCAACAGTGGATCTGGAGAAGTGGCGATCGACGACGGAGGACGAAGCGACCATCGGCGACTTACTCGATCCGTGGCTGCGGTGAAGGATTTTGACGATGGGGGAGGCAAAGAGTGAGGGGGAAGATGGAGTAAAGGATGGTGGTGGTGGTAGATCTTGAGTGAGAGCGGCGAAGGGGGGCGACAGAGAAGAATGGGTGGCGGCGACGATATGAGGAGTGAGAAGAAAATTAGAAAAATGAAAGTGAGAGGTTTAGGGCACAAATGCTTCTATATATAGTTTGAAAAACGGGTAAATCGCCAGTAACCCGTAACCCGAACCGACCTGAAAATTACGATTCAATTCGAGTACGGGTTTAATTTCAGCGGGTAGCACATATACGTACTCGTGCCCGGGATTTTTGGCCGGGTACGGGTACGAGTCCGGATAGAAAATTGCGACAACCGTGACTTGTTTTGTCTGATTCCTCTTTCATTGATAGCCATTTTCTGTGTGGGGCCCGACAATAAGACAAGTAGTAGTACACCGATTCAAGAGGACGAATATCTACTTTAGTGCGTGGATAGATTATTTCAACAATTCCTTCATTTCAAAATTCTTTCATTCTCGTTTCAAGATTTTAATATTTAAAAAGTTTATTGTTTAGATACTACTTTTTATTATGAACATTTTCGTAGGTGTATTTTTATTTTTCTTTTATCGTTAACATAAAGTAATATGAAAGAGGTTAGTTTTACCTCCTGATATATATATATATATATATATATATATATATATATATATATATATATATATATATATATATATATAGCTGATCCATTGCTCGCGCTAGCAAATGGAGTTAAGTTGCAAGCGCGATCTGACCGTCCATCCTGAAAGATGGACGGCCCAGATTGCGCCCTTTTCAAATACTGTCAGTCGTCCGCGACACTATGTCACGGACGGACTTTTTTACCTTTTTGCCCCTCCGCCCCGTCCGCTATACTGTTTCCCGGACAGCATTCAAGTTTTACGTTTTTTTAAAGTGCATCCGCTACATTATGTAGCGGACTAATCTTCTGACTTTTTCCTCTTTCTCTCTCATTTTCCTCATTTAATGTTCTGACATTTTCCCTTTCTTTCTCCTCTCTCTCTTCATTTTTTTCTCTTTCTCTCCTTTCTCTAATTAACTCTCTGACTCTCTCTCTCTCGTCCATGCCAGAAACCGAAGGGAAGAGAAAGCCTCTTGGCGCTCGAAGAACCCCCTGTGCGAAGAAGTTGCCATTAGGAGGAGCAGCAGCGGCTGTTGGACCTCGCGGTTGATCAGGCGAATCAGCGTTGGCGGCGGCAGCGGTGGTATTGTTAGTCATGCTTTGGAGCTGTCGCCGGCGGGGTAGGAGAGAGCAGTAGAGCTCAACTAATAGCATCAGGACCAAGCCTAACACCATCTTGTCCACCTAGAACAACGGCGACCGCGGGATGGACACCATCTTGTCCACTTAGAACAGCTTCGCTTCCGGCAACAACAGAGGAAGGAAGCAATCCACCTGCTGTGGCAACCCCATTTTGGGTGGTAAAACTGAGACCCAATTGAAATTGAGACCCAATTGAAATTTTGGGAATTTTGAGACCCAATTGAAATTTTGAGACTTAATTCTTCATCTGCTCTCTACCTCTCTCTGTTTAGATTAGTTATTTATCTTGCATAGAGATTTGGGATGGTGGAGGTTTGAATGGTGGTGGTTCGAGGAGGCAGAGGTTCGGTAGCGATGGCGATGGGTTCAGTGGCGGTGGCCAAATGGTGGTGGTTGTGGGTTCATTTGAGTTTAATTTTTGTTGTGGTTGTGGGTTCATATGAGTTTCTGGTTTTCTTGTAAGGAATTTTTGGTGATGCAGCTTCCTTCTTTAATTCCTACGGAGGCTTTTACAGGTTCAGCACTTAAAAAGGTTGTTGTTTGGCCAAGAAACAAGTAGAAAGATGCAAAAAAGATTCTTCAGTGCTTATCATCACTTGACCAAAAAAGAGCCCAGTAAAGAGCCCCAATCCAACTCACGAAAAATCAACAACGCATTGCCCAAACAAAAAACAAATACAAGAAGAAATACAAGATCGACAACAAATATAGTACGGCTTGTTGCTGATGGACTTGAACGGGTTCTGTCCGACGGAGCTGCAGGTGGCCGAACACACTCTTTCTCTCTACTCTGTGTGTGAAGTGAAGCAGGATAAACATGAAAGAGAGAGAGAGAGAGAAAGAGAGGGGGGAGGATGAGAGAGAAAATAAAAAGTGGTGAAAGAAAGAGAAAGGAGAGAGAATATTCATGAGAAAGAGAAAGATACATGAGCATTGATGAGGGAAGAGAGAGAGAAATAGAACATGTCAGACAAATAATGTGAGAAATGAGAGAGAAAGGGGAAAAAAGCACTGCCTACTCGTCCGCTACATAATGTAGCGGACGAGAGCTGAAGGGTATATTTTTTAAAGTACGTCCGCTACATAATGTAGCGGACGTACTTTAAAAAAACATAAAACTTGTTGTCCGGGAAACAGTGTAGCGGACGGGGCGGAGGGGCAAAAAGGTAAAAAAGTCCGTCCACGACATAGTGTCGCGGACGACTGACAGTATTCGAAAAGGGAGCGATCTGGGCCGTCCATCTTTCATAATGGACGGTCAGATCGCGCTTGCAACTTAACTCCATTTGCTAGCGCGAGCAATGGATCAGCTCCCTATATATATATATATATATATATATATATATATATATATATATATATATATATATATATATATATATATATATATATATATATATATATATATATATGGACCGTGATCCATTGCTAGCGCTAGCACCGTCTGCTATATAATGTAGCGGACGGACAATTTTCGTCCGCTACATTATGTAGCGGACGGCCCAACAGCGCTAGCAACAGTGCTAGCGCTAACAATGGATCACGATCCTATATATATATATGTTACGTTACATCTTCTTTGTTGTTAAAAGGTTTAGAATTGTCACAGATATATATTTTTAGCAACAAAAAAGAGGTAAAAAATATCTCAAGGGTGAAAATAACATTTTTTTAAAATATGAACTGAGAAACACAAATTGATATTACATCTCATGGAAGCTACATATACAAACAGAAGAAAAAAATTATCTTAACTTGTCTTGGATAAGCTAGCATAAATAACTTAATGAAATGCATTAATTATACTAAAAAAGGACAAACAAAGACAAGGCCTCATTTTTGTAAAATAATTTTGAAAAAAAAAAGATTAAAATAGTGGTGATTGAAATAACCCATTTACCCATTCAAGGGTTAAATTGCAAGTCCCATTGTATCACGAAATTTGACTCCGTTCGCCAAGGGCGGATCCATAAAATCTAAAGTCCCAGAACATCATCCCAAGTTTTGCTGTAAATTACGTTCTATATTTGGTACGACCTTGTAGAACTTTGTGGTGAATATTTGTTGTCCTCCGCATATTATTCTTGCTAAGTACTTTGTGCTCACCGCTTTCTTTTACTTTCTCTTTTAATTTTTCAAATAGAATTGGAGAACGTGGTAAAACGTTGAGCTGGACGATAAAGAAATCGTAAAGGCATATTCGGGTTTATGCTCGTAACCATTAACTTGTAAATATAAATTGTTTTTCTAAGGATCACTTTTTGTGATTTGTAGATTAGGATTACTATTTAATGATTATGTTTGGTGCACCGACGACTCAGACCCCGTTCCAAGTAGACCAGGAACGGGAGTGTACAAAAGCACCGTGCACAACATTTGTGTAGAACGAAACTGCATAGAGAACACTCATAAAACGATGGAAAAATAGGTTTAACATACGCTTCACATAGTATGTTACATTCTTGATGTTTTTCCGTGGTCATGACTCACTTTCTTCGCTTGGAGTCATGACCTTCAATTTCTATCCCAACGTGCGTAAAGAAAAGCATGAAGTTAGATAAATTTGCAAACCTGGTCAAAATACAGAATGCAGGGAGCTAATTTGCATCGAGTGTTTCTGTGGTCGTCCACGTTATCGGCGCGATTCAGCTCGCCGATTTCCCGGTTAAACTCTGCTGGAGAAACTCTGCGCGAGTTAGAGATTGGGGGGAATTGGAAGGGAGGAGGTTTGGTCCTTTGCACTACTCTGCCAGAATTCGTGGCCGAATACGGTCACGTTGCTGAGGTGGATGACCAGAGATGCTTTGAAATTTTTGAGTTCCCTGCAATGTTTGAAGTACCAGATTAAATGATGTGGAAAATCAAAGAACTTACCAGGTGAATGGATGGACATGAGAGGCTTGATCTTTGATGGTGCACATGTGACATGGGAAAAATATCGGCATTTCCGACAACAGTAAACCCAATGAACTGGGTCCAATATCTCGTAGCATATGTCACAAGGGAGATCAAATTTTGTATATTGAGATGGAAGAGTGTAGGTGAGCGTGAGAGCCTCTCACGCTCAGCTACACTCTTCCATCTCAATATACTAAATTTGAGAATATCGAGATAATTACAATCTCACTGAGAGGATGTACGTGATCACTACGTTCCATTGTGCTTCGCAATGCAGCACCGTCACGATGGATCCAGACTTGGCCGCAAGTGGTGCACTGATACCACATGCCTTCATGTCTTCGGCCGCAGGCATCACAGCGTAACAAGGCTGTCCTCCGCACTGGGGTTAACGGGTGTTTGTGACCCGGGTGATCAATCTTGCGCTCATCCAGAAGCACACATTATGTCCACGACGAAATAACACTCGGAACATCTGTAGGCGAAGTTTTTCCAACACTTGTCGCAGACGTTGCACATGCAGTAACTCTCCACAACAAGAGCAAGAGGGTGTTCTGGGTGCATATGGTGTTCCATCACTTGGGGTAATTCTGCGCATAACTTGTGAAGGAAGAACTTACACTGGCTACATCCGAAGTAGGCATTAGAGATTACTTCCGAGCACCCATTACAGCGACGAGCTTTCTCATCACCACCATCCTCGTTTGGTATGAATTCCCTCAAGAACAATGGATGCCGCGAATGGCTGAAATGTTGAAGCTCCATCTCTGACTCAGTCCTTGTCTTCTGATCTATACCATTAAGACAGATGAGCACAGATCAAGTTTGAGTAAAAGTAATTTACTGTGAACAACTTTAACTTTTTAAAAGCAAAATGCCTAACAGCTGGTTACAACATAAAAGAAAGTTCCACCAAGACTTGTCTGATTCCTCTTTCGTTGACAGCCAATTTCTGTGTGACAATGAGTACAAGATAAGTACGCCGATCCAAGAGGACAAACATCTAAGTTAGAGAGTGTTTGGATATATTTTTTCAACAATTCTTTCATTTTGAAATTCCTTAATTCTCATTTCAAAATTCTAGGATTTGAAAGGTGCATTGTTTGGATAATAATTTTTGTTATGAACATTTCTATATGTGTATTTTTATTTTTCTATTACCGTTAACATAAAGTATTATGAAAGAGGTTAGTTCTAACTCCTGATATATATGTTATGTTACATCTTCTTTGTTGTTAATGGATTTACAATTGTCACTAATATATACTTTTAGCAACAAAAAATGGGTGACAAATATATCAAGGGTGAAAATAACATTTTTAAATACGAACTAAGAAACACAAATTGATATTATATTTCATGGAAGCTTCAAATAAAAACAGAAGAAAAAATTATCCTAACTTGTCTTGGATAAGTTATCATAAATAACTTCACTAAAAAGGAACAAACAAAGACAAGGCCTTATTTTTGTAAAATAATTTTGAAAAAAAAAGATTGAAATATATGTTATTTACTTTCGATAAACACTGTTTATCAACTATGAACTATTTTGACTACGTTTACCTTCTTTTGCCAAAGAATTTTGTCAAAGAGTTTGTGACAATGCTTAATTTCTCGTTAAAAATCTGATCATTATGTAAATTATATTTTGTTTAAAGTTATAATGGATTTTGGATTTGAAGCGTTCGGTGCAAATGAGATGGTTGGATGTTGATCAAATGAGATGTTTGGATGTTGATCTACTGTGATTATGAAATGTTCGGAAAACTATTGGCATATTGTGAGATAATTTGACCATCCATAATTGAAGTATTATATTGTGATAAACAAAATGTGGTTTTTGCTGACTCGATTGCTGTGCCCCATATCTAACGGGGGAAAGTTAGATTGTGAACCCTGGTCAACGGTGAGTTGTATGTTGACGTAATGTGCATTACTACTTTAAGTGGTCTCCCCTGCTTTCACTGTGATTATTATCCCAAGACGGGATTTCGGGTCCAAGTCAGTGAGATGAAATACGCTGACAAGTCCAAGTCAGTGGGACCAAACGTTGATCGCAACATATCGTTTGAGCCGGTGTTTGGTTGGAACAGTTTGGTAATGACATTTTTGGGTTAACCGATTTTTATGCCCTCATATTTGTTCCCTTTATTCTATTACGTTTTACTGAATGATTTCTTATAAAAGTGATTATTTACTTCGTGATTTCATATCGTAAATTGCTATAATGTAACCTGAGTTATTATTTTAACGTGCTATGGTCCAACTAGTTGAATCACTGGTTACTTACTAGCACATGAAAACTCATTCCTTACTTATCATTGCAGATTAAAAAGTAAGGTAAAGATGACAAGCGTGGAATTAGAATTAAGAGCGGAGCTCCAGAAACTACACTAGATGACGTTGAATCCTACCCTAGGTGCTACCGTAAGAAGGGTTGTAATGAGTTTGGGCATACAGTTATATGTAGAGTTGTAATTGGGTTTCTAGTAGTGTTCTTGTTGCTTTTGGAGACAATTTCATAATTTTTGATAAATGTCTATTTGTTTTAAGATTAGAACTGAAGTTTTATTTTTGGAGTTATAGACAGTTTCCGTTGTACTTGTATTGGTTTTTAGTGAGTAAGGCTTGGCACAACCCTTGGTGGGAGCCCAATGGGCCTACGACCAGTCATGATCTGGTTCACAGGTTCTTCAGTGGGTTCGAGTCATGACATGAATGGTATCAGAGCGGAAGTCAGAAGTAACTTAGCTACTATAAGACAGTTATCAGAGTTCTCCAGCGAAAGCGTGATAAGTAAATGTGATAAGTGATAGAATATCCGAGACCAAATTTCAAGGACAAAATTTTTATAAGGTGGGGGGAATGTAATATTTCGAACTTTGAGAGCGGGTTAAAATAGCCATCTATGTCCCGAAAAATAAGTGAACGTTAATTTTGAACAGTGCTCGGGCGTTAGTAGAGCATGAGAGCTTAAAAAAAAGATTTCAGGGTAAAAATGTAATTTTTAAAATTTTGGGGGCATTATTGTAATTTAAGAAAATTAGAGGGGCTACTTTGAAATTTTAGAAACTTGGTACCTAGGTATCAAAATCTTAGAGAAAGTCTTTAGTGGATGCCACCTCTTGCTACTTGTTGATGACTAATCAAATTTTATTATAAAATAAGAGGTAGAAATTTTAGGGGAAATTAAAGAAGGAAAACTAAAAGAAAAAAAAAGGGAGTTTTGGGAGGAAGAAAAAGAAAAAAAGAAACCGTAAAACAAAAACAGGAACAGAAATAGGAAATCGGAAAAGAGAAAGAACAAAGCGGGAAAGAGGAGAGTGAAGAAAAATCTTGAAGGACACGGTAGAAGGCAATTGAGATCAGACTAAGAGAAAAACTTTCGGATTCGGTTAGCGGTTATGTAAGTGACCTGCTGATTCAACTATTGTTTCTATAAAGTATATATGTTATTTACTTTCGATAAGCACTGTTTATCAGTTGTGAACTATTTTGACTACGTTTACCTGTTTTTTGTCTTGGAGAAAGAATTTTGTCAAAAAGTTTGTGGCAATGCTTAATTTCTCGTTAAAAACTGGATCAGCACGTAAAGGATAATTTTTTTGAAGTTATATTGGATTTTGGATTTGAAGCGTTCGGTGCAAATGAGATGTTTGAGTGTTGATCTACTGTGCGAGTTAAACTCGGCTGGAGAAACTCTGTTCGAGTTAGAGATTGGGGGCGGGGGGGGGGGGGGGGGAGGAGAGGAAATTTGGTCATTTGCATTACTCTGCCAAAATTCATCGCAGAATACATTCACGCTGCCGACCTGGATGACCCGAGATGCTCTAGAACTTTGAGTTCCCTACGATGTGTGAAATATCAGAGAAAAGTGATGTGAAAAATCAAAGAATTAACTACTTACCAGGTGAATGGATGGACATGAGAGGCTCGATCTTTGATGGTGCACATGTGACATGGGAAAAATATCGGCATTTCTGACAACAGTAAACCCAATAATATCGGCGCAATTCCTCGCGACATGTCACAACGGGAATAGAAGTTGGTATATTGAGATGGAGAGTATAGCTGAGCTTGAGAGGGTGTACGTCATGATGACGCTGAACTGTGCTTGGCAAAGAAGCACAGTCCCGATGGATCCAGAAAATGGACGCAAGTGGTGCATTGATACCACATGCCTTCATGTTTTTGGCCGCAAGCATAAGAGAGTAGCAAAGCTGTCCTCCGCACTGGGGTTAACGGGTGTTTGTTACTCGGGTGATAAATCTTGCACCCGGAACATCTGTAGGCGAAATCGCACCCGGAACATCACCGAGTAGCAAAGCTGTCCATATCGAAATCGTTATGCCCTCCAATCTTAATCAACGGCCAAATTTTGGAGAGATTTTTTTGGTGCCACTGCAAACTTTTTCCCAACGACCATTGCGTTGTTATTTACCTTTCTTTAATAAAAAAAATATTAGCTCCCACTTTTATTTTTTGTAAAAAAAGACCTTATTGACTATGTCATATGGTTGGCTTGGGTATCCCAATTCAGAAACCACAAACCTTCTAGAGAAATACTAACTATTTTCTGTCAAATTCAGGAAAAAAGTATTTTCAAAAAATTCTTTTACATTTTGGCTTACTTTCATTTTAAAGCAAATTTACCAAGTACTTTGGCATTTTCTTTTTCAGAAATTAGCTGTCATAGCTTCAAGCCTTTAGAATCTTTGTTTTTTAGTAGTTTCAGGAGCCAAAGGCAAATTTGATTAGCTGGCAGTTCAACCCCCCTTTTGCGGCACACTGTTCCATTTCCTGAATTCCAGCGTCAAGGTCAAAAGGTTCTCGAGCTTCATATTTACCCACATTTCATAAACTTTTCGAGTCGAATCCGAATCCGAATCCGAATCCGTGACCCCACTCCTGCAACTGCTCCAAGCATAATAAGCCCAAGAAAAAAATAATAATAATACAGAAAAAGAAACTAATAAAGCAAAGTGGAAAGAAATTACCTCACGCAAACGGCAACGAAAATATTCCCACACACGACGGACGGAGTAAACGCAAATCCGAGGGAACACGGTAGACGGCAGACCACGACAGATAACGGCAACAAATAACGGAAACCGCCAACGCTGTCCAAACACGGGAATTGAACGAACGAGTCACGCACCTCGTCCACACGATCCAAATCTATGACTCAAAAGGCCATTGCAAATGAAGTTTTGGGTGCAGGCGAAGTTTTCCCATCTATTGTCGCACACAGAAGGCCATTGCAAATGAAGAGTAAGACGGTGTTCTGGGTGTATGGGGTGTTCTCTCACTCGGGATAATTCTGCACATAATTTGTGAAGGACGAACTTACACTGGCTACATCCGTAGTAGGCACCAGAGATTACTTCCAGACACCCATTACAGCGACAAGCTTCCTCATCATCCTCGTTTGGTATGATTTCCCTGAAGAACAATGGATGCTCATCATGGCTGAAATGTTGAAGCTCCATCTCTCACTCACTCCTTGGCTTCTTATCTATACCTCTGAACCAAAAAGCAGATTTTTTTGATCAAATGAACCATAAAGCAGATGAGCACATGAAAGCTTTCTCTGAAGTTTGACTTAAGTAATTTATTATTAAACAACTTTTCAAAAGCAGAATGCCGAACAGCTGGTTACAACACAAAAGAAAGCTAAAACCCAAAAAAAAAAAAAAAAATACATAAAGGAAAGTTCCACGAAGACACTTTCTGATTCCTCTTTCATTTGATAGCCATTTTCTGTGTGTGGCCCGAGTACACGACAAGTGTTAGTGTTTGGATATATTATTTCAACAATTCCTTCATTTCAAATTCTTTCATTTTCTCATTTCAAAATTTTAATATTTAAAAAGTTCATTGTTTAGATACTACTTTTTATTATCAACATTTTTGTATGTGTACGTGTATTTTTCTTTTACCGTTAACATAAAGTAATATGAAATAGATTAGTTTTACCTCCTATATATATATGTTACCTTACATCTTCTTTGTAGTTAAAAGATTTAAAATTGTCACTAATATATATTTTCAGTAACAAAAAAGAGGTAAAAAATATCTCAAGGGTGAAAATAACATTTTTTAAATATGAAGCAAGAAACACAAATTGATATTACATCTCATGGAAGCTGCATATAAAAACAGAAGAAAAAAAATCATCTTAACTTGTCTTGGATAAGCTAGCATAAATCTAATTATATATATATATAAGAGAAAGTGTTTATCATATATATCACGTGGATAAAAAAAATTATTTTAATGTATTTTCGTTTTATTTTTTTTTGACATGTTTCTCTCACCTATTCAACTAATTTGAATTTGAATTTGAATTCCAAAATCATCTAATTTTATTGCTTAATTATCTCTTTATATGCTATCTAGATAAAAAAAATATTTTACTATATTTTTGTTTTTTTTTTTTTGTGACATGTTTCTCTCACCTATTCAACTAATTTGTTGCTTAATTTATATGCTATCTAATTTTGTTGCTTAATTATTTCTTTATATGCTATCTAGATAAGAAAAATATTTTACTATATTTTTGTTTTTCCTTTTTTGTGACATGTTTCTCTCACATATTCAACTAATTTGTTGCTTGATTTATATGCTATCTAATTTTGTTGCTTAATTATCTCTTTATATGCTATCTAGATAAAAAAAATTATTTTACTATATTTTTGTTTTTCCTTTTTTGTGACATCTTTCTCTCACATATTCAACTAATTTGTTGCTTGATTTATATGCTATCTAATTTTGTTGCTTAATTATCTCTTTATATGCTATCTAGATAAAAAAAATTTATTTTACTATATTTTTGTTTTTTCTTTGTCGTGACATGTTTCTCTCACCTATTCAACTAATTTGATTTTGAATTCCTTTTCTTGTTGCAAAATCATCTATTTTTGTTACATAATTATCTCTTTATATGCTATCTAGATTTTTTACCATAAAACATTTAATTTAATGTAATTTTCGTTTTTTCCTTTTTTATGACATGTTTTTCTCACCTATTCAACTAATTTGAATTCTATTTTTATTACAAAATAATCTACTTTTGTTGCATAATTATCTTTTTATATGCTATCTAAAATTTTTAATATCAAATTTTAACTAATTTGAATTTGGTCAAGATTTATCTTTGACCATCAATTTCGGGATTTCATCACCCAATTTATTCCTCTTTCTAAGCCCCAATCCCTTAAATCTTGCTTATTCCCTTAATTTTCTCACATAATTTTCTCATATAAACATGATAATTCTGAAAATCCTCCATTATTATCACATTACAAATTCAAAATTGTCGCCTTATCCTAATCTCCTTCGGTAGAAAGAGGTTCTTCTATTTATGTATGTTACACTATTTTGTTTGGTACAATGTTATTTTGAATAAGTATTCAAACGTAACTATGTGATATATTTGCAGAGTTTGAGGCATCAAAGTAAATGTTGTTGATGGAAAATTTCGTCAACTATTTTGCATTTTAAATTTTCTTCTTAAAATTGTTTACTCGATGACTATTAAATTTGTTGAAACACAAGTGTTGTAACTCTAACTTGATAGTTTGACCTTAGATTGCAATTGTTGCAACATGCACACGATATCGCTTTTACTATTTTTATTATTGTTATTAATAGTCATATATGATCTTCTTTAATGAACACTTTACTAATTATTATTAAAAATAATCTCGTGTGCAACGCACGGGTTCAAAACTAGTAACTTAATGAAAGGCATTAATTATACTAAAAAAGAACAAATGAAGACAAGGCCTCATTTTTGTAAAATAATTCTGAAAAAAATGAAAGATTTAAATAGTGGTGGTTGAAATAATCATTTTACCCATTGAAGGGTTAAATTGCAAGTCCCATTGTATCAGGAATTATGACTCTGTTCGTGTTCGCCATGAGTGCTCAACAATTAAAAGACCTTTCTGGCTATTATTTGAAGCTGGTGACAAAAGTCAAAGCAAGCTAAGCAAAAAATGCAGCATTGACTCATCAATAAAAGTATTTCTCAATTTTTTAAATAAAATAGCAAAGATTACTCCTATAAAAGACATAATTTTACTCTGAAATTGTGCCAACTGCCATTTTTTTATACAAGCTTTCTCCTTCTAACACGTAGCGGACTTCGGGCTGTCATTTGTAAGATCTTAAACTTATATTATAATTAATACGTTTTTGTCAGCCAATAAATGAAATATTCGGCCTTTACCTACCCAGAAATCACAATTGTAATTGAAGTCCCCATTTTGAAATTCCTCAGAAAGCATCTTTGCTTATCAACAACCGAATAAAGAACCAAAAAGATTACATTTTTACCTTTCTATGCCCCCCACCCCTCCATTTCCTCATCAATCAAACAAAACCCATTAAATCAAATAACCAAAAGAGAAGAAATACCTTTTTCCTTGTAATCAAGAACCAAAAAGATTATCTTTTCACGTTTATGTTCCCCGCTGCCCCTCCATTTTCTCATCAATCAAACAAAACCCACCAATTCAGACGACCAAATGAGAAGATGTACCTTTTTACCCGAGTTATCAACGAAAAAGATTCTGTAATCCAGGGTTTCAGGCAGGCCCTCCTCTTTGGTTAGAACATCGGGCTTGTAAAGGGCTCTGCAGGAGTAGAGTCTCTTCTTGGAGACTAACCTGTTGGTGGTGCTGAAGCATAGGCTTAGGCTGTGAGGCCTCAGCAGTGGCCCTTTGGACAGTAAGGAGGACGTGGCAATGTTGCTTGCTGATGCTATGACTCTGGTGGCCGCCATGGCTCTGCTGATTCGTCGGCTGGCTGTTCGAGTGAGAGGGAGATAGAGTGATTGAGAGGGCAGTAGGGGAAAGTACTTCAACCACAGACCCAAATCGTGGGACCTCGAATATCCCGCAAATTGTTCTTTACTCCCTCTCGTGCGACTCGAGTCATCATGGAGTGGTGCTGGTCAACGTTAATTTCATTTTGGGAAAAAATAGCAAGTGATCTCCATTTATCTCCTTCGTTTCAAAATTAAGTACCAAAATATCTGCAATTAAGAAAATTATGCACTTTAAACTAATCCATTGTGAATGAAATAACATAAGTACTCTTTTTACCTTATCACATTCTTCTCCCCTCTCTCAATTCCACCTCGTCAACCACTCCCACCTCGCGTACTCACTTTCATTGCCGACCATGTCACCCACCACCACACTTACACACCTTGCACGCACAAACAATTTACACCCCACCCACGCACGTACACACTCACCATCCATTCGCACAAACACTCCCACTCGCACTGGCACCGGCACATAGCAATAAACATACACCCGCTCTTACATGCACTTATCTCGTACATTAACACACACACACACACACAGTGCACACACCCCACCCCACCCAATCTCTGCCCGCCTGCCACCAACCCTCTAACGTACGCACTTGCACGCACACACAAAACACACACGACGGGTTGCCCCGTCCCCCTTACCTATCACCCGCCACAACCTCAGATTTATTGCCTTCCTTTTAAAATTACGTACTAAAATCCTCTTCAATTAAGAAAACTAGCAAAGGGACCCGTGCAACTCACGGGTTCATTCTCTAATTTTTCAAATATTGTCCAAAAATTATTTTTATAGATATTTTACAACTGTTAATTTTCCTAACTTTCTAAAAATATTTTTTTAAATGTATTTTCATAATCTCTTAAATATTGGCTAATATTTATTTCTATAGATATTTTACAACTGTTAATTTCCCCAACTTTCAAAAATATTTTTTAAAATATGTTTTTATAGATTGCTTATAATTGTTATTGTTTGAACTGTGGGTAAGAAATTTAATATATAGAAGATTGTCTTTGAATAAAATTTTTAAAAAATTAGCTTTATAAAAGCATACCTTAACAACAAAGGTAGAATTCATGATTTAATATGATCAGTTGTTACTCATAAATAAGATGTGGATGTTACAATTAAAAGATAAACCGTCTTATAGACTTAGGATGCCTTTTCATTAACGTTTCGCGACATATGACAACATTCTCGTACTACTATTTAACTGAATTTAAATTTTACTTTAATGTTTGGAACTTTGTAGATATAATCGCTAGTATGTATCACTGATATATCTGGAACCAATATGATTAAAAAAAAGTCAGTTATTTGCACCATCGCTTCTAATTTTTTGTGTATATGAACCTCAATCTTCCTATAAGCATAAATGTCAAATTCACTCACCTTCTTTCTTCATGAGAAACTCTGTGTGTTATTTGTCCCGTGCATAATGAAAAGGAAAAATAACATTGAAAGTGTTTCGATCTATACATAACTTATTAAAGTTTTGCTAACATGACTTAATGAAAATACCATTGAAATATTAGATTAATGTAACCAGGTGCTAGAAAGTGGTTAACCATAAAAACATCATATTGCCTAATTAACGAAACTTTAAGGAATCAAAATGTGGGACCAAAATCAAATTCGAAAGATAAAAGTCATTCTAGGGAAATTTGTTTTACTGCTTCTAGTCCTGGATATAGTTTATGTACCTTCAAGTTGCTAGTAGAACTAACCTAAAATCATTATGTTTTTATTTAAGTTCATTGCTTGTCGGCATAACCTGTCCACGAATGCTACACTAACACTACCTCCAAATACCTTAATTAGCGCTATCATTGCCACTACAAATGCAGTTAACTTCACCATAATAATAACTTTTGCTCGTCAGTGCACTTTCATGTTTTTATCGTCAGCTTTTTTAGGTTTATTACTTTCAATCTATAATTAGATCATAACTTATCAATCAATTCTGTAATGTACATTACTATTACCACAAAACATTTTAGTGCTATCACAACAACAACTCTAACAACAACCATCACCTCTTACACTATCACCATTTAGTTATGACTATCATCATCATAAGTATCAACATACTACACGCCAAAACCGCTATAACCACATGTTATCACTACATAATTCAAATCTCACTACCAAACCTCCAATTCTACCACAATAATTATCACTATCGTAATTAGCATAGCTGATCACTCGCATAATTGCATCTATTACCACCTTCACACTTTCATATCTAGCACCGACATTTCGGTTATACCATTACCACCCTGGGACCACCCAGGTTTTCTCCCTTTTTTATAATTATTTATGAAGTGTAAATAATTCTTATAACTAATTTATCTTTTCGTCTCATTTATTCCACAAACTTATTCTCAGCTTGTCATAAATTATTCTTCAATCGATTTTAATTTTTCTTGGAGATCCAATATAACTAGTTCTGAATATTTTGTTCATATTGTGCGTAACATGTTACATTTTAAGAAGATTGGTGCAAAAGACGAAAGTTATAATAAAGCTTATGGAGAAATAAGATTTCTTTAAAAAGGAAAAAAAACCAAAACAAATAGGATGATGTTTTGCATAACTAAAAGATCGAGGTAAAAACAAAAATATACGCTATGAAAAGCTTACCTTTTAATTTGTAAAGATTAATCATTAATTTCATACATGATTTTTGTTGTTTACATTTGCAAGATCTTATTTATATTTGGGAGATTTTATTTTATTTGTTTTAAGTGTTTTTAAGAAGTTAGTAGTCCAAAATGAAGCCTTTTTAGATTATGTAGAGCTTTAAAAGAATTAGATTTTATAAGATTTACAAAAGTCGGGCCAATGATCATATTAAAGAATTAGTAAGTAGGGTATGATTTTTATATTTTACATTGTTTGAGATTTTATATTGTTATTTTAAAGTACATTTGAGATTTTAATAATCAAAATTAAGGCCTAATGTATAAGTATATTGATTAGGTAGAGTTTTAGAAGGTGTATAATTAGTTTCTTAGTTTTATAAAGTTTTAAAAATTTGCATATATTATACCTACGAATTTTTTAATAATAAATTAAAGTAAAGAGGTAAATAGAGTAGAAAAAGAAAAGAATACCAAAACAAATAGGATTCTTGAATCTTGGACTCTAAATAAATAGACCAACTAAGTTAGTGGACTACCAAATACAAAGTTGAAGTAGGTAGAGTTTTAGAAGATGTATAATTAGTTTCTTAATCTTATAAAGTTTAAAAATATTGCATAAATTATATCTACAAATTTTTAATAATAAATTATAGTAAATAGTTAAATAGAAAAGTCGGGCCAATGATCATACTAAAAAATTACTAAGTAGGGTATGATTTTCATATTTTACATTTTTGAGATTATTCTAAAGTATTTTTGAGGTTTTAATAATCAAAATTAAGGTCTAATGTATAAGTATATTGATTAGGTAGAGTTTTAGAAGGTGTATAATTAGTTTATTAGTTGTATAAAGTTTAAAAAAATTGCATAAATTATACCTACGAATATTTTAATAATAAATTAAAGTAAAGAGGTAAATAGAGTAAAAAAAAGAATACAAAAACAAATAGGATTATGAAATCTTGGACTCTAAATAAAGAGACCAACTAAATTAGTGGACTACCAAATGCAAAGTTGAAGTATGTAGAGTTTTAGAAGGTGTATAATTAGTTTCTTAATTTTATAAAGTTTAAAAATATTACATAAATTATACCTACGAATTTTTAATAATAAATTATAGTAAAGAGTTAAATAGAAAAGTCGGACCAATGATCATACTAAAAAATTACTAAGTAGGGTATGATTTTCGTATTTTACATTTTTGAGATTATTCTAAAGTACTTTTAAGGTTTTAATAATCAAAATTAAGGCCTAATGTATAAGTATATTGATTAGGTAGAGTTTTAGAATGTGTATAATTAGTTTCTTAGTTTTATAAAATTTTAAAATATTGCGTAAATTATACCTACGAATTTTTTAATAATAAATTATAGTCAAGAGTTAAATGGAGTAGGAAAAGAAAAGAATACCAAAACAAATAGGATTCTGGAATTTTACATTTCTAATTCAAAAGAGTTGGACTCTAAATAAAGAGACCAATTAAGTTAGGAGACTACCACATGTAAAGTTGAAACTTACGTGTCAGTAGGAGAAGACTCTTAAAAAAATCTACTTGTCGTAAAGATAGAATTCCAAAAATCCTACGTGTCATAATTTTAAGCAAATGTTTCAGCTTTATATATATATATAGATTATGTGCTTACAAATCTGTTAAGAAGGGAATAACGTAAATACTCCCACTTCCTTATCACATTCTTCCAACTTCTCTCCCATCTTTCACATTTACCCTGTCGAACCACTCCCACCTCGCCTCCCACTACCGACCATGTCACCCACCACCACACTTACACACTCGACAAGCACATACCTTGTCGCCCATGTCAGCCACCAACATGTGGTGTCTATTTATCAGTCTTTATGTGTGGTGCGTGTGTTTTGGGGGGGGGGGGGGGGCGCAGGGTGTGTGAGCATAGTAGGATGATGGGGTGACGGGGGTAATGTGTGTGCTAGTGGGTGATGGGGGATAGGAGTGACAGTGGAAGTGGACACTGTGGGATGGAGATAAAGGGGGATTGGGAAAGGGGATGGGGGGTTTATCATGGGGGAGTGAATAAGAGGTATAAGTGGTGAAGAGGTAGAGTTGTTATTTTTACAAAAAAAAATCGTTAGTCACCCGTGAGTTGAACATGTGCTGCTAAAGTTGAGAGTTTTCGTTTAAGGTGTGCAATTTCTTTAACTGTGATGAATGCTTAATTAGTTTTGATCTCGTGCGTTGCATACGAGAACAACAACTATCAAACTACTGATTGAGAGATCTCATGTTTGTATGCTTAATATCAATTACAAAATTGGTAGTGACAATAAGATAATCAAAAATTTATTTTTACCTTTTTAAAGGAGTTCTCCTACTAATTTTTATCATTAGAAATTAACTTGAGTAATAATTATTTGTTTTAGTGACAAATGAAGATGAAAAGTAGTGTATGAAATAAGAGAAATGGTCTTCCTAACTAATAACAATTGCAGTGATAATACTAGCAATAATAATTCTTGTGTTGATGTTGTATTATTCAAGACTGCCAAGAAAAGAGTAACAGGACATAATAAATGATTGAAAAAAAATAGGAGCATAAACTGTATATAAAACTTGCAATTAAATAAAATGAATGAGATTAGGGTAGTTTAAGAGAAAAAATTGATGGAGAATATTGTGTTTCCCTAAACAATAAAAAAGATTTAAGATAAAAAAAGAATATATAGAGAATTACTTTTGTCAAAATTTATGAATTAATTAAATTATAAATATATAAATAAATTTTTTGAGTGGGGCATATTGACATAGAAGAGAGAGAAATGTAGAATCTATATAATTAGTTGAATTTTAATAAAAAGAAGGAATCCAAATCACACACACACACAGAATGAATCCAAATCATTATTACAATGGTAAGCAAATTTTAAAATAGGAAAGTCCATATGGCGAACAAATACAATGTCAAAGTAAGCGATGACTGGACAGCATTCTCTCAGCTTCGAACACGTATCCGACACCTCCGGACACGTGTTCGACACCTCTCAGCGGTGTCCGAAGACATTGATTTATTTTTTAGGGCTAATTATATCTATGTCCCTAAGGTTAGGGTATAATTACAGTCAAGGACATTAAATTTTAAAATGTAACAAACCGTGACCAAAAACTTTGAAAATGTAAGAACCGTATCCATCCGTCAGGGTTCCGTTAAAAAATTGTACTTTTTGGCTGATGTCATCATTACATATTTTTAAAATGACAATAATACCCTTATACTGTATATACCGTATAATTTTTAAAGTCTTTATTTTTATTTTTTTTAAATTAGGAATAACCCACATTATATTATATGCCCTTATATACGTATTTGCCTCCTGGTTTTTAGAGTTAGGGTTTATTAGAGCCCTAATTTTCAATTTAGGGTTTCAAAGCCCTAATTTGAAAATTAGGATTCCAAAACCCTAATTTTCAATTTGAAATCCTTGCCCTAATTTTCAATTTAGGGTTTCAAAGCCCTCCACTTCTCATCGACATCGCCACTTGCTATTGCTCACATGCGCCGGGGATGGGGGAGGAAGGTCGGGGTGCAGCGTCGGGGATGGGTTGCAACGCAGATGGGGAAGGGGGAGGCAGGCGGGGTGCGGTGCTGGGGAAGGGGAGGAAGACGGGTTGGGTGGGTGACAGGGAAGAAGGATGCAGATGGGGTGGGCAGGGGGGGTTAAGAGTAAAGTAAAGATGAAGTAAAGTCTTTTTTTTTTAATGAAGTAATGGCATTAGAAAAAAAAATAAGGTTCCAACTTAGGGGCAATACAGTCTTTTCATTAAAACCGTTAGGGTTTTTAGGGTTCCATTTGGTCAACGGACACAAGTGTAATTTGTCTAAACTATTGTCCTTTATGTAATTATACCCTAACCTCAGGGACATAGGTGTAATTAGCCCTATTTTTTAATAACAGGACACCGTGTCGGACACCCACTAAAGAGGTGTCGGACACCCATTGAAGAGGTGTCCACAAGTATAAAGCTAAAATATGACATTTCGGTGTTGATGTCTATCGAACGCGGTATCCGTGACCTACCGACACCTCGACACCTCATTGACACATCCGGACATGTGTCAGACACCTCCAGACACGTGTCCAACACCTCTCAGCGGTGTCCGAAGACATTGATTTATTTTTTAATTGTCGGACACCGTGTTAGACACCCATTGAAGAGGTGTCGGACACCCATTGAAGAGGTGTCCACAAGTATAAAGCCAAAATATGACATTTCAGTGTCGGTGTCGATCGGACATGGTGTCTATTTTTGTGCTACCTAATAGGTATCTCAATCCAATTGGGTCCCATCCTCCGTCAACAATCTCAAGTCTCAAATGCTTAATGCACAATCAACAATCTCAATTCTCAAATGCTCAATGAAATAAAAATTAATAAAAATCACACATTCAATCCAATTAGGTCCCATCCTCCGTCAACAATCTCAATAACTCAAATGCTCAATGCAAAATTAACAATATAAAATCATCAATTAACAACCTAAAATTAAGGTGCACAACCGCCAAGCGCACAAATAATCAGAGTGCAAATTGTGCTATTGGGGAGGGGATAGGGTTTGCAAATATTCAGGCCGGAAGAATCGCATTCAAAACCTTGTGAAAATCAGATATCTGATAATACCATGAGAAGTTACTGTTGATATATGTCTTGTATTTATGTCCCACATTGGTTACTTAAAGAAGGTTGCAACTTGACCCTTAGTATATAAAGACATCTTGTCTCACATTACTTGGAGAGAGAGGATCACTGCTTATCTCCAAGTATAAGTATGGTGTCTTGTATTATGTTTAAGGTAAGAGATGAGAGTCTTTCTTTGAGTAGGTAAGAAAGAAAGAAGAGTCATTCTTTGAGTAGGAAAACAATTGAGAGATACACGTGAGGGAGCGTTGTAAATCTGATTTGTGCAAAGTAGATTTGAGTTCTCTCTTATTTCTTGTGTTTTCTTATTTGGTTATCGTGTTCTATACATATTTATCTAGAGCGATTTCGTAACAGTTACCATATGTTCTGAAAGCTTAAGGATTAAAACAATAGCTCAAGCATTGTATATCATGCATCCAGAAGTGTATGATCTTATTTTGGTGTTCTAATGAAATAGAGCATCGATCATAAACACAATACAGATCCTCATATGCATTTCAAACAAATCTAATGTTTACTCTTTTGAAAAACCTTGAAGTATTGCCATGTTCTCCTTTATTTTAAATTTTTACAATCTGTCAGAGAATACAAATGGGCTCCCTGATCACATTTATGAAGAGAGAGAGAGAGAGCGATGACATGGGAGTTGTGTTCAGCAGTGCACCTTCGAGCTTTGGAGTTACTCGTACACTCCGCTCATGTAATACTCCTAAAACCCTAACCTACTCTCTCTCCCACATACACACATACAACTGTGCTCCTTTGTTCAAACTTTTATATGTGTGGATTTTGATCGAATTAGAAACTTGAAGTCACTCCAATTGTCAAGTACTCTGCACTCTCATTTTTCGCCAATCGATTTTACCCGTCCCTTTGCAGGTATGGCATGAAACTATTTCTTTCAAGGTCACTAGCCTTTTAATGGTTTCAAGCATTAATGGACATGTTACTAGAGGGGTGCATCTTTAATATAGTCAATCTTTCGAGTTAATTCTCGTAGTTAAACTTATCATAGCTGATACGTGCCTTTCAGTGTTAGAAGAGTATACATCATTGTTGCAACCATTTTTGCACACTAACGCAACGATGATATTTGAACATCTAAATCAACTCAAATTACAATTACATATAGCATAAGTAGCTTTTGACACAACACCGATCCTCATATGCATTTCAAACAAGTCTATTTACTCTTTTGAAAACCTTGAAGGATTGCCACGTTCTCTTTTATTTTTAATTTTTACATATTGCTGAAATAACGTGCCTAGTTCTTTTCTCTGATGACGACGGTGATTCACTTGACTTCACGTCTTCCTTGTTCTTTCCTGCCCAAACGAATATAAAACCTAGTCTTTCTCACAAAATCGATCTTAAGGTTTCCAGATAATTACCAGAAGCTAGTGTGTCTTTTGTGCCTGAGCTGTATTTTTTTATGCATATGTCGGATGATTGATCCATCAATTCCAACAAAAAGTCCATGTTTTAAAGTGTGCGCATGTGAGTGTGTACACACCTACTCGCGCACAAGACAAATGTAAAAGACAATCTTTCATGACCGTTTATTATGTTATATAGGCCAAGCAAACTTGTATTAGACTTCTTAGGTGGATCTCCGGTCGATTTTCGAGATCCCAATTGGATTTCTATTCTGTTATCTCCGATCTCACTTGATTGTATCCTATTCTTTTGTGAATTTTAATCTCACTTTACTTCGTCTGATTGTTCATGTCATAATCACCTGATAGGCTCTAACATAAACTTCTACGCAAGTGAGGGTAACTGTTTGCCAAGATCACAAATCAGTAAAATAGCACTCCCGCTTTTTGATAATTCAACATTTTCTAAAATTCTAGACTAGTTATTGAGCATGTACACAGTGACTTGACGTTTGTGCTCTAATTTGACATATGTTTTAATGATAGATAATAGCTACTGATAGACAGTGACAAACAAGTCGAAGGCGCTCAAGTATAATCGTGGTAGCATAAAGTGGGAGTTGCATGATTGCTCAATACCTGTTCTTTCTTGGTTCCATATAAGTAAATCCATCAAAATTCAGAACTGCTAATCTGGCTAAGACAGAGTAACATTAATAAAATGATCATACCCAGTCAATTGATCACCTAAATATTGTTTAAACTGTTGATCCGCTCAATGTATAGATAGAAGAAAATGAATAGGCCCTAAATCCAGTTCATGTAACTTATTTCTGTCAATTACCCACCGCGAAGATTCTTCTTCATTGTCCAAACAATCAAGATCATAAATCCTTAAGTACTTTTTATCCCATTGATTTTTTCCGACATTCTAGACAAGCATTTGAGCAATCATATAAACATTGACTTACTAGTTGTTTCTGCCCTAGTTTGACTAATATTTCACGCATCTGTCATTACGGACCAAGTTCAGCCATTAGATATTCAGATTATATGTCAGAAATTCGCAAAAAGTGAAGGGAGATAAAAGTTGCGCGGGCATACCAGAGTTGGTCAGAGATCAAAGACAGCCTTGAGTAAGCGAGGCCGGAGTTGCAGACTACGTTGCCGGAGGTGGCACGGCGTCGGCAGGAAGACGGGGTCGTCGCCGGAGGGGTCGCCGGAGATGGGCTGCCGTAGAGGAGGTCGGTGAGAATTAATTAACAGAGAGAGGAGGGAAAACGAGAGAAAGAAGAGAAAGAAGGGGATCTGAGATTTAAGACAGGACTTTTAGCGACAGGATGACCCCGTCGGTAAAAGTCCATCGGTAAAAGACACTTTTCACCGACGAAAATCTTCCGTCGCTTAAATATTTTTTTAAAAATCGTGTAAAATTATAAAATTCTAAAAAATATTTAGCGACGGTAATATTTGTCGGTAAATATCCGTCGGTAAGAGTCCGTTGGCTAATTCTTTTACCGACGGATCATTCCGTTGGTAAAAAGTTTTAGAGACGGGTTTTTTTATCGACGACGAAACCCCTTTGCTGAAAGGGTTTTTAGCCACGGAATCCTTTCCGTCGCTAAATCCGTCTTTTCTTGTAGTGAAATATTGTCTTGTTTCAGCCATGTTTGGTATCATCTCATTTGTAATAGCTAAAGAATGACAATTGGTTTGTAACTTTTCAACCTCAGTAAGTTCAGAAAGAAATAATTCAACTTCCTTCCTCATCTACCTTACTCTATGAATTAAAGCCCAATATTCTTTTAATCCATCTTGTACATCCTCTAAGAAAGATGGATGATTTATTCCCATCAAGGTTTTAATATTGTTTTCAAACCGATGTAATTCATTGGTGGTGTCTACCAAAATCAACGGTAGAATAGGTTGCCCATAATTTGCATCAATACAATTCATTAGATCATACCAAAATTCTATTAAATCATCAACTGTTGACTTCATATATAATGAAAGAGATAATTATTTAACATTTCTAAGCAATAAAGACGCCGAAGTACCGTATTTTGTCAAATCTACCCATGCAGGGAGTGGTGCTAGACATCCTAGTCGAAAGGGGCATCATTCGGTCTCATCATTTCTGGTTGGACATAGTGCACATTCAAGAAGCTATTCAGAACGTCTTAGTATGCCTCGAGATGGGTGTCTTCACCGTCTTGCAGCAGTAAGCATTCCATCGCGCTCCTTATAGTGGAGATATTGAAACGCAAATGAGGTCACGCAAAAAAGAAGAATGACAAGTGCATTAACAAGTGAAGTCAGTAGACACAATGCTTAGTTATGGGTTTTGACACTTTCTGATTTGTGCTAATAGTGGCACCGGAGAGAGGCACATAAACACTACTCTTACCTCTAGAACTGTATGTATCACAGAAAAAATGAAAAAAGATAACATATCAAGCTGGTTTTCTATCTTTCCTTATCTTGATTTTCTCAATGGAGAACATACTTCCAGATCGGACAATGATGTTTACATATGACAGTTCTGCTATTTTTCATGTTTGTGTTGTTGCTACAATATAAGTCTACCATGTACAACTTTCATTTTTATTAGTTATCTTCCTCTTCTTCAAAAAACATTTTTTAGCTGAACACTCGGGATTAGGAGCTGGGATATGCAAAGGGCGTCGCCATTTATATTGTTGTATATTTATCGAGAACACTAATTTCTTGTTATAGAAAGTATGAACTTGAGTGCCCTTTTTTCCACCTTACCAGTAAGCAAAATGTTTAATTAATTATAGCATGTGAAAATTGGTATCAATAGATAAAATTGCTTTAACCTCGCAAGCGTGCCAACCATGAAACATCGAAAAGAGTTTGTTACCAACTATGCATAGATTTCTCCATAACAATAGCCCTTAAGTATAGTACCCCAAGACAATACTATGGAGGAACAACGTACGTACAAAGTAAATTTATCTTACATTGGATGAGAATAAAGACGACAAAGCACATCCAACACATAATTTATAATTGCACTTTGTACATTTAAAGGTGCCTGACTCTATAGGGTCACGACAACAACTGCACCGAACATAACGATATCCCACTCCAACAAAAGATAGAGGGTGTCTATGAGATTCAACATTAACGATGCCCCCAAACTTGGCATTTGAGTACCTGTGATACAAAGCACAATGAGTATGCATAGATTGATCGCAAACCACACAATGATAATACCATAGTCTCGGATTCATTTTTTCCTCGCAAATCTCACAGTAATACTCATCAGCTTCACGGTCTTCAACAGGGGAATAGGTTAGGATTAAGGAGTGATCATCGTACCTATGCCTAAGGGTGCGTGGAAATAAGGAACAGAAGGTGTGTAATTTGAAATTACAATGATCACAGCTAAATCCGCGCTTCTCGAATCCAATCTCCCCATCACATGCGCTGCACGAACCAGATAATCTTTCTTCGAAATGGAGGAGGTGATCCGTGTACATGTGAGCTTCATGCTTAATCGTGCTTGGTAAGGAACCACAACTAACGTCGAGGTAGAAGTCGCAGTCGCGATCCACACAACCAAAGGCAAACCCGTTGCAAAAAGAATCACAACCTTTGCAGAGGAACAAACCCCACAAGTCAGGGGATTTTGGAAGGAGGATGAGCTGGTGTTGTGGGTGAAATGGATGTTGCAAATCTGTGGGTAACTCCGCACAACATTTGTGTAGAACGAAATTGCATAGAGAACACTTATAAAAGGGTGCAATCACCGGTTTAACACACGCTTCACATAGTATGCCATCATTCTTGAAGTTTTTCACCGGACATGACTCATTTTCTTTGGTCTGCACATCAAAAAGGATTAATGGATGGTCGTGGCAAAAACGGTTGACCGTCTGTCCCAGTCCTTTGAGAAGAAAATTTATTACACTAACAGAATTGATATCGTCAGGTGGCAGGTAGAGCCGGTTGGAGTCATGACCTTCAATTTCTGTCCCAGAGTGCACAAAGAAAAGCATGAAGTTAGATATATTTGCAAACCTGGTCAAAATATAGAATGTAGGGAGCTAATCTGCATTGAGTGTTTCTGCGGTTGTCCGCGTTGTTGACCCGATTTAGCTCTCCGATTTTCCCGGTTAAACTCGTCTGGAGAAACTCTGTGCGAGTTACAATTGGGGGGGATTGGAAGGGAGAAGGTTTGGTCCTTTGCAATACTCTGCCAGAATTTGTGGCAGAATACAGTCACGTTGCTGACGTGGATGACCGGAGATGCTATGGAACTTTGAGTTCCCTGCAATGTATGAAATACAAGAGAAAGTGATGTCAAAAATCAAAGAACTTACCAGGTGAATGGATGGACATGAGAGGCTCGATCTTTGATGGTGAACATGTGACATGGGTAAAATATTGGCATTTTCGACAATAGTAAACCCAAATAATTGGGTCCAATATCTTGTGGCATATGTCACAAGGGAGATCAAATTCAGTATATTGAGATGGAAGAGTGTAGCTGAGCTTGAGAGGGTGTTTGTGATCACTACGTTCCATTGTGGGCGGCAATGAAGCACAGTCCCGATGGATCTAGACTTGGCCGCAAGTGGTGCACTGATACCACATGCCTTCATGTTTTTGGCCGCAAGCATCGCAGCGTAACAAGGCTGTCCTCCGCACTGGGGTTAACGGGTGTTTGTGACCAGGGTGATCAATCTTGCGCTCCATCACCGAAGCACATATTATGTCCACGGAGAAATTGCACTTGGCGGAACAGATGTAAGCGAAGTCTCTCCAAAAGTTGTCGCAGACGGTGCACACGCAATAACTTGCCTTAAGAAGAGTAAGAGGGTGTTCTGGGTGCATGGGGTGTTCCATCACTTGGGGTAATTCTGCGCATAACTTGTGAAGGAAGAACTTACACTGGCTACATCCGTAGTAGGCATTAGAGATTACTTCCAAACATCCATCGCAGCGACAAGCTTTCTCATCACCACCATCCTCGTTTGCCACAAGAAGAGTAAGAGGGTGTTCTGGGTGCATGGGGTGTTTCATCACCACCATCCTTGTTTGAGTTAAAGTAATTTACCGTTGAACAACTTAACTTCTTAAAAGCAGAATGCCTAACAGCTGGTTGCAACATAAAAGAATGTTACACCAAGACTTGTCTGATTCCTCTTTCATTGATACCCATTTTCTGCTAAGTACGCCGATCCAAGTGGACGAACATCTAAGTTGCAGAGATAATTGTTGTCCCGTTTGAACAAAAGGAAAAAAAAAGGATGGAAACAACGAGAGAGAAAAGCTCTGTGGTCTCCGATTACTTTCCCCACAGTGGTCGGCGGTGGAACTCTTTCTTAACCTCGGTAAACCCAAATTCAGAGCTCGCCCTCTCATCACATGATACGCGAATCTCTCTACAGATTATAGGAAAATTTTGGTCCTTGGACCAAGATCAAGATGAAGATGGAGAATCTGTGATTGAAGATGAAACCCCCACTCGACCAAAAACATCCATAAATACCTGGAGGTACCTACACCTTTAAATACCACACCTAACAGCCATCAATGGAAGGGAGAGAAACTCCAAAAATCAAGTTCAACTCAGAGGCAGACCCCATTAACCATGACAACAACCTGATGTAGTTATGGCAGAAATTGAAACGCAAAGGACAGAGGAATGCCAACTATCTACAAAGGAGGCAACCGACACGCTGTCAGGAAAACAACGTATACCCCCCCCCCCCCCCCCGGGACCAAAAACATCCATAAATACCTGGAGGTACCTACACCTTTAAATACCACACCTAACAGCCATCAATGAAAGGGAGAGAAACTCCAAAAATCAAGTTCAACTCAGAAGCAGACCCCATTAACCATGACAACAACCTGATGTAGTTATGGCAGAAATTGAAACGCAAAGGACAGAGGAATGCCAACTATCTACAAAGGAGGCAACCGACACGCTGTCAGGAAAACAACGTATACCCCCCCCCCCCTCGACCAAAAACATCCATAAATACCTGGAGGTACCTACACCTTTAAATACCACACCTAACAGCCATCAATGGAAGGGAGAGAAACTCCAAAAATCAAGTTCAACTCAGAGGCAGACCCCATTAACCATGACAACAACCTGATGTAGTTATGGCAGAAATTGAAACGCAAAGGACAGAGGAATGCCAACTATCTACAAAGGAGGCAACCGACACGCTGTCAGGAAAACAACGTATACCCCCCCCCCTCGACCAAAAACATCCATAAATACCTGGAGGTACCTACACCTTTAAATACCACACCTAACAGCCGTCAATGGAAGGGAGAGAAACTCCAAAAATCAAGTTCAACTCAGAGGCAGACCCCATTAACCATGACAACAACCTGATGTAGTTATGGCAAAAATTGAAACGCAAAGGACAGAGGAATGCCAACTATCTACAAAGGAGGCAACCGACACGCTGTCAGGAAAACAACGTATACCCCCCCAACCAAAAACATCCATAAATACCTGGAGGTACCTACACCTTTAAATACCACACCTAACAGCCATCAATGGAAGGGAGAGAAACTCCAAAAATCAAGTTCAACTCAGAGGCAGACCGCATTAACCATGACAACAACCGGATGTAGTTATGGCAGAAATTGAAACGCAAAGGACAGAGGAATGCCAACAATCTACAAAGGAGGCAACCGACACGCTGTCAGGAAAACAACGTATACCCCCCCCCTCGACCAAAAACATCCATAAATACCTGGAGGTACCTACACCTTTAAATACCACACCTAACAGCCATCAATGGAAGGGAGAGAAACTCCAAAAATCAAGTTCAACTCAGAGGCAGACCCCATTAACCATGACAACAACCTGATGTAGTTATGGCAGAAATTGAAACGCAAAGGACAGAGGAATGCCAACTATCTACAAAGGAGGCAACCGACACGCTGTCAGGAAAACAACGTATACCCCCCCCCCCCCCGACCAAAAACATCCATAAAAACCTGGAGGTACCTACACCTTTAAATACCACACCTAACAGCCATCAATGGAAGGGAGAGAAACTCCAAAAATCAAGTTCAACTCAGAGGCAGACCCTATTAACCATGACAACAACCTGATGTAGTTATGGCAGAAATTGAAACGCAAAGGACAGAGGAATGCCAACTATCTACAAAGGAGGCAACCGACACGCTGTCAGGAAAACAACGTATACCCCCCCCCCCCCGACCAAAAACATCCATAAATACCTGGAGGTACCTACACCTTTAAATACCACACCTAACAGCCATCAATGGAAGGGAGAGAAACTCCAAAAATCAAGTTCAACTCAGAGGCAGACCCCATTAACCATGACAACAACCTGATGTAGTTATGGCAGAAATTGAAACGCAAAGGACAGAGGAATGCCAACTATCTACAAAGGAGGCAACCGACACGCTGTCAGGAAAACAACGTATACCCCCCCCCCCACCCTCGACCAAAAACATCCATAAATACCTGGAGGTACCTACACCTTTAAATACCACACCTAACAGCCATCAATGGAAGGGAGAGAAACTCCAAAAATCAAGTTCAACTCAGAGGCAGACCCCATTAACCATGACAACAACTTGATGTAGTTATGGCAGAAATTGAAACCCAAAGGACAGAGGAATGCCAACTATCTACAAAGGAGGCAACCGACACGCTGTCAGGAAAACAATGTATACCCCCCCCCCCGACCAAAAACATCCATAAATACCTGGAGGTACCTACACCTTTAAATACCACACCTAACAGCCATCAATGGAAGGGAGAGAAACTCCAAAAATCAAGTTCAACTCAGAGGCAGACCCCATTAACCATGACAACAACCTGATGTAGTTATGGCAGAAATTGAAACGCAAAGGATAGAGGAATGCCAACTATCTACAAAGGAGGCAACCGACACGCTGTCAGGAAAACAACGTATACCCCCCCCCCTCGACCAAAAACATCCATAAATACCTGGAGGTACCTACACCTTTAAATACCACACCTAACAGCCATCAATGGAAGTGAGAGAAACTCCAAAAATCAAGTTCAACTCAGAGGCAGACCCCATTAACCATGACAACAACCTGATGTAGTTATGGCAGAAATTGAAACGCAAAGGACAGAGGAATGCCAACTATCTACAAAGGAGGCAACCGACACGCTGTCAGGAAAACAACGTATACCCCCCCCCCCCGACCAAAAACATCCATAAATACCTGGAGGTACCTACACCTTTAAATACCACACCTAACAGCCATCAATGGAAGGGAGAGAAACTCCAAAAATCAAGTTCAACTCAGAGGCAGACCCCATTAACCATGACAACAACCTGATGTAGTTATGGCAGAAATTGAAACGCAAAGGACAGAGGAATGCCAACTATCTACAAAGGAGGCAACTGACACGCTGTCAGGAAAACAACGTATACCCCCCCCCCCTCGACCAAAAACATCCATAAATACCTGGAGGTACCTACACCTTTAAATACCACACCTAACAGCCATCAATGGAAGGGAGAGAAACTCCAAAAATCAAGTTCAACTCAGAGGCAGACCCCATTAACCATGACAACAACCTGATGTAGTTATGGCAGAAATTGAAACGCAAAGGACAGAGGAATGCCAACTATCTACAAAGGAGGCAACCGACACGCTGTCAGGAAAACAACGTATACCCCCCCCCCTCGACCAAAAACATCCATAAATACCTGGAGGTACCTACACCTTTAAATACCACACCTAACAGCCATCAATGGAAGGGAGAGAAACTCCAAAAATCAAGTTCAACTCAGAGGCAGACCCCATTAACCATGACAACAACCTGATGTAGTTATGGCAGAAATTGAAACGCAAAGGACAGAGGAATGCCAACTATCTACAAAGGAGGCAACCGACACGCTGTCAGGAAAACAACGTATACCCCCCCCCCTCGACCAAAAACATCCATAAATACCTGGAGGTACCTACACCTTTAAATACCACACCTAACAGCCATCAATGGAAGGGAGAGAAACTCCAAAAATCAAGTTCAACTCAGAGGCAGACCCCATTAACCATGACAACAACCTGATGTAGTTATGGCAGAAATTGAAACGCAAAGGACAGAGGAATGCCAACTATCTACAAAGGAGGCAACCGACACGCTGTCAGGAAAACAACGTATACCCCCCCCCCTCGACCAAAAACATCCATAAATACCTGGAGGTACCTACACCTTTAAATACCACACCTAACAGCCATCAATGGAAGGGAGAGAAACTCCAAAAATCAAGTTCAACTCAGAGGCAGACCCCATTAACCATGACAACAACCTGATGTAGTTATGGCAGAAATTGAAACGCAAAGGACAGAGGAATGCCAACTATCTACAAAGGAGGCAACCGACACGCTGTCAGGAAAACAACGTATACCCCCCCCCCCCCGACCAAAAACATCCATAAATACCTGGAGGTACCTACACCTTTAAATACCACACCTAACAGCCATCAATGGAAGGGAGAGAAACTCCAAAAATCAAGTTCAACTCAGAGGCAGACCCCATTAACCATGACAACAACCTGATGTAGTTATGGCAGAAATTGAAACGCAAAGGACAGAGGAATGCCAACTATCTACAAAGGAGGCAACCGACACGCTGTCAGGAAAACAACGTATACCCCCCCCCCCCGACCAAAAACATCCATAAATACCTGGAGGTACCTACACCTTTAAATACCACACCTAACAGCCATCAATGGAAGGGAGAGAAACTCCAAAAATCAAGTTCAACTCAGAGGCAGACCCCATTAACCATGACAACAACCTGATGTAGTTATGGCAGAAATTGAAACGCAAAGGACAGAGGAATGCCAACTATCTACAAAGGAGGCAACCGACACGCTGTCAGGAAAACAACGTATACCCCCCCCCCCTCGACCAAAAACATCCATAAATACCTGGAGGTACCTACACCTTTAAATACCACACCTAACAGCCATCAATGGAAGGGAGAGAAACTCCAAAAATCAAGTTCAACTCAGAGGCAGACCCCATTAACCATGACAACAACCTGATGTAGTTATGGCAGAAATTGAAACGCAAAGGACAGAGGAATGCCAACTATCTACAAAGGAGGCAACCGACACGCTGTCAGGAAAACAACGTATACCCCCCCCCCCGACCAAAAACATCCATAAATACCTGGAGGTACCTACACCTTTAAATACCACACCTAACAGCCATCAATGGAAGGGAGAGAAACTCCAAAAATCAAGTTCAACTCAGAGGCAGACCCCATTAACCATGACAACAACCTGATGTAGTTATGGCAGAAATTGAAACGCAAAGGACAGAGGAATGCCAACTATCTACAAAGGAGGCAACCGACACGCTGTCAGGAAAACAACGTATACCCCCCCCCCCCGACCAAAAACATCCATAAATACCTGGAGGTACCTACACCTTTAAATACCACACCTAACAGCCATCAATGGAAGGGAGAGAAACTCCAAAAATCAAGTTCAACTCAGAGGCAGACCCCATTAACCATGACAACAACCTGATGTAGTTATGGCAGAAATTGAAACGCAAAGGACAGAGGAATGCCAACTATCTACAAAGGAGGCAACCGACACGCTGTCAGGAAAACAACGTATACCCCCCCCCCCCGACCAAAAACATCCATAAATACCTGGAGGTACCTACACCTTTAAATACCACACCTAACAGCCATCAATGGAAGGGAGAGAAACTCCAAAAATCAAGTTCAACTCAGAGGCAGACCCCATTAACCATGACAACAACCTGATGTAGTTATGGCAGAAATTGAAACGCAAAGGACAGAGGAATGCCAACTATCTACAAAGGAGGCAACCGACACGCTGTCAGGAAAACAACGTATACCCCCCCCCCCCCGACCAAAAACATCCATAAATACCTGGAGGTACCTACACCTTTAAATACCACACCTAACAGCCATCAATGGAAGGGAGAGAAACTCCAAAAATCAAGTTCAACTCAGAGGCAGACCCCATTAACCATGACAACAACCTGATGTAGTTATGGCAGAAATTGAAACGCAAAGGACAGAGGAATGCCAACTATCTACAAAGGAGGCAACCGACACGCTGTCAGGAAAACAACGTATACCCCCCCCCCCCCGACCAAAAACATCCATAAATACCTGGAGGTACCTACACCTTTAAATACCACACCTAACAGCCATCAATGGAAGGGAGAGAAACTCCAAAAATCAAGTTCAACTCAGAGGCAGACCCCATTAACCATGACAACAACCTGATGTAGTTATGGCAGAAATTGAAACGCAAAGGACAGAGGAATGCCAACTATCTACAAAGGAGGCAACCGACACGCTGTCAGGAAAACAACGTATACCCCCCCCCCCTCGACCAAAAACATCCATAAATACCTGGAGGTACCTACACCTTTAAATACCACACCTAACAGCCATCAATGGAAGGGAGAGAAACTCCAAAAATCAAGTTCAACTCAGAGGCAGACCCCATTAACCATGACAACAACCTGATGTAGTTATGGCAGAAATTGAAACGCAAAGGACAGAGGAATGCCAACTATCTACAAAGGAGGCAACCGACACGCTGTCAGGAAAACAACGTATACCCCCCCCCCCCCGACCAAAAACATCCATAAATACCTGGAGGTACCTACACCTTTAAATACCACACCTAACAGCCATCAATGGAAGGGAGAGAAACTCCAAAAATCAAGTTCAACTCAGAGGCAGACCCCATTAACCATGACAACAACCTGATGTAGTTATGGCAGAAATTGAAACGCAAAGGACAGAGGAATGCCAACTATCTACAAAGGAGGCAACCGACACGCTGTCAGGAAAACAACGTATACCCCCCCCCCCCGACCAAAAACATCCATAAATACCTGGAGGTACCTACACCTTTAAATACCACACCTAACAGCCATCAATGGAAGGGAGAGAAACTCCAAAAATCAAGTTCAACTCAGAGGCAGACCCCATTAACCATGACAACAACCTGATGTAGTTATGGCAGAAATTGAAACGCAAAGGACAGAGGAATGCCAACTATCTACAAAGGAGGCAACCGACACGCTGTCAGGAAAACAACGTATACCCCCCCCCCCCGACCAAAAACATCCATAAATACCTGGAGGTACCTACACCTTTAAATACCACACCTAACAGCCATCAATGGAAGGGAGAGAAACTCCAAAAATCAAGTTCAACTCAGAGGCAGACCCCATTAACCATGACAACAACCTGATGTAGTTATGGCAGAAATTGAAACGCAAAGGACAGAGGAATGCCAACTATCTACAAAGGAGGCAACCGACACGCTGTCAGGAAAACAACGTATACCCCCCCCCCCCGACCAAAAACATCCATAAATACCTGGAGGTACCTACACCTTTAAATACCACACCTAACAGCCATCAATGGAAGGGAGAGAAACTCCAAAAATCAAGTTCAACTCAGAGGCAGACCCCATTAACCATGACAACAACCTGATGTAGTTATGGCAGAAATTGAAACGCAAAGGACAGAGGAATGCCAACTATCTACAAAGGAGGCAACCGACACGCTGTCAGGAAAACAACGTATACCCCCCCCCCCCCGACCAAAAACATCCATAAATACCTGGAGGTACCTACACCTTTAAATACCACACCTAACAGCCATCAATGGAAGGGAGAGAAACTCCAAAAATCAAGTTCAACTCAGAGGCAGACCCCATTAACCATGACAACAACCTGATGTAGTTATGGCAGAAATTGAAACGCAAAGGACAGAGGAATGCCAACTATCTACAAAGGAGGCAACCGACACGCTGTCAGGAAAACAACGTATACCCCCCCCCCCCGACCAAAAACATCCATAAATACCTGGAGGTACCTACACCTTTAAATACCACACCTAACAGCCATCAATGGAAGGGAGAGAAACTCCAAAAATCAAGTTCAACTCAGAGGCAGACCCCATTAACCATGACAACAACCTGATGTAGTTATGGCAGAAATTGAAACGCAAAGGACAGAGGAATGCCAACTATCTACAAAGGAGGCAACCGACACGCTGTCAGGAAAACAACGTATACCCCCCCCCCCTCGACCAAAAACATCCATAAATACCTGGAGGTACCTACACCTTTAAATACCACACCTAACAGCCATCAATGGAAGGGAGAGAAACTCCAAAAATCAAGTTCAACTCAGAGGCAGACCCCATTAACCATGACAACAACCTGATGTAGTTATGGCAGAAATTGAAACGCAAAGGACAGAGGAATGCCAACTATCTACAAAGGAGGCAACCGACACGCTGTCAGGAAAACAACGTATACCCCCCCCCCCCGACCAAAAACATCCATAAATACCTGGAGGTACCTACACCTTTAAATACCACACCTAACAGCCATCAATGGAAGGGAGAGAAACTCCAAAAATCAAGTTCAACTCAGAGGCAGACCCCATTAACCATGACAACAACCTGATGTAGTTATGGCAGAAATTGAAACGCAAAGGACAGAGGAATGCCAACTATCTACAAAGGAGGCAACCGACACGCTGTCAGGAAAACAACGTATACCCCCCCCCCCCGACCAAAAACATCCATAAATACCTGGAGGTACCTACACCTTTAAATACCACACCTAACAGCCATCAATGGAAGGGAGAGAAACTCCAAAAATCAAGTTCAACTCAGAGGCAGACCCCATTAACCATGACAACAACCTGATGTAGTTATGGCAGAAATTGAAACGCAAAGGACAGAGGAATGCCAACTATCTACAAAGGAGGCAACCGACACGCTGTCAGGAAAACAACGTATACCCCCCCCCCCCCGACCAAAAACATCCATAAATACCTGGAGGTACCTACACCTTTAAATAC
Organism: Escallonia herrerae; assembly: GCA_033070095.1. Classification (NCBI taxonomy): domain Eukaryota; kingdom Viridiplantae; phylum Streptophyta; class Magnoliopsida; order Escalloniales; family Escalloniaceae; genus Escallonia; species Escallonia herrerae. Next base: position 14,524 of record JAVXUP010000639.1, on the reverse strand, counting down.
CACACCTAACAGCCATCAATGGAAGGGAGAGAAACTCCAAAAATCAAGTTCAACTCAGAGGCAGACCCCATTAACCATGACAACAACCTGATGTAGTTATGGCAGAAATTGAAACGCAAAGGACAGAGGAATGCCAACTATCTACAAAGGAGGCAACCGACACGCTGTCAGGAAAACAACGTATACCCCCCCCCCCTCGACCAAAAACATCCATAAATACCTGGAGGTACCTACACCTTTAAATACCACACCTAACAGCCATCAATGGAAGGGAGAGAAACTCCAAAAATCAAGTTCAACTCAGAGGCAGACCCCATTAACCATGACAACAACCTGATGTAGTTATGGCAGAAATTGAAACGCAAAGGACAGAGGAATGCCAACTATCTACAAAGGAGGCAACCGACACGCTGTCAGGAAAACAACGTATACCCCCCCCCCCCGACCAAAAACATCCATAAATACCTGGAGGTACCTACACCTTTAAATACCACACCTAACAGCCATCAATGGAAGGGAGAGAAACTCCAAAAATCAAGTTCAACTCAGAGGCAGACCCCATTAACCATGACAACAACCTGATGTAGTTATGGCAGAAATTGAAACGCAAAGGACAGAGGAATGCCAACTATCTACAAAGGAGGCAACCGACACGCTGTCAGGAAAACAACGTATACCCCCCCCCCCCGACCAAAAACATCCATAAATACCTGGAGGTACCTACACCTTTAAATACCACACCTAACAGCCATCAATGGAAGGGAGAGAAACTCCAAAAATCAAGTTCAACTCAGAGGCAGACCCCATTAACCATGACAACAACCTGATGTAGTTATGGCAGAAATTGAAACGCAAAGGACAGAGGAATGCCAACTATCTACAAAGGAGGCAACCGACACGCTGTCAGGAAAACAACGTATACCCCCCCCCCCCGACCAAAAACATCCATAAATACCTGGAGGTACCTACACCTTTAAATACCACACCTAACAGCCATCAATGGAAGGGAGAGAAACTCCAAAAATCAAGTTCAACTCAGAGGCAGACCCCATTAACCATGACAACAACCTGATGTAGTTATGGCAGAAATTGAAACGCAAAGGACAGAGGAATGCCAACTATCTACAAAGGAGGCAACCGACACGCTGTCAGGAAAACAACGTATACCCCCCCCCCCCGACCAAAAACATCCATAAATACCTGGAGGTACCTACACCTTTAAATACCACACCTAACAGCCATCAATGGAAGGGAGAGAAACTCCAAAAATCAAGTTCAACTCAGAGGCAGACCCCATTAACCATGACAACAACCTGATGTAGTTATGGCAGAAATTGAAACGCAAAGGACAGAGGAATGCCAACTATCTACAAAGGAGGCAACCGACACGCTGTCAGGAAAACAACGTATACCCCCCCCCCCCCGACCAAAAACATCCATAAATACCTGGAGGTACCTACACCTTTAAATACCACACCTAACAGCCATCAATGGAAGGGAGAGAAACTCCAAAAATCAAGTTCAACTCAGAGGCAGACCCCATTAACCATGACAACAACCTGATGTAGTTATGGCAGAAATTGAAACGCAAAGGACAGAGGAATGCCAACTATCTACAAAGGAGGCAACCGACACGCTGTCAGGAAAACAACGTATACCCCCCCCCCCCGACCAAAAACATCCATAAATACCTGGAGGTACCTACACCTTTAAATACCACACCTAACAGCCATCAATGGAAGGGAGAGAAACTCCAAAAATCAAGTTCAACTCAGAGGCAGACCCCATTAACCATGACAACAACCTGATGTAGTTATGGCAGAAATTGAAACGCAAAGGACAGAGGAATGCCAACTATCTACAAAGGAGGCAACCGACACGCTGTCAGGAAAACAACGTATACCCCCCCCCCCCGACCAAAAACATCCATAAATACCTGGAGGTACCTACACCTTTAAATACCACACCTAACAGCCATCAATGGAAGGGAGAGAAACTCCAAAAATCAAGTTCAACTCAGAGGCAGACCCCATTAACCATGACAACAACCTGATGTAGTTATGGCAGAAATTGAAACGCAAAGGACAGAGGAATGCCAACTATCTACAAAGGAGGCAACCGACACGCTGTCAGGAAAACAACGTATACCCCCCCCCCCCGACCAAAAACATCCATAAATACCTGGAGGTACCTACACCTTTAAATACCACACCTAACAGCCATCAATGGAAGGGAGAGAAACTCCAAAAATCAAGTTCAACTCAGAGGCAGACCCCATTAACCATGACAACAACCTGATGTAGTTATGGCAGAAATTGAAACGCAAAGGACAGAGGAATGCCAACTATCTACAAAGGAGGCAACCGACACGCTGTCAGGAAAACAACGTATACCCCCCCCCCCCCGACCAAAAACATCCATAAATACCTGGAGGTACCTACACCTTTAAATACCACACCTAACAGCCATCAATGGAAGGGAGAGAAACTCCAAAAATCAAGTTCAACTCAGAGGCAGACCCCATTAACCATGACAACAACCTGATGTAGTTATGGCAGAAATTGAAACGCAAAGGACAGAGGAATGCCAACTATCTACAAAGGAGGCAACCGACACGCTGTCAGGAAAACAACGTATACCCCCCCCCCCCGACCAAAAACATCCATAAATACCTGGAGGTACCTACACCTTTAAATACCACACCTAACAGCCATCAATGGAAGGGAGAGAAACTCCAAAAATCAAGTTCAACTCAGAGGCAGACCCCATTAACCATGACAACAACCTGATGTAGTTATGGCAGAAATTGAAACGCAAAGGACAGAGGAATGCCAACTATCTACAAAGGAGGCAACCGACACGCTGTCAGGAAAACAACGTATACCCCCCCCCCCCCGACCAAAAACATCCATAAATACCTGGAGGTACCTACACCTTTAAATACCACACCTAACAGCCATCAATGGAAGGGAGAGAAACTCCAAAAATCAAGTTCAACTCAGAGGCAGACCCCATTAACCATGACAACAACCTGATGTAGTTATGGCAGAAATTGAAACGCAAAGGACAGAGGAATGCCAACTATCTACAAAGGAGGCAACCGACACGCTGTCAGGAAAACAACGTATACCCCCCCCCCCCGACCAAAAACATCCATAAATACCTGGAGGTACCTACACCTTTAAATACCACACCTAACAGCCATCAATGGAAGGGAGAGAAACTCCAAAAATCAAGTTCAACTCAGAGGCAGACCCCATTAACCATGACAACAACCTGATGTAGTTATGGCAGAAATTGAAACGCAAAGGACAGAGGAATGCCAACTATCTACAAAGGAGGCAACCGACACGCTGTCAGGAAAACAACGTATACCCCCCCCCCCCGACCAAAAACATCCATAAATACCTGGAGGTACCTACACCTTTAAATACCACACCTAACAGCCATCAATGGAAGGGAGAGAAACTCCAAAAATCAAGTTCAACTCAGAGGCAGACCCCATTAACCATGACAACAACCTGATGTAGTTATGGCAGAAATTGAAACGCAAAGGACAGAGGAATGCCAACTATCTACAAAGGAGGCAACCGACACGCTGTCAGGAAAACAACGTATACCCCCCCCCCCCGACCAAAAACATCCATAAATACCTGGAGGTACCTACACCTTTAAATACCACACCTAACAGCCATCAATGGAAGGGAGAGAAACTCCAAAAATCAAGTTCAACTCAGAGGCAGACCCCATTAACCATGACAACAACCTGATGTAGTTATGGCAGAAATTGAAACGCAAAGGACAGAGGAATGCCAACTATCTACAAAGGAGGCAACCGACACGCTGTCAGGAAAACAACGTATACCCCCCCCCCCCCGACCAAAAACATCCATAAATACCTGGAGGTACCTACACCTTTAAATACCACACCTAACAGCCATCAATGGAAGGGAGAGAAACTCCAAAAATCAAGTTCAACTCAGAGGCAGACCCCATTAACCATGACAACAACCTGATGTAGTTATGGCAGAAATTGAAACGCAAAGGACAGAGGAATGCCAACTATCTACAAAGGAGGCAACCGACACGCTGTCAGGAAAACAACGTATACCCCCCCCCCCCGACCAAAAACATCCATAAATACCTGGAGGTACCTACACCTTTAAATACCACACCTAACAGCCATCAATGGAAGGGAGAGAAACTCCAAAAATCAAGTTCAACTCAGAGGCAGACCCCATTAACCATGACAACAACCTGATGTAGTTATGGCAGAAATTGAAACGCAAAGGACAGAGGAATGCCAACTATCTACAAAGGAGGCAACCGACACGCTGTCAGGAAAACAACGTATACCCCCCCCCCCCCGACCAAAAACATCCATAAATACCTGGAGGTACCTACACCTTTAAATACCACACCTAACAGCCATCAATGGAAGGGAGAGAAACTCCAAAAATCAAGTTCAACTCAGAGGCAGACCCCATTAACCATGACAACAACCTGATGTAGTTATGGCAGAAATTGAAACGCAAAGGACAGAGGAATGCCAACTATCTACAAAGGAGGCAACCGACACGCTGTCAGGAAAACAACGTATACCCCCCCCCCCCCGACCAAAAACATCCATAAATACCTGGAGGTACCTACACCTTTAAATACCACACCTAACAGCCATCAATGGAAGGGAGAGAAACTCCAAAAATCAAGTTCAACTCAGAGGCAGACCCCATTAACCATGACAACAACCTGATGTAGTTATGGCAGAAATTGAAACGCAAAGGACAGAGGAATGCCAACTATCTACAAAGGAGGCAACCGACACGCTGTCAGGAAAACAACGTATACCCCCCCCCCCCGACCAAAAACATCCATAAATACCTGGAGGTACCTACACCTTTAAATACCACACCTAACAGCCATCAATGGAAGGGAGAGAAACTCCAAAAATCAAGTTCAACTCAGAGGCAGACCCCATTAACCATGACAACAACCTGATGTAGTTATGGCAGAAATTGAAACGCAAAGGACAGAGGAATGCCAACTATCTACAAAGGAGGCAACCGACACGCTGTCAGGAAAACAACGTATACCCCCCCCCCCCCGACCAAAAACATCCATAAATACCTGGAGGTACCTACACCTTTAAATACCACACCTAACAGCCATCAATGGAAGGGAGAGAAACTCCAAAAATCAAGTTCAACTCAGAGGCAGACCCCATTAACCATGACAACAACCTGATGTAGTTATGGCAGAAATTGAAACGCAAAGGACAGAGGAATGCCAACTATCTACAAAGGAGGCAACCGACACGCTGTCAGGAAAACAACGTATACCCCCCCCCCCCGACCAAAAACATCCATAAATACCTGGAGGTACCTACACCTTTAAATACCACACCTAACAGCCATCAATGGAAGGGAGAGAAACTCCAAAAATCAAGTTCAACTCAGAGGCAGACCCCATTAACCATGACAACAACCTGATGTAGTTATGGCAGAAATTGAAACGCAAAGGACAGAGGAATGCCAACTATCTACAAAGGAGGCAACCGACACGCTGTCAGGAAAACAACGTATACCCCCCCCCCCTCGACCAAAAACATCCATAAATACCTGGAGGTACCTACACCTTTAAATACCACACCTAACAGCCATCAATGGAAGGGAGAGAAACTCCAAAAATCAAGTTCAACTCAGAGGCAGACCCCATTAACCATGACAACAACCTGATGTAGTTATGGCAGAAATTGAAACGCAAAGGACAGAGGAATGCCAACTATCTACAAAGGAGGCAACCGACACGCTGTCAGGAAAACAACGTATACCCCCCCCCCCCCGACCAAAAACATCCATAAATACCTGGAGGTACCTACACCTTTAAATACCACACCTAACAGCCATCAATGGAAGGGAGAGAAACTCCAAAAATCAAGTTCAACTCAGAGGCAGACCCCATTAACCATGACAACAACCTGATGTAGTTATGGCAGAAATTGAAACGCAAAGGACAGAGGAATGCCAACTATCTACAAAGGAGGCAACCGACACGCTGTCAGGAAAACAACGTATACCCCCCCCCCCCGACCAAAAACATCCATAAATACCTGGAGGTACCTACACCTTTAAATACCACACCTAACAGCCATCAATGGAAGGGAGAGAAACTCCAAAAATCAAGTTCAACTCAGAGGCAGACCCCATTAACCATGACAACAACCTGATGTAGTTATGGCAGAAATTGAAACGCAAAGGACAGAGGAATGCCAACTATCTACAAAGGAGGCAACCGACACGCTGTCAGGAAAACAACGTATACCCCCCCCCCCCGACCAAAAACATCCATAAATACCTGGAGGTACCTACACCTTTAAATACCACACCTAACAGCCATCAATGGAAGGGAGAGAAACTCCAAAAATCAAGTTCAACTCAGAGGCAGACCCCATTAACCATGACAACAACCTGATGTAGTTATGGCAGAAATTGAAACGCAAAGGACAGAGGAATGCCAACTATCTACAAAGGAGGCAACCGACACGCTGTCAGGAAAACAACGTATACCCCCCCCCCCCCGACCAAAAACATCCATAAATACCTGGAGGTACCTACACCTTTAAATACCACACCTAACAGCCATCAATGGAAGGGAGAGAAACTCCAAAAATCAAGTTCAACTCAGAGGCAGACCCCATTAACCATGACAACAACCTGATGTAGTTATGGCAGAAATTGAAACGCAAAGGACAGAGGAATGCCAACTATCTACAAAGGAGGCAACCGACACGCTGTCAGGAAAACAACGTATACCCCCCCCCCCCGACCAAAAACATCCATAAATACCTGGAGGTACCTACACCTTTAAATACCACACCTAACAGCCATCAATGGAAGGGAGAGAAACTCCAAAAATCAAGTTCAACTCAGAGGCAGACCCCATTAACCATGACAACAACCTGATGTAGTTATGGCAGAAATTGAAACGCAAAGGACAGAGGAATGCCAACTATCTACAAAGGAGGCAACCGACACGCTGTCAGGAAAACAACGTATACCCCCCCCCCCCCGACCAAAAACATCCATAAATACCTGGAGGTACCTACACCTTTAAATACCACACCTAACAGCCATCAATGGAAGGGAGAGAAACTCCAAAAATCAAGTTCAACTCAGAGGCAGACCCCATTAACCATGACAACAACCTGATGTAGTTATGGCAGAAATTGAAACGCAAAGGACAGAGGAATGCCAACTATCTACAAAGGAGGCAACCGACACGCTGTCAGGAAAACAACGTATACCCCCCCCCCCCGACCAAAAACATCCATAAATACCTGGAGGTACCTACACCTTTAAATACCACACCTAACAGCCATCAATGGAAGGGAGAGAAACTCCAAAAATCAAGTTCAACTCAGAGGCAGACCCCATTAACCATGACAACAACCTGATGTAGTTATGGCAGAAATTGAAACGCAAAGGACAGAGGAATGCCAACTATCTACAAAGGAGGCAACCGACACGCTGTCAGGAAAACAACGTATACCCCCCCCCCCCGACCAAAAACATCCATAAATACCTGGAGGTACCTACACCTTTAAATACCACACCTAACAGCCATCAATGGAAGGGAGAGAAACTCCAAAAATCAAGTTCAACTCAGAGGCAGACCCCATTAACCATGACAACAACCTGATGTAGTTATGGCAGAAATTGAAACGCAAAGGACAGAGGAATGCCAACTATCTACAAAGGAGGCAACCGACACGCTGTCAGGAAAACAACGTATACCCCCCCCCCCCGACCAAAAACATCCATAAATACCTGGAGGTACCTACACCTTTAAATACCACACCTAACAGCCATCAATGGAAGGGAGAGAAACTCCAAAAATCAAGTTCAACTCAGAGGCAGACCCCATTAACCATGACAACAACCTGATGTAGTTATGGCAGAAATTGAAACGCAAAGGACAGAGGAATGCCAACTATCTACAAAGGAGGCAACCGACACGCTGTCAGGAAAACAACGTATACCCCCCCCCCCCGACCAAAAACATCCATAAATACCTGGAGGTACCTACACCTTTAAATACCACACCTAACAGCCATCAATGGAAGGGAGAGAAACTCCAAAAATCAAGTTCAACTCAGAGGCAGACCCCATTAACCATGACAACAACCTGATGTAGTTATGGCAGAAATTGAAACGCAAAGGACAGAGGAATGCCAACTATCTACAAAGGAGGCAACCGACACGCTGTCAGGAAAACAACGTATACCCCCCCCCCCCCGACCAAAAACATCCATAAATACCTGGAGGTACCTACACCTTTAAATACCACACCTAACAGCCATCAATGGAAGGGAGAGAAACTCCAAAAATCAAGTTCAACTCAGAGGCAGACCCCATTAACCATGACAACAACCTGATGTAGTTATGGCAGAAATTGAAACGCAAAGGACAGAGGAATGCCAACTATCTACAAAGGAGGCAACCGACACGCTGTCAGGAAAACAACGTATACCCCCCCCCCCCGACCAAAAACATCCATAAATACCTGGAGGTACCTACACCTTTAAATACCACACCTAACAGCCATCAATGGAAGGGAGAGAAACTCCAAAAATCAAGTTCAACTCAGAGGCAGACCCCATTAACCATGACAACAACCTGATGTAGTTATGGCAGAAATTGAAACGCAAAGGACAGAGGAATGCCAACTATCTACAAAGGAGGCAACCGACACGCTGTCAGGAAAACAACGTATACCCCCCCCCCCCGACCAAAAACATCCATAAATACCTGGAGGTACCTACACCTTTAAATACCACACCTAACAGCCATCAATGGAAGGGAGAGAAACTCCAAAAATCAAGTTCAACTCAGAGGCAGACCCCATTAACCATGACAACAACCTGATGTAGTTATGGCAGAAATTGAAACGCAAAGGACAGAGGAATGCCAACTATCTACAAAGGAGGCAACCGACACGCTGTCAGGAAAACAACGTATACCCCCCCCCCCCCGACCAAAAACATCCATAAATACCTGGAGGTACCTACACCTTTAAATACCACACCTAACAGCCATCAATGGAAGGGAGAGAAACTCCAAAAATCAAGTTCAACTCAGAGGCAGACCCCATTAACCATGACAACAACCTGATGTAGTTATGGCAGAAATTGAAACGCAAAGGACAGAGGAATGCCAACTATCTACAAAGGAGGCAACCGACACGCTGTCAGGAAAACAACGTATACCCCCCCCCCCCGACCAAAAACATCCATAAATACCTGGAGGTACCTACACCTTTAAATACCACACCTAACAGCCATCAATGGAAGGGAGAGAAACTCCAAAAATCAAGTTCAACTCAGAGGCAGACCCCATTAACCATGACAACAACCTGATGTAGTTATGGCAGAAATTGAAACGCAAAGGACAGAGGAATGCCAACTATCTACAAAGGAGGCAACCGACACGCTGTCAGGAAAACAACGTATACCCCCCCCCCCCGACCAAAAACATCCATAAATACCTGGAGGTACCTACACCTTTAAATACCACACCTAACAGCCATCAATGGAAGGGAGAGAAACTCCAAAAATCAAGTTCAACTCAGAGGCAGACCCCATTAACCATGACAACAACCTGATGTAGTTATGGCAGAAATTGAAACGCAAAGGACAGAGGAATGCCAACTATCTACAAAGGAGGCAACCGACACGCTGTCAGGAAAACAACGTATACCCCCCCCCCCCCGACCAAAAACATCCATAAATACCTGGAGGTACCTACACCTTTAAATACCACACCTAACAGCCATCAATGGAAGGGAGAGAAACTCCAAAAATCAAGTTCAACTCAGAGGCAGACCCCATTAACCATGACAACAACCTGATGTAGTTATGGCAGAAATTGAAACGCAAAGGACAGAGGAATGCCAACTATCTACAAAGGAGGCAACCGACACGCTGTCAGGAAAACAACGTATACCCCCCCCCCCGACCAAAAACATCCATAAATACCTGGAGGTACCTACACCTTTAAATACCACACCTAACAGCCATCAATGGAAGGGAGAGAAACTCCAAAAATCAAGTTCAACTCAGAGGCAGACCCCATTAACCATGACAACAACCTGATGTAGTTATGGCAGAAATTGAAACGCAAAGGACAGAGGAATGCCAACTATCTACAAAGGAGGCAACCGACACGCTGTCAGGAAAACAACGTATACCCCCCCCCCCCGACCAAAAACATCCATAAATACCTGGAGGTACCTACACCTTTAAATACCACACCTAACAGCCATCAATGGAAGGGAGAGAAACTCCAAAAATCAAGTTCAACTCAGAGGCAGACCCCATTAACCATGACAACAACCTGATGTAGTTATGGCAGAAATTGAAACGCAAAGGACAGAGGAATGCCAACTATCTACAAAGGAGGCAACCGACACGCTGTCAGGAAAACAACGTATACCCCCCCCCCCCCGACCAAAAACATCCATAAATACCTGGAGGTACCTACACCTTTAAATACCACACCTAACAGCCATCAATGGAAGGGAGAGAAACTCCAAAAATCAAGTTCAACTCAGAGGCAGACCCCATTAACCATGACAACAACCTGATGTAGTTATGGCAGAAATTGAAACGCAAAGGACAGAGGAATGCCAACTATCTACAAAGGAGGCAACCGACACGCTGTCAGGAAAACAACGTATACCCCCCCCCCCCGACCAAAAACATCCATAAATACCTGGAGGTACCTACACCTTTAAATACCACACCTAACAGCCATCAATGGAAGGGAGAGAAACTCCAAAAATCAAGTTCAACTCAGAGGCAGACCCCATTAACCATGACAACAACCTGATGTAGTTATGGCAGAAATTGAAACGCAAAGGACAGAGGAATGCCAACTATCTACAAAGGAGGCAACCGACACGCTGTCAGGAAAACAACGTATACCCCCCCCCCCCCGACCAAAAACATCCATAAATACCTGGAGGTACCTACACCTTTAAATACCACACCTAACAGCCATCAATGGAAGGGAGAGAAACTCCAAAAATCAAGTTCAACTCAGAGGCAGACCCCATTAACCATGACAACAACCTGATGTAGTTATGGCAGAAATTGAAACGCAAAGGACAGAGGAATGCCAACTATCTACAAAGGAGGCAACCGACACGCTGTCAGGAAAACAACGTATACCCCCCCCCCCCCGACCAAAAACATCCATAAATACCTGGAGGTACCTACACCTTTAAATACCACACCTAACAGCCATCAATGGAAGGGAGAGAAACTCCAAAAATCAAGTTCAACTCAGAGGCAGACCCCATTAACCATGACAACAACCTGATGTAGTTATGGCAGAAATTGAAACGCAAAGGACAGAGGAATGCCAACTATCTACAAAGGAGGCAACCGACACGCTGTCAGGAAAACAACGTATACCCCCCCCCCCCGACCAAAAACATCCATAAATACCTGGAGGTACCTACACCTTTAAATACCACACCTAACAGCCATCAATGGAAGGGAGAGAAACTCCAAAAATCAAGTTCAACTCAGAGGCAGACCCCATTAACCATGACAACAACCTGATGTAGTTATGGCAGAAATTGAAACGCAAAGGACAGAGGAATGCCAACTATCTACAAAGGAGGCAACCGACACGCTGTCAGGAAAACAACGTATACCCCCCCCCCCCCGACCAAAAACATCCATAAATACCTGGAGGTACCTACACCTTTAAATACCACACCTAACAGCCATCAATGGAAGGGAGAGAAACTCCAAAAATCAAGTTCAACTCAGAGGCAGACCCCATTAACCATGACAACAACCTGATGTAGTTATGGCAGAAATTGAAACGCAAAGGACAGAGGAATGCCAACTATCTACAAAGGAGGCAACCGACACGCTGTCAGGAAAACAACGTATACCCCCCCCCCCCGACCAAAAACATCCATAAATACCTGGAGGTACCTACACCTTTAAATACCACACCTAACAGCCATCAATGGAAGGGAGAGAAACTCCAAAAATCAAGTTCAACTCAGAGGCAGACCCCATTAACCATGACAACAACCTGATGTAGTTATGGCAGAAATTGAAACGCAAAGGACAGAGGAATGCCAACTATCTACAAAGGAGGCAACCGACACGCTGTCAGGAAAACAACGTATACCCCCCCCCCCCGACCAAAAACATCCATAAATACCTGGAGGTACCTACACCTTTAAATACCACACCTAACAGCCATCAATGGAAGGGAGAGAAACTCCAAAAATCAAGTTCAACTCAGAGGCAGACCCCATTAACCATGACAACAACCTGATGTAGTTATGGCAGAAATTGAAACGCAAAGGACAGAGGAATGCCAACTATCTACAAAGGAGGCAACCGACACGCTGTCAGGAAAACAACGTATACCCCCCCCCCCTCGACCAAAAACATCCATAAATACCTGGAGGTACCTACACCTTTAAATACCACACCTAACAGCCATCAATGGAAGGGAGAGAAACTCCAAAAATCAAGTTCAACTCAGAGGCAGACCCCATTAACCATGACAACAACCTGATGTAGTTATGGCAGAAATTGAAACGCAAAGGACAGAGGAATGCCAACTATCTACAAAGGAGGCAACCGACACGCTGTCAGGAAAACAACGTATACCCCCCCCCCCCGACCAAAAACATCCATAAATACCTGGAGGTACCTACACCTTTAAATACCACACCTAACAGCCATCAATGGAAGGGAGAGAAACTCCAAAAATCAAGTTCAACTCAGAGGCAGACCCCATTAACCATGACAACAACCTGATGTAGTTATGGCAGAAATTGAAACGCAAAGGACAGAGGAATGCCAACTATCTACAAAGGAGGCAACCGACACGCTGTCAGGAAAACAACGTATACCCCCCCCCCCCCGACCAAAAACATCCATAAATACCTGGAGGTACCTACACCTTTAAATACCACACCTAACAGCCATCAATGGAAGGGAGAGAAACTCCAAAAATCAAGTTCAACTCAGAGGCAGACCCCATTAACCATGACAACAACCTGATGTAGTTATGGCAGAAATTGAAACGCAAAGGACAGAGGAATGCCAACTATCTACAAAGGAGGCAACCGACACGCTGTCAGGAAAACAACGTATACCCCCCCCCCCCGACCAAAAACATCCATAAATACCTGGAGGTACCTACACCTTTAAATACCACACCTAACAGCCATCAATGGAAGGGAGAGAAACTCCAAAAATCAAGTTCAACTCAGAGGCAGACCCCATTAACCATGACAACAACCTGATGTAGTTATGGCAGAAATTGAAACGCAAAGGACAGAGGAATGCCAACTATCTACAAAGGAGGCAACCGACACGCTGTCAGGAAAACAACGTATACCCCCCCCCCCCCGACCAAAAACATCCATAAATACCTGGAGGTACCTACACCTTTAAATACCACACCTAACAGCCATCAATGGAAGGGAGAGAAACTCCAAAAATCAAGTTCAACTCAGAGGCAGACCCCATTAACCATGACAACAACCTGATGTAGTTATGGCAGAAATTGAAACGCAAAGGACAGAGGAATGCCAACTATCTACAAAGGAGGCAACCGACACGCTGTCAGGAAAACAACGTATACCCCCCCCCCCCCCGACCAAAAACATCCATAAATACCTGGAGGTACCTACACCTTTAAATACCACACCTAACAGCCATCAATGGAAGGGAGAGAAACTCCAAAAATCAAGTTCAACTCAGAGGCAGACCCCATTAACCATGACAACAACCTGATGTAGTTATGGCAGAAATTGAAACGCAAAGGACAGAGGAATGCCAACTATCTACAAAGGAGGCAACCGACACGCTGTCAGGAAAACAACGTATACCCCCCCCCCCCGACCAAAAACATCCATAAATACCTGGAGGTACCTACACCTTTAAATACCACACCTAACAGCCATCAATGGAAGGGAGAGAAACTCCAAAAATCAAGTTCAACTCAGAGGCAGACCCCATTAACCATGACAACAACCTGATGTAGTTATGGCAGAAATTGAAACGCAAAGGACAGAGGAATGCCAACTATCTACAAAGGAGGCAACCGACACGCTGTCAGGAAAACAACGTATACCCGCCCCCCCCCGACCAAAAACATCCATAAATACCTGGGGGTACCTACACCATTCAATACCACACCTAACAGCCATCAATGGAAGGGAGAGAAACTCCAAAAATCAAGTTCAACTCAGAGGCAGACCCCATTAACCATGACAACAACCAGATGTAGTTATGGCAGAAATTGAAACGCAAAGGACAGAGGAATGCCAACTATCTACAAAGGAGGCAACCGACACGCTGTCAGGAAAACAACGTATACCCCCCCCCCCCGACCAAAAACATCCATAAATACCTGGTGGTACCTACACCTTTAAATACCACACCTAACAGCCATCAATGGAAGGGAGAGAAACTCCAAAAATC